>VZSZ01001397.1:0-102588 GCA_013398815.1 Ibidorhyncha struthersii
TTCAACCACCCTGATATCTGTTGGAGGGACAACACAGCAGGCATAAGCAATCCAGGAAGTTCCTGGAACGCATTGGTGATAACTTCCTTCTCCAAGTGATAGAGGAGCCAATGAGGAGAGGCGCTATACTGGACCTCGTTCTCACCAACAAGGAGGGGCTGGGAGGGAATGTGAAGCTCGAGGGCAGCCTTGGCTGCAGTGACCATNTGGCTGCAGTGACCATGAAATGGTGGAATTCAAGATCCTTAGGACAGCAAGGAGGGCGCACAGCAAGCTCACTACCCTGGACTTCAAGAGAGCAGACTTTGGTGTCTTCCGAGATCTGCTTGGTAGATTAACATGGGATAAAGCACTAGAGGGAAGAGGGGCCCAAGAGAGTTGCTTAATATTCAGGGATCTCCTCCTCCAAGGTCAGAAGCAATGCATCCCAACAATAAGCAAGTCAGGCAAAAAAAAAACAGGGGGCCTGCATGGATAAGCAAGGAGCTCCTGGACAAACTCAAATACAAAAAGGAAGCCTACAGAGGGTGGAAGCAAGGACAGGTAGCCTGCAAGCAATAGAGACACTGTTTGAGCAGGCACAGATCAGGTTAGGAAAGCTAAAGCCCTGATAGAATTAAATCTGCCCAGGGACATCAAGGGCAACAAGAAAAGCTTCTACAGGTACATCAGTGATAAAATGAAGACTACGGAAAATGTGGGCCCTCTCCAGAAGGAATCAGAAGACCTGGTTACCCAGGATATGGAGAAGGCTGAGGTACTTAATGACTTTTTTGTCTCAGTCTTCACTGGCAAGTGTTCTAGCCACACCACCAGTCACGGAATGCAAAGGCAGGGACTGGGAGAATGAAGAACCACACGCTGCCAGAGAAGATCAGGCTTGAGACCATCTAAGGAACATGAAGATGCACAAATCCATGGGACCTCATGATGTGCATCCACAGGTCCTGGGGGAATTGGCAGATGAAGTTGCTAAGCCACTATCCATCATATTTGAGAAGTCGTGGCTGTCCAGTGAAGGTCACACTGACTGGAAAAGGGGAAACATAACCCCCATTTTTAAAAAGGGGAAAAAAGAGGATCTGGGGAACTACAGGCCAGTCAGTATTACCTCTGTGCCTGGCAAGATCATGGAGCCGATCCTCCTGGAAGCTATGCCAACATGGCTTCACTAAAGGCAAATAATTTCTGACAAATTTGGTGGCCTTCTACAGTGGAGTTACAGCATTGGTGGACAAGGGAAGAGCAACTGACATCATCNTGTCCAGTGAAGGTCACACTGACTGGAAAAGGGGAAACATAACCCCCATTTTTAAAAAGGGGAAAAAAGAGGATCTGGGGAACTACAGGCCAGTCAGTATTACCTCTGTGCCTGGCAAGATCATGGAGCCGATCCTCCTGGAAGCTATGCCAACATGGCTTCACTAAAGGCAAATAATTTCTGACAAATTTGGTGGCCTTCTACAGTGGAGTTACAGCATTGGTGGACAAGGGAAGAGCAACTGACATCATCTACCTGGACTCGTTCAAAGCATTTGACACTGTCCTGCATGACATCCTTGCCTCTAAATTGGAGAGACATGGATTTGACAGATGGATCGCTTTGTGGATGAGGAATTGGCTGGATGGTGGCACTCAAAGAGTCGCAGTCAACAGCTCCATGTCCAAGTGTCAAACAGTGACAAGTGGCGTTCCTCAGGGGTCAGTATTAGGACTGGTGCTGTTCAACATCTTTGTCAGCAACATGGACAATGGGACTGAGTGCACCCTCAGCAAGTTTGCCAACACCACCAAGCTGCGTGGTGCAGTTGACATGCTGGAGGGAAGGGCTGCCATCCAGAGGGACCTTGACAGGCTTGAGGAGTGGGCCTGTGTGAACCTCATGAAGTTCAACAAGGACAAGTGCAAAGTCCTGCAGGTGGGTTGGGGCAAGCCCAATCACAAATACAGGCTGGGCAGAGAATGGATTAAGGAGAAGGACTCCTGTATTTGTGCTTGTTTGTTGTGTATTTGTCCTTCCTGAGGAGAAGGACTTGGGGGTGTTGGTGGATGAGAAACTCAACATGAGCTGGTAATGTGCACTTGCAGCCCAGAAAGCGAACCGTATCCTGGGCTGCGTCAGAAGTGTGGCCAGCAGGTTGAGAGAGATGATTCTGCCCCTCTGCTCTGCTCTGATGAGACCCCACCTGGAGTACTGTGCCCAGCCCTAGGGCCCCCAACATAAGAAGGACATGGACCTGTTGGAGTGAGTCCAGAGGAGGGCCACGAAGATGATCAGAGGGATGGAGCATCTCTTCTATAAGGAAAGACTGAGACAACTGGGGTTGTTCAGCCTGAATAAGACAAGGCTCTGGTGTGACCTTATAGCGGGCTTCCAGTACTTAAAGGAGGCCAACAGGAAAGATGGAGAGGGACTCTTTGTCAGGGAGTGTAGTGATAGGACAAGGGGTAACAGTTTTAAACTGAAAGAGGGTAGATTCATATTAGATATTAGGAAGAAATTCTTTACTCTGAGGGTGGTGAGACACTGGAACAGGTTGCCCAATGAAGTTGTGGAGGCCCCATCCCTGGAAATGTTGGACGGGGCTTTGAGCAACCTGGTCTAGTGGAAGGTGTCCCTGCCCATGGCAGGGGGAGTGGAATTAGATGATCCTCAAGGTCCCTTCCAACCTAAACGATTCTATGAGTCTATGATTCATTTTTACCTGAAGTTATTTCAGTCCTGGTCAATGCACTTTGGCCTTCTAACAAAATAAACAATAGGAAGCACACTGACATTCTGGTGGTGGTTGCCATTGTGAAATGTCAACCAGCACTGGTAAGTATTTTGATTTTAGCTTTAGTAGCAGCTGAAGATGTGTGAGTGAAATCCAACCCAACGCTCTAACAAACCACTTGAGCTGTCTGCAACAGCATTTTGTATGAGTTATTATACTAATGGGCAATTTAGTCATTACAATATAAGAAGTGAGTGCAATTCAATTTCCTTTTAATTTTGCTTTTGCTCATTTTAATTAATTTTTCTAATTATTACAGTAGTAATATTGCTCAGCGGTCATGCTGATCACAGTTTAAAAAAAAACATTTCCTTGTTTTCCAGATTGTCAACCTTTCCTTGGCCCTTTTGCCATACTGGTGGCATAAAAAAAAACCTATAAATCTGGTGCAAGAGACACTACAAGCCATCCATCTTCTCTGCCACATTCCATATTCCATTAGGAATATTTGTAGGATACAGGATACAGGTGGCATGTGTCACGACAGCTAAGTACAATTTATAACAACCTAATCTGACTGTAGAGTCCAGGAAAAGCAGTGGATGGCATTAAACCACCTTTACCTCATCTCCTTACCTATCCCCTATATTACTTTGGGTGCAACCATCGCATCCACTAGCCACACTGAAAACTCCTACATTACACTCTTAACAGACTCAGAAACCGTCTTCACTGTAAAGAGTTTCCTCTTGAAGAGCTGCTGGGCACAGCTCAAACAGCCCAGGAAACACAGTCTGAGATACACTTGTTTCTTGCTGAAATCAGCATCTATGATACGCTTTTAGGAGCTATCAGAAAATACCACTTTCCGAACAGCATTCCTCGAAAACAGTTCTTTATAGTTCTAGATAGTTTTCCAGTCTTAAATTTTCCCAAATATATCCGAACTCTAACAACTTTCTAGAAATCAAGGCAGAATATCACCACAGTTTATTAGAGAAGGTGATGAGTGTTAGATAACAACAGATCCATTAAATATTTTGGTCTTCAATGTAATGAGTACTTCAAAACAGCCACATGAAAGTTAACGAAGTCACCATAGAAAGCAACATATGCTTACACAGTAGGAACAACAGGATATACATTTAACATGCTTTATTAGTAAAATCAAAAAAGCATTGACATTCCAGCGTGTTAGCATACTCACAAACTCAGTGAGTTTGCAGAATCAAATGACATTAAAAATTCAGCTCTTACGGAAACAGCTCCTACTTTAACTGTTTCTGGTTTTAGTTTTTAAAACCCTCACATCCACTATTCATTGCCACAGCCTTGAAATCCCTTTTTCTGATGAGTAATTCCACATTTGCTTCATTTCTACATCACAGTGTCGTCTTAGCCACAGACTTGCCAAGCCTTCCTTTTTTAAGGATCTCATAAAAAACGGACTAACGAGGATCCTTTGACTGAAACATCTCATCCACTTTGCAACAGTTCAAAATAATAAATTTGCGTGATACAGAATTAATGCACCTGATTGTTCCTTTACGGGGAATCATGGACCTCTCTCTCAAAATGTGTCATTAAACCCTTGCCTCCAGAATGCAATACTCACTTCTGTTATTCCAAATATACCTATGTCTGTTATAGAAATGAACCAATATTTTTGATCAGCGTCTCAAAATCATGTTCCTAGTTTAACAATTCAGTGCTAAATTTTGGAATGTAACAGATACTGTCATATAATCCTCAAAGGTGATGATCTCACTGTGATTTAGAGCCTTTAAGTGAGACTGGATATCATTTTTAGAAAACATGCAGGTATATTTCGTTTCAGTTTTATGGAACAACTCTCCAATCTCTATGTGCAGGTATTGTGATGGCTGTGACAGCCTATTCTGGATCCATGGATCTGAGCCTTTCTCTCACCCATCCCTTCTGGAGCCTGAGCATGCTCATGATATTTGCAGCTCCACATTAGGATAATAATCACAATTAAGTCTTGTGTATCAAGCTTCACTTGTGCTTATCAGGTGCTTTCATATGCTTGGGATCAACAGCTTTGAGGTCTGGAAAGGATTTTCCCCTGGGCAGGCTGGGAGAAGTCTGCCATCTCTGCTCCTCATGGAGCAATGCACCTACACGTATCACCTCGATCTGTACAATCACAGAGGCACAAGAGGCTTCCCGTTCGCCACCAACAGCACTCGTTTTTTGACAAGAGGAATATTCCTCCCCACCCTGGGGACTGAGTAAGATGTGACTGTGATGAGCAGAGGATCGGGCGTAATCTCTGCGAAATCTATGAAATGTGACTTGGCTCCAGAATCCGAGCGCATTTACTCACTCTTTGGAGATTTTGGTTACTGCCTTCTCAGTCACCAATAGCTAAAACAGGGAAAATGAATGTGACAACTGGCTCCTCCTGCACTTGCTCGTAGACGACACCACTTGGAAAGGATCAGTTACACAAATTACCAAAGGGACAGTTGGATCAGGAAATCTGGTTTGCTTTGTAAAAGGTACGAGACTGTCGGCTGAGGAAGCTAGAGGCTGTTATGTGTCTTCCTTGGTTTAAAGAAAAAGGTGAGCTGCTTTTTGCCTTGTTTCCCCAGTCTCATGTCACTGCATCAGTAGTTTGAATCATTCACAGGAGATAAATAAATGGTAAATGCTGTTTCATACCATATCTGTGATGTAGGTGATAACATGGGGTGAAAGGCATGGTAGCAATGGCACCTCTGCAAGGAGTCACTTCAATTGGGGTGAGACTGTTTTCAGTGATGCCTGGCAACAGGACAAGGGACAACACGCACAATCTGGAACACAGGAAATTCCATCTCAACATGAGGAAAAATTCTTTACTTTGAGGGTGACAAAGCACTGAAACAGGCTGCCCAGAGAGGTTGTGGAGTCTCCTTCTCTGGAGATATTCAAAACCTGCGTGGATGCATTCCTGTCCAGCCTGCTCTAGGTGAACCTGCTCTGGCAGAGGAGTTGGACTAGATGATCTCCAAAGGTCCCTTCCAACCCCTACCATTCTGTGACTCTGTGTTTCTGTGATTTTGTAACCTTAATTTAGGTCCTACTCAGCTTTCTCTTTTCTCTTTTTTCCTGTTGTGTCCTAATTCAGCCTCATAAATAGTAGTAGTTCTAGTTCTCCCCCTGGATTAATAGAGCTGCTTTTTCGGTTTACTTGTGACCCATCAAATTTTCTAGCTTCTAATAGTCAAACATGACCAACCCAATGCTTCCCAAGATAGCTACAGACAATGGCATGATTTTAAGAAGTTTTGAGGACTCCAGTTCTCCAGTGAAGTCAGTGAGCTCTGCAGGTATTTCATACCTCTAGAAAAGACTATGATGCCTGACTTGAGGCACTATGGGTCAGTATTTTAGCAAATGTTTTCACATGTAAGTACATAAAGCAGTTATTCAGCAACATACAAGATCAGGGTCATAAAAGGCTGCCTTAATGCTCTTTCCATCTCTGCAGTAATTTTACAGAAATAATGTATAAGGTCTAAGTATGGAAAAGATCTCACAGAGCTCAGTAAAACTTTGGAGAAGGCACCCAATACATCTGAAATATATATGCATGTATTCTGTTCTTTGTCTTTTCACTGGTGTGCTGAGCACAAGTTCAATGTTCATTGACTTTCAACAATGAAAAATCATTAATCAGTCCTTATAAAGAAATAAGGAAAATGTAGCAGCCCTAAAAAATGTCAAGCTTGACTTCTCCAAATTTATTTTCTTCCTCTAAATAAATCAGAGTTCAGTTTACACTAATTGTTGTGGGTTGAATGTAAAAGGTATGGCTAAGCAGCCACTGAATGTTTGAGCTTATTTCAAATATTTGGACATATTTGGTAAGATTCTCAGACCCTGCTCCATCTCTGTCTCTTCTGCTCTGTGGGAAGGCTGTTTCTTAACAGCTTGACAGTCCTCTCTAGATTTCCCTTGCCTTGGGTTGAAGTTGGTACAGGGGACAGCTGGGGCTCTCAGCCAGCCTTACACTTTCAGGGCTTTAGCTAATCGCCTTCCTTCCCTTCCCTCCTACCCAGATCACTCATAAATGACAGAGAAATGCCATTTAATATCTTATTTGTGATCTTTATGGGAAGGAGATTGGAGGTTCTAGTGTCATTCCCAACAGAAGAGTGAAATCCACGTAATAAATCCTTTCCCATCACTAGCACTATATTTTTTGTAAGTGGCAGACCGTTGCATATCCTTATAATCTCTAGGATGATCTTTCTGCAATATTTCTTCAGTTCTTGCCCTAACGAAGTTCAAGGTGACTTAATGCAGAAATGAGGAAAGTTCCTGCTAGCCAGTGATACGTCTGCCAGGGGGAAACATGAAGGATTTTAATTTCCAGGGCTGTCGCCAGGGCAACTTGTGAGGGGCGCAAGATGGGGTTGCTAGGAAAGCAATACCAGGAGCATTGCACCCAGAGAAAAACTATTGCCTAATCACAGGCAGGTCTAAATCTGACCCTGACACAGATGCAGGAGGGAAGAGCCTCTGGTCCTCTTGTAGCAAAATGTGTCTATCTGAGCATCATGTTCCACAGAAACCAAAAATGTTTCACTGTGTCCATGCGTACCTCGCAATAAATTAATATGCTGAAACAGAGGTAGCTTGGGTAGGGAAGGCTCATTCATCCATCCGTTCTGCTGGTGCCTCTCTTCTGCCGCTGCTTTTCCCCCTGTTTCATCTCAGCCAGGGAACGAGTGTGGGTGGGAAGAAGGGGATGTCCCCCATGGCTGCCCCATTGTGCAAAGGGGAGGCAGGAGAAAGGAAAAGGGAAAACAGCTGAGCCTGTGGGACCTCTCCATCATCACTACCTCTTGACTGATAGGTTTGCCTACCTAAATGAACAAAGCCAAAAAAATAAAACTGGGGAGCCCGTTCCTGCATCTGCAGATTCATTCTGTGAATTTGTGCAATTTCTTCAAATCCTCTGTATCTAAGATACTCTGTTTATAAAATGGAGCTAAGAGGTGCTGCCCTTGAGAAAGCATTTTCAAAACCTCATATGAAAAATGCTTAGTGGTATGTCTCATTTTTACCAGTGCAGCTGTCCTGCTCAATTTATTTCTTCCTGGAGAAAGTGTGGTCTACAAAATAAGATAATACATTTTCTTGGCTCTGTTCCTCTAGCACATGAATACAGTCCCCAGCTCCACTGAACATTGTAGCAGAAAAGCAGAATACATTGTTTGCAAAGTATTTTTGTCTTAGAAGCAAAGGAAATTAATTGGTTTTCCATACAGTCCCTTAGTCAATAGTGAACTCAGGCACAGTATAGAAAGCACACCTCTTCAAAAATATACATGTATCATATTTTATCTATATTTTATCTATTCTGCACTTCAGCAGCCTGGTCTAAAACCCTTCAAGAGTCATAGATTTTAACTGGCTTTGGATTACACCGTAGATATCTTAGCTAGCATATGGCTACTCAACTACATGAATTTCCATTATTGCCTGAAAACAAAAGCCTCACTTAAAAATGGAAAAACTCCTCATGCTTTACTCTCTAGTTCTGTTCTTGAAACACATGCGTGTCTGCCCACAAACAGCAGCTGCCACATCTCGCCCTAAATATATGGTGCCCATCTGAGCTATTAAACCTCCAGCAAAATGTTGTTAAGAGCCAAGGGTTCTCTGCAGCTTATAGTGAATTCCACCAGCCTTACAAAATCCAGAGACCATCCTACTCGTTCCTGAGTACCTGCATCTGTTACCTTGACAAATCAGGTCTAGATCCAGCAGCGATGTGAGACAGAGGACAGAGTGGTGAGCTGCTCCATGTTGCCATAGAAATAACCCAAGAAGGGAAGTGCAAGGAACAGAACAGGGCAGAAATCACAAACAGAAGCCACAAAACCATCACCTGCTCCCGTAACTGTGCTCTGGCTACCAAGTTCTTGATACGGCACCCTCCTATGCCACAACAAGCCCAGCACTGAATTCTCCTAAGCCTTCACTCTCATTACCACATGATGAAAGTAACAAATTTCCCCTTAAATCCCTTTTCAAACCATGCATATGGCACCTCATGGAAACACATAAATAGCTGCATGTGATTAACCAAGCTGCCACAGCTCCTTGCATCTCAGTGAGCAATGCCTTTTTGTGTAAGCATGAAAAAGTATCAGCTAAAATATTGAAACCTGGTGCCCCAGTCAGACCTAAGAGGTCTTTTCCAAAGAAACCAAACTTTTGCAGAGCTCGCCAGCATTGCTGGAATCTGGTAGTGCCTAAGGGCACAAACCTGGGAAGCACGCTCCCCTTGGTGGCATTGGGATGGGTAGAAAATGTTCACAGAAAAATAAGAATTCAGTCCAAGAAGAAGTAGACACAAATTTAAAATCTAAAGTTTAAATTAAATCCTTTTCTGACACTGGCAGTCCCAGGCTTGGGAATTTGTCTATCAAACCTCCCTTATGGATGGTGCTATAGTTTCTAGACTAAATTTATTCTACGGTGACTCTGGACCCAGACGTGAAGCAAGTATTTCCGAAGGGTAAGTCTGATCCTACTTTTAATGAGAATGCAGTGGTGGAACAGCTATTGCTACTGAGGAGACATATAAGGATGAATTACCTCTTTGTTCTTTTGGGGAGGGTTTCTGTTTCTTTTGAACATATCTTTGAATACTCAAGGTTCCTATATCAACGCGAAACCTCAGCATGCCCAGTAGAAAAAAAGTCTACATAGACGTAGTACATGGTGGGGAAAGAAGGTGGATTTTTGAAAGACAAATGATTTTTTCCCAGCTAGCAAACACAGTAAGAACAAACCACAGCCTGCTGTACGGAGTTGGTCTTTTGCATGCCAGCTTTTGTTTTTTTAAGTGAAAACAATGGAGTTTCTTTCTGTAAGACGAAAACAGGGAACACGATCTGGTAGCCACATGGTCAACACAAAAGCAAATCACAGAGGATACCCTCTTCAAAATTGGTGAGCACGCTACATGGGTTGTGTCCTTTACTCCCTTGCATCTCATTAGCCCTCTGAAGCAGCAGGCAGAGAAGGCAAACTGGGTACAAGATGCTCTCCCAGCCAGGAGAAGAGAAGGATTATGAGGATATGGAGGCTGAGAGCGGTTGGCCCACCAGCACAGCCCTCCAGCAGCTCCAGCAGCCCACTGCCTTCTCTCTGGTGGAGCAGCCACTGCATCCACATGGGAGGAGGTCATGGCCCAGAGATGCTTAGCAAACAGAGACATGCACCACCCCTACCAAACCACTGCAACCCCATCCCCAAATTGCTCTTCAGGTCCTGACGCTGAAAATATTGCACCACCATAGTTCGGCCCAAACCAAGCCTTCAGTATTTTGGCCTGCTATTGAGGGACATATTACTGTAGTGGGTTTACAGAAGAAAACTTGAGGTACCAGACATTCTGGAAGCAGTTACCAAGAGCCTGGCAGAGTGGGGAAGCTGCCATTTCCACTGGAGTTTTACACAGGAAAGGCCTTTTCTGCTTTCACCTTTAGCTTTTCTGCTTTTTCTGCTTCATTGCATACCCACATGAAGGCCAGCCACAATAATTGCACTTTAAGCAACACTCACTGATCCAATTTTTCCTGCCTATTCTTTCTCTTGAGTTAAAGACTAGACACTTTATCTAATCCTGGTACAGGTTTCAATCACACAGAGCAGTTTGGGGGACACTTCTTTGTTTGTTTTTCTTGCTTCCTTTCCCTCTGAAAGGGAAGGAAAGGACAGAGGAAAAGGATGAAGCACTGGACAACTTTAACTATAGCTAAGGCAGATGCAGCCCCTCTCTTATAGCTTATACACATGTAATTGGTAACAGTGCTTAGGCCTTGGACAAAAACTGTACAAATTTCCTCTTATTTAGCCAGTCCTTCTCNCGCCAAAAGGCCCTAATCTAAATCAGATCTGGATATTCAGGAAACGTACAGGCCACTACAATGAGCAAAACATTTGCGAGATCCAGAGACTCAATTTCCTTCCTAAAGGAATAACACAAGAGGGTTTACTTTGTAAGGAGAAAAAAATCCCTTTCTGGGTGCCTACAGGAGGTTTACTGTCTCTTTGGCTGAGCCCCTTTGGAGCATCCAGGAGCTGAGGACAACTTGTTCACTTTTTAATTATTTTTTATCACTACCTTGTCCACTTCCAAATGTGGAAAAAACTCTAGCATCGTACTGCTAACACCAAATAAAAACTTTAGTCATTTCCACCCTCTCAACAATAAAGAGAGAAAAGTGATGATAGTAGAATTTTATTGGCTTTATTTAAACAGGCTGCTTCTCCCCCAACAATACTGTGCTACTACTATAAAACTTTTCTGACACATTACTTTAAACATTAGCGCATGGACATGCCAGCTCTGCACTTCAGGAGCTACAGTTCAATGCCAAGAGCTATTAGTCACATTAAGAAGTCTATTCACAATACAGCGGACAGAGAGGAGAGCGTCTGAATCCTCCTGCCTCCAGTGCCGCCCTGCGCTCTGTCCCCCTCCTTGGCTACAGCCAGACTCATACACGGGGGATCTAAGACAGGTTTCCTACCAGCAGTTGGAAGCATGAGAGGTTTTGGGCAGGGGGGAACTTTCTTTCCCCTGGTTTTAAGGTGGATGCTGCTGCAGTGTTCCACAGGGACTGCTGCAGTCAGCTGAGGACAAGTGATGAGAGAAGGGAAGAACAATGAAGTTAAGCAAACAGAGGAATGTCTCGTCTAGGTCTGGGGAACTTCTAGTCTAAATACATCGCTATCCTCCTTTGGTATACATGTGTGTGCTGCTTTTCAGGACAAATGGGGCCTTTCTTTTCAGTCCCTTTGACTTCGGCAAGGATTGCACAGCTGGAACGATGACTTGTCTCCTCTTGTTAAAACCACTTCTTGCAAGTGCCGAGTGTGTCTACTTGTTCCTCTGAGTCACTTCTTCAGAGGAAAGAGAAAAAGAGAAAATATTTTAAGACCCAGTCTATCATCTTTATGTGCTTATGCCTATATTTAATCTGGCTTGGAGTGAGAAAAAGATATCTAATATTATTAAAAATTGTGATTTATTAATTAACCATCCTAGGTGTTTAACTGTCTACATTTTTCCGCACGTATGGGAAAAGACATGAGAATGTGAAATGACCAGAGCAATCCTAAGCAAAGACACAGCCTAGCCAAGGCAGAAGGAATATTCCAATAGAGACAGAAAGGGAGGCGGCATCCAGAGGGAATTAAACCATATATGTGACTGTAGAGAAGTCTTAACCATGCATATAAAAATAGCAATATCGGTGGGTTTTTTGTTTGTTTCCTTTACTTTTGCATTTAAAACAAGCACACTCTCCTACTGATCTCAGGCAGTGCCAGTTTGTGACATAACACACATGCTGAAAGACAGTATGGAAAATGTGTACACGCTGCATGAGACAGGCTACAATCTGCAAAAGTGAATGTTGCATCCATATATCAATTGAAATGGCCTGCAATTCAGGGAGTAATTGTTTTGAAACAATCTCACATGAATTCACCTTCACGAGATTAGAGGCTGATGTCACCACAAGGGTGAAGTCATCAGCAATGACTTAAGCTAATGGGATAATGCCAGAAGAACTTGATCGGGCTGTTGTGCAGAGCTTAACTCCTTCCGAGAAACAAGGAATGCTGAGAACTATTTACCTCTTTTGTTTGCAGCATTTCCTGAGTGGGTTTTAGCACAGGAAAGCTCGTGGTTGACTAATGGGGACAGGGAATGAAATCTCCTTCCTACAGTGCTGCTGGTGATCTCTGTTAGGAGATTTTAAAGCCATATGTCTGAATTCCAGTTGAACTTCAAGACAGAGAAAACTGGCAGTAAGCTGTAGGGAAAATTTTGTGATGCACGGTGGAGTTTCTGCAATACTAACTCATGGGAGTAGTCCCTGCTCGCTTTAGGTCACCAGCAGAGCGGGATTCGGCAAGGGGACTCGGGCCCAGATTTGCATCCATTAGAGGCAAAGATGTAGAAAAGAGATGTGGCCCACAGTGTCCGCAGCAAGCTTTTCCCAGACATCATAAGAAAACTGAGCTACCCATAACTGCACGTGGTGTGGCTGACAGAAAGCCATACCAGGTAGCGGTGCCAGCTCAACACGAGCTGGGTGTCTTCCTGAGGTAATAGAAAAGCACATGATTTAGAGTCAGCGTCACTAAAAATCATCGGAGTCATCCTGGAAAGTACAGATATTTTTGTTTGACTGTGTAATGTGTGCTTGTGTGGGAGTGGTGTGAGCTTGTTCTATTTCCAGGCTGTGAGCACCGAGGTGTGACAGGCCCGCTTCGCCACTTCTTGGGCGAACGGTGCCAGCGGTGCCACTCCCTGGTGATGGTGAGGAGCTCGGATGAAGCAAAAACTATCTGAAGGAGTGGTAAACTGGGGCCTGATCCCGGTGCCACAGACTTCACTGGCTCCTTGCACTTGGATTAAGCCACTGGAGGGTTTGTCGGTGTGGTCAAGCGACCTTTGCCAAGCTTGAGAGTGCAAGCTGCCCTCACTCCTGATGTGGATATCCTGGATGCACATGGTCAATATGGCACCTAGGGCAGCTCATCTGGCACTGGCAGCATTTAAGAGAGCCCCCAGGCCGCACATTCGCATGCTACAGCTTCACACACAGCTGCAGAGCTCAGGTGGGCTCCAACTCCGCTGCAGCCAGCTTTGTTCTGTTCTGCTGGAAATAAGATTAGGGCTTGGCCCTCTGTCTCCTTAAATGTTTTTTAATGTTTTAAAGCCAAATATTTTATTTAACCCCCTCTTACCCTGCAGCACTCTTGCAACTCGTTTGCTTTGTGAAGTTTGAAAAAGAAACAGCGGGGCAGTCATTTTTGCATTCTGTCATAAAACAAGTCTATGTTTTTGGTTGAAATGCTGAAGGTTAAATGCTGAAAGCTCCTCTACCAGTAAACACTGATTGAATTATAAATATGGAGATGCACAAATCCAGCAGACAAGGGCATATCTATCCTAAAAGACCTTAAGTTATGACCTTTCCAATGTGGCTCAGCTGGTAGCCCGTCAGCCAGATCTTGCTAAGCAGGTTAGCCCATCATCTTTTCCACAGAGGAGATAAAGGATGGCTATTTGGGCAACAGGCACAGCCAAATGTCCCCTGTGCATGCCCAGCTCTCAGACCTGGCACCGGCACAGGGATGTGGGACTGCTGCCCGCTCCTGACAGGCAGGAAGAGCAGCCCCGGCTGCCAGACCCTCTGGCCATGTTGCTGCAGCTCACAAGGTGAAGAGGATCCCAGAAATAAATTGCAGCCCTTTTGGCCATCAGAATGAAATCACATTCACTTAAAAGATCTATGTTTTAGTTTCAAATGGCCCCATGTTATATAGCATGTTCTCCTGAGCAGGAAGTATTTGTTGAAGAAATATCTCCAGCTGTAGACGGAAGGACTCTACACTGTTTCAGGGCCAGCTTGTGCTTGATTCACAGGACCCACACTGTACCAGACAGAGAAATATTGAGTGGTTCAGAAGTGTACTGTACGCAAACATATTATCCTTCTTCCTTCCTCCTTTCACTGCACTCTCCATCCAGGCAGCTCCCTTTCAAAGCAATCTCTCCACCCTGAAAATGGATGGACTGTCTATGAACTGACCACAGTCATGCGTGCTGGAATAGAAGACATCTTCCATGCAGGTAACTCATGCTTGTTTTGAAGGAATGAAGAGTCCACGTACTTGGGCAGGGGAGTGGCTCAGTTTCTGCATGTCCTATTTAGGCCTCGTGTTCTGGCTTCTTACCCAGGCAAAGGATATGCTGTTCCAGCTAGCACTGAAGGGAACACAAAATGCTCGATGTCTTCTGAACCACTTAGCCAAGAGGCAACTTTTTAGCTGCATAATGTGCTTGCAACAAAACAACAGGTCAGGGCAGAGCTAAGGGTATTGCTGTGGCTTCTAAGGAGTGGGAACTACCATGCCTTCATCCCAAACCCATCCTGACCCCTGTCTGAAGAAGGATGATTCTGTAGGGCTTACTGAACTAGCACAGTTGGACACTCCCTCTACAAATCCATACCTAGGGTCCTCATCCAAGTGCTGTGCAGTTGAATGAAAAAAGAGCCTCCAAATTCTGCAGCACTAGAGTTGGACAGAAGTGCAGGAGCCTGAACTCCCTTTACAGTTAGTGAAAGTACGAGAGCTCCTCCAGAGCTCAGTTTGGGTCACAGGCAGGCTGCCTCAACCTCCGAAGGGGCCTACCTCCTTCCATCGATCACAGAGGACCTGGGAGACCCCGGGCACCTGACAGAGGTGCTGCAGGTAAGCACCTAAAATTTGCTGGAAGGTGACCAGCATTTCATGCCCTGAGAATGCAGCCGGCACACACTTTGCTCTGACAGACTTGGACACGGGTTGTGGTGCCAGGTTCCTCAGGAGACACTCTGAACCTTTCCTTCAAATAGAGAACTGTGGTGGTACCATCTAACTCCTCTGCTGAAGGTAAGAGAGGAGGTAATGCTACCCCTGGCATTATCCTCGCCTTACATAGTGGCCTAAACTGGAAGCTTATAAAAAATATTGAGACCTTATATTCTTCAAGCCAAGTCCTGAAAAGGGAAATTTCTACAATCTTAATTACAATTTGCTGTAGGAGGTCCAATCCCAGCCAGTTCTCCAAGGCTTGTGGCAGCTGACTTATTATTCTAGCACGCTTGATGGAAATACAAAATTGCATATCCTTCTTTGTAAGATGACTTCTCAGGCGCTGGCGCTTGCTGGCTGTCAGTGGATTATATATTGGATTTTTCTGTCAGCATGTAATAAAAGGAAAGTTTAAAAAAAATAAAGCAATACATGAAAATAATTCCATTCATATTAGGTTTTGTAAAACCCACCAGCTAGTTTTGGGCTGCCCATGTATGGGTAACTGAATGAAAAGGAAGAGGTCTCCAACCCCTTGCAGAGCTATGCAAGGGCTGGCCATTAATTTCATTTTTATGCTACCAGGGAGGACTGCGAATTTCTTGCTACCAGCAGTGTTCACACACTGTAAAGGATCAACTCTAGACTCTGCCCACCTTATATATCCAGAGCTGGGGTAAATTGCAGGAGAGGCTTACGTTGTGTCTTCTCCCAAGGCATTCATCAGAAGACTTTCCCCATGCTGTCAGGCTGAGGTTAACTAGGAAAGCACCGGGAAATTACTGTGGGGATGCCTTCCTCTTCCTCCTCCTTTTTCCTCACTCCCTCAAACTGCACATAACAGAGCACAACCATAAATGTCAGTCCTAAGTGCCTTAGCAGTGTCCTTCTCAGGGCTTGCTGTCCACCACGTCAAGTTATTCAACCTGTCGATGGGTGACACTGTCCAGTCTTCCCCAAGCAAAACCCACACACACACATTCAGCAGCACTGGTCTCTGATGGATCCAACAGGATGTAGTGCACACCACTGCGCGTCATGTAGCAGCAGGCACATCTTTGTTGACCTCTGCAATCATCTCATCCCTGGTCCCCAGTTCATACAGGAGCCCACTTTCATACAGCAAGCAAAATTGATAGGACATCTGCTTGAGAAGGCAGCAACAAAATGGTTAAACAAGTCAACAGAGCTACTTTTCTGGTAAGATTTTAGTGAACTGGAAAGGATAGGAGAGTTGGCCCAGCCACATATCTACTCTCTGACTCAGGAGAAAAATTTCAATTGTTTTATTAAAACATGCCTGAATTAACAGAGCTACTTAAAAATGATCCACAACTCGTAGCATATCTGGATTTGTGCAAGTAATCTGCTCTTCAGTTCCTTGGCATACAAACAACAAAACAAAGAACAAAATCATTTTATTTTGGTTCAAACAAGATTAATTTTAAACCACAATTTAATTCCTGTATTTAAAGTTAGGTACATTTATAAGTGAAATATCATTTTGGAAACAAAAAAAGTATTTTATTTAGAAAACAACCTTTAATATTTTTAAAAGGAATCAGCTCTTTTTCAGCCAAAATAATTTGATGAACTCAACATAAATTTTGCCAGCAGCTTCAGTAACCCAAATCTGCATTTTTTTCTGCACATAAATTGAAAGACCAAAACATTTCACCCAGCTCTAATTACAGCTTTAGTCCTGAAAGATGTCCGTGTTTCACTTCCCTGTATTGGATGTGGCATATTTCTCTTTACTTGTTCTTAATATCTTCCATGATATCAGGGAATTTGAACAGTAAACACTGAAAAGAAAATCTTGCTTTTTGTTATCTGATCTTTAATCCCAGCTTTCCCCTTTGTACGTTATGTCTAGGGAGCTATGTTTTTCAAAAACATAAGGGAAACTCATCTGCTAATCTGTCAACAAGCCATCCATCTGTAATGTCTGCTCTACATTTGTTTTGCTATGTCACTATGCACCGAATGTTTGATGCAGATGTTTTGACATGAGCAGTAGAGCAAAATGAAATTTGTTGTTTCCTACCACCACCGCCCTCCAAAGAAGATTTATTTAAACAATAAAATCTGCCCTGCTTTGTAAAAATAACGGAGTACTCTGTGACAATGAGTGACTTCTCAATACCTTAGGTCAGGGTGTCGCCTTGCTCCTTTAAGGAAATAACACCAACAAACAATACTAACATTCCAAATCTTTTATACCTTCTAAAAAGATACAGAAGAGTGATTTGACTCTGATTTGCATATATATGTTGGAATCCAATGCTCACCACCTGTTAAAGACAGGCAAAAAAGATAGTTTGCAAAAGGCACCTCCCAGACAAGAAAGTAGCCCAAACACTCAAATCCAAAACTGAAATGCTCCTGTCTGTCCCATGCGTTGCACCAGTAATTGTGCCAGACATCTTACCACCTGAGGACAGATTGAAAGACATCTGCTTTCTTTCAGACAGTGCCTTACACCGAGCGCGGGGTTCCTGCTCACTCAATCCACTTTCTTTAACTGCTTCTGCTTCAGGAGAGGCAAAGAAAAACCCCAAATCCCTCTTTCCAGCAAATACTACAGGGGCAGTGTGGCTCATGTAGAGATGGTTGGCAGGACACCCAAAACCCAAGTTTCAAGTTCGAATTATATTGTCAACAGATCAGGAGATATTTAAAAGCTATGATTATCGTAAAGGCATATGAAGCCACGTTCCCGGGGCACTGCTGGGTTGCTGGATGATGGTGGTTTTCATTCAAAACACTGCACTGTATGTAGGAAAGGGCCATGGCTGTATCATCTGTGGGTGGACAGGATCGTGGTGTGCACGTGAGCCCATGCAGTGTGAAGGCGTGGATGGGTGTTTGTGTCTGACCCAATACCCCAGGTCAGCCTGGCTTCCTCCCTTCCAGAGCTAAAACCAGGGCTAAGGGCTGTGCTGGAGAGCCCCCGCTAATGGTGGGGCTGGTAGGTGAGCTTGGACTTGAGAACAAACTCAGCCCCATGCTTATGTGGTTACGCAGACACATCATAAGTGTAGAAATTTGTCCCATTGAACTATACCCATGGGCACCCTCAAGTCACTGGGTTGAGACAGACTCCTCCCAGAAGCAATGCCTCGCCATAGGTTCCTAGTTTAGTTGAAAGTGGATCACACCCTGGACCATCTCTTTCTCCACAGGCTCTCAAAAACCCCTAGAAACTGTCTTAAACTGTCTAAAGGTAGATGGAATTACCTCAGCCATAGCATCAACACCAGTACATTTTACACTTCTTCTTAAGTGCATTTCTACGCATCTTCACTGCAAATAGGATCCTTGAAAATATTTTCTTTTAAATTTACAGTGAAGAAAACTATGTCACAGTCACATTTCCAAGCCTGGTCAAAGTGTCTCCAGCAGCCATCCAGGGAAGGGCTTTTAGGTGTGAGAAAACCCTCAACCTGTAGAGGCATAAAATGAAATCACGACTGGGAAGATGATGCCACCTGGACTACTTCCAGAGGCCCTAGGACCATCATAGACTCTCACATGGCTGCCAGCCAACAGCTTGCAGCTGAGGCAGGTTTTCTGCTATCCAGCTGGGAGCCGCATTGGGAGAGGCAGATTTGGAGCAGGGAAAATAAGGAGGAGAGAAAACAGGAGAAAGAGCAAAGGACTGCTGTCTTCTAGCACCAAGTCTCATTGTACGACGAGGTTCAGTAGCTAGAAGACTTGGTAATATTTTTATTACTTTATACCACCTCATCCTCTGATCCAGATCGGCTCTTCAAGTCATTGCATCTTCCCAGTGCTGTGAGCATGACCGTGCTTGACTCTGTCCCATTTCCTATTTTTACATCCACATTTCCTCAGTGTACTCATCACATGAAAAATGAACATTAAGCCAAAATGTCATTTTCTGGAACCACCATGTTTGTTGGAGAGTTGCAGACAATGCAACTACCTCTGTTTCCTTCTTGAGCTAAGTGACTACAAGGATAAAGAAGCAGTATGCGTCTTGAGAGGAATCAGTTAAGAGGTTTTTACTGTAAAAAGATGAAATCTGAAACCCTGAAGGAAGAACTGCTGACTTTCTAGCTCCATTACCTGTGCCGGCTGCTCTCCTGATTTCATAGTTGATAATATCAAAGATGTCTGTCCTCTTCATACACCTGTTATTATTGCTGCTTGTCCAAGAATTGTACATTATCTGAGGAAGGAACTGTGGTTATCCGAAATGTGATAGCAAGCACAGCTTTTCTGTTCAGAGATTCTTAGTCATTCTCCCATCCCCAAACTTGCTCTTGTAATTTTGAGGAGGGGATCTGTGGATTTTCATTTCCCTGTCTCAATGCACAGCCAGTTCAAGCCAGCAAAATTAAAGAATTGCTCTGGCTGCTTCAGCTGTTTCAGAGTCTGAGAACAATCTGGTTTCAAATCAGGAAAAATCACCACTGATCCATTAAAGAGAACCTTCTATATGAGTGCTAAATGACTCAAAGAGGAAATTAAGAACTAGCAGGTGGCACAAGAAGTTGTATATGGCTCCATAAGCGCCAGTTTAATCCGACTTTTCCCAAATTTAGCAAAGACACCAATCATGTAAATCAAGATAAAGTTTTTCCTCACAAATCTGTCCCTTCCTGGACATGCTTTTACTTCAAACTCTTTGGAATTGCTTTGCAGCTCTGGGGCTTGTCTGGGGATGAAAGTATCAGCAAACAAACCCAGTGTCCAAGTGTGCTTTCACCAGAGTTTAGGAGCAAAAGAGAATGGCTGGGCAAGGCATTGTGTCTTTCTGTAGGCACTTCCAAATAATGCTGATCTTTTTTTCCTATTGACATGTTGCATTGTAGACTCCTGTCTATTGTGCCATTCTCTGTCCCATCTTTCACCATTTACCCTCTTCTCAGAACCTGCATTTGAGATGTGGTTGCTTTTCCAGTGGTTGCTTCCCAGAATTCACGTTATTTCAATATTCCCTCTCCATGCATCAAAGGGCCATGAGGGTAATTTTTCCGTTTCCATAGGTCCAGATGGATGCAAGTCTTTAATTCTTCTGACTGAATGGGTACATCTACTTCAGGGTTTCAGTTTGGATCAGGAGCATGCTTTGAAGTGAATCTCCAGGTTGTCCCCACTTAACATGCCTTGGTTCACATCACAGAGCGGGCTCAGAGCGCACAAACTGGGTTCCTTTCAAACAAAGCTGTTGCAGAAGGTGTCCCTATGGAGCCAACCTGCTCCAGCGGCTAATGGCCATGCTGTGCATGGCCCAGATTAGAGCCAGTGTGAACCAAACCCCCCTGAAGCATGCATGGTATGGACGCCAGGGCCTCAGTCACAACTGTTTTGCTTTACAAACCTCCTCCTGTTGATCTGCACCGCCTGCTAATGCAGATACAGCCAGCAAATGTTATATGAAGTCTAGGCTAAATTCTGAGCTTAAAATCTTTAAAATGGGTGTAAAAGGAACATACTTAAAGCAACAGAAAAGATGTCTAGCAGTTGCTATAAATCTTATCTTTGTGTGAATATAGTTAACCTGCAATACAAGCCTTCCCAGAAGCACAGCTTATTTCTGGTGTAACCTGAGTTTACATTTGGTCTTTTACTAGTATAAATATTTTAGTAAAGGAGGCCAGATCACAACTGGCACAGTTCTCATGGTAAACTTTTAAGTCTAAATGGTTCACAGAGTGAAAAAATTCCATCCTTGATCCACAGCCTGAGGGACTGCCATAAGAGCACTGCAAAACTGATCTCCTGAGGAAGGTTGTGTTCCCATTAAAACAGAGATCAAGGCTGGGCAGAACATCCGAAGGATGTTCACCGCTGGGCAAGAGCCAAGTCTGTGACCTCTCCTGAGGACCTCTAAAACTATGGTTATTAGGGAACAGGTGATTTTGTATGCTAAATATTTAAAGGCAAATGTTGCTCTCCTAACAGCTAGTGGGAAATTTAGCATGGCGAAAAATCCGCCATTAGCTATGGGGAAACCAATAAGCGTGAAACTTCCACAAAGGTACCATTTAATGAAATACTCACTTTTAAGATACAAGAGATGTCTTGTCATGTACAACATGACTTTTGGGGTTGGGCCTGGTTGCCTTTTCATTGGTTTTATGCTGATGTGAAGCTAGCTTACTATAGTACCGCTATTCGTGATTCACAGCGCTGCAAGTGTTAAAGGATCTGGCTACTTGGGCTTATGGAGATTTCAAAAGGCATGAGGCCAGTGGATAAATAGACTTACTGAAGGATAACACCAATCTCTGAAATACAGTGTGGCATATCCTTTTTCTATTATAAAATGAAAATTACAAGGAAAATAAAAGAAACAACTCCATCTCCACTTACAGGAAGGTATTTTACAGGATGTGACACCATTGGCAGCTGGCAGCTCTCTCTGTTCAAATCCATAGATCTAATACCATTTCAAAATCATTCCCTATACTATTGCCATCCTGCCTCCTATCCCAAGAAACTAGGGCTCTGATCTAAGAACAAGTTCCTTTTAAAGAAGGCAGTTATTAGTGTGTAAGCTCATATGTTGACGATGTGCTTAAATGCTTTCCTAAACTGAGCCCTGGAACTGGTGGAATATGACATAAAAAGTCCAGTGCATTCATTTCTAGAGGAGCCGTCCTCATTGCACACATTACCGTACCTACTTGCTCATCAGCATCATTCACACAAATGTATTCATTCACCTCACTGTTCTTATTTATACTAGTGCTCCTACCTGCCCCTAGCCAGTAACCTTTGCTACTCCCAGCTTCTTGGTTTTCAGCCCAGTTTTTTTGTTTAAATTTTTGATTTGCCAGATGGGAAGACAGAAATTATGTCATGTGAAACTGCTGGTCATCTGTACCAAACAAACAAAGAACATTAAAATGCCGCATAGAATAAAATGAACGCTGTGTGAACCAAAACAATATGCAAAAACACTTGGGAGGCATTTGCTCTACTGAAAATTAGAGTGAACTTGAACATATTTGCAAGCAGACAAACTGCAGTGAATACTGCAAAAATCTTCTGCATTTTGAAATAACTTTCACGTTAACTGTGTCAGCACTCAGAGTGGGCCTTGTCTGATGTAACAAGTTTACACAATGTGTTTACACTTCTTTGTGACTTTTGTTTTTTATTATTCTTATTAATTATTTGTACTTTGGTGGTTTCTAAGAGCCCCGGGAATGGACTAGGAGCCTAGGGAGCACTGTACAGACACAGAAAGAGACCGTGCACAGCAATGTTTAAAGTAATCTGCAAGTTGCACAGTGTCTGAATATGCTGTGCTTTGGGAATGACTTTGTAAGCATTTTTTCAAAGCATCTACCACTCAGATAATGGACTGGAATACCTTTGGGAAGGCTCTGCATAACAGCATGCATTTGTACCAGACATAGTAAATTTAAAACTCTCTCCCATATTACACGAGAGTATTGGGCGTTTTGAGTTCTGGTAAAATGTCTCAAGACTGTTAAACTTCTGCTAAGCATTTTTTAAAGACTAAATGAAAGAAAAAAATGTAGAGAACTGCATACTCTTATAATTCAATTATGTAGTTGTGTCATATTAAACTATGACCAGGATTCCTAAAAAAAATCAGACTCTGAAATAATTCTCCATTTATGATTCACACAAATATGTTTTGTTGTTAACACTCTGCAGATCAAAGAAAGAACATGTAGAAAAGCTGGGGAGATTTTCTTTGCTCATTGGAATGAGAGTTTTGTGAATATAAAGCACAAGAGAAGCCTCTTTATTTAGAAGCCTCTTTAGTAGCTGAGTCACGTACATATTGTTGGACATGAAGGAAAGTTTTAAAACAGCCTGGCAAAATCTTACCTCCCAGGGTTATTATTTTTCTGATTGAAAATATCACCAGTGTTTTCATTATCATAGTAAAGGGCAGGCAGTGAGTTCTGTACCTTGGCTGGCATATTTCCACGATAATTTTGTGGAAATGCTTTAAGATAAGCAGAAAATAAGCAGTCAGGGAGCCTTTTCAGTTTTACACAAGTGTGTGCCTGCAGCCCTCGCTGCCAGCGTGCCTGAGCCCCTCTCTGCCTTGCATGGGTGTTTCCCTTGCACGAGAGGCAGCAGTGCCATTGCCCACTTTGCTGGGATGGAGGAGGCAGACGCAGCACGACAGCACGGGATGCCAAGAGCCGTACCTGCACCCAGAGCAAGGATATGAATTTCCATTCCTTCCGCTTTCCCTCTCCCCAGCTCCCAGCCCCCTGGAGCAGGGTGGACATCCCCAGCACTGGATTGTCTCCAGCCTGAGAGAGGATGGGACTGCAGCAGCAGGCAGGTGGGGTGCTGGTAGCAGGGAGGGAGAGCATCTCCAGCCCAAAATGGTGAAACCTCCAGGAGCACATGTCAGTGAGGCATGTGTGATGAGGGATCACCATGAGACCAAGGGCACCTGCCAGGGTGCTGAGCCACTCTTGATGCCCCTCCCCATAACAAGTCCCATCTGAAAAGGCCCCTGACTAAACTGTGAGGGACATTGCATGACCAGTAAAATAGCATTGCATTTGTAATGAGTCCTGCTTACCGCTGCAGCAGAAGAAGAAGCTGAAGAGCTCAGGCCAGGCGGAACAGAACCCCACCATGACCCAAGCAGGGATAGAGTGAGATGTCCCTTGCCACGCTGCCAACTTCTGCGTGCCATGGGTTGGGCACATCCAAGTCTGCAGCTCTTCTGGTCCCATGTCTTTCACCGGGGGGACTAGATCTGCACCCATGACTCAAGATGTGGGAGCACTGAGGATTTATACAGGTGGATAATGACATTTTCTCTTCTATTCTATACACCTTTTGTAATAACACCTAATACTTGCTTTGTCTTTTTGACCACTAGTAAGCAGGGAGCAAATGTTAACACTTTCCTGAGAGGTGGAAGTTAGGAAGAGGCATTATGAAGTATGTATGTACGTAGCTGTTCTTATTTTTTCTCATGTGTCTCACCTTGCATATTTTGACAGTGAATTCCTGGTCCCTGTATGTCTGTTCTTTTGCAAATGCCACCTCTTTTTCATGACCCAGTCACTCAATATTATAATATTCATGCACCTCATCTCAGTTGCCTTTAGTTTTACTATCCTAAATCATTTTTTTATTACCCCTAAACATTGCTACCTTGGTATCATCCCTTTTACTAGGTCATTTTTAAAGATGCTGAACTATACAGGTGCCTATGGATACTGTCAGGTAGCCTTTCTCCACTGTGTAAATTAATAACTTCTTCCTTGTCCTCTTTTCCCGTCTTTTAATCAAACATTAGTCTGGATCTCCACTCTGATTCCATAACAGCTGATTTTCTTCGAGAATTTTGAATTAAAGTTTTTGAAAAATCCAAACCACTATCTTAACCAGACAACCTTTACCTGATGCCTGCTTGTGGACAAGAATCCCTAACTTTTAGGTTAGGCTCTAGCCAGAGTCTTGAAAGAAACTGCACATTTAAAGTAAATGTTTTTAAGTTTTCTGCCTTCATATAGTCCCTGGAGATATCATAACAATAAACAAGCAAAGCAAACTTTTCACTCTGGCCTGAAGTATGACTTTCAACTTTACATGTGCCAAGTTTTGTGAATTAGTTTATTCTCCCATTTATGTCGGCATGCAGCGTAGATGTCTAGCTACCTGATTTGTGAGGGTAATCAGGTACTTAAATGACCTAAACTGCACAATTACTGGTGCTGGCATATTATAGATGGAAAACTAAGACCAGGCCATAAAAATGTGATCCTTTGTGTCTATAGTCATAATAAAACAGTTATGGTCAGTGATTGATTACAGGAATATTAAAATGCAGAAAAAGAAAAAAAGCTGTTTTAAATTGCATTGTATTCTCATGTTTAGGGAAAAAATGATTGCCATTATCTTGACATATTTATCACTTTGAGGCTGAGCCAGTCGTTATCGTGTGAGTTCATTCTGTCCTATAGCTGACAAATACTATCAGGTACTATAAAAATCATTATGGCTCACTTTTGCAGCTGTAATAAAACAGGAAAGCAAATACAGTAACCATTTATATGTAGGACTTTAGTCCTAGCACACATCCAGTAAGACTGTGGTTTAAAAGTTTAGGCAGAAAACAAGCCAGATTGTCAAATCTGTTGTGCAGGTTTGATTCCAGAATTGATCTTAATGGCAATTGTCATTTGTGCAAGAAGAAGAGAAAACAGAACCAGAAGCAGTATATTGACACCATGTATTGTTGATCTCATCTTGATCTCATCTTTTTGCCGAGGATTCATCCCTATTTTTTAGCTTATCTGCCTCTTTCTTTTGGAGTGAGCCTCAGAGGTCTGAAAGTATTCTTGCAGCTACTCTTTCCGCAGAAGTATTCTCCTGCAGGGCCTACTTCTCTGAGCACTGCCCATGGGTATGCGCGGATTGTTCTCAGTTTTGTGCTCAAACCCTAATCCCTCAGTTGTCCCAACAACTTAACAGTGATATACGTCTCTGGGTCATGTTCTACCATGCACCAAACCGCTCCTTTACCAAAGGGGTGCCAGGGTACAGTCGGATACTGCTGCCAGGGATAGCCCAAACTTAACCTTAGAGGTGTCCCTTGCTTGCTCATTTTCCCTGTAGATACATGTGTCAATTCAGCAGTATGATAAGAGTCATACCTACCACAACTCCTACGCCTCTAGGAGTGGAGTTTTTTGTATGCCTCAGTCATGCTCCTCAATCAGGACCAGATGTACATCATGTTCGTGTCAATTTGCACCTTCCTTTCAAGAGTCTGCTGCCACTGTCCCACCCCACAGATTGAGGGGCTGAAACAGTTGAGCCATCTCACATGCCCCACGTTTTGCCTTTTTCCTCATTCACCATGCTTGAAAATACTTGAAATATCTCTTGGTTTTGATCACAGGAACTAAATCGGCAACATTTTACACCCCTCATTTAGCTTTCACAGCGAAAAAAACAGATCGAAACTGTACCATAGCTGTGGACACCTGCAGCATCAAAAGACACAGATGGCCTTTGCTTGCATTTATAAAAAGACAGGTGTGCTCCAAGAAGTGGGAATGATAGTTTCCATCTCATTTTCCCATTTCAGGATGCCAGAATTCCAAAGTCTAAAAGCATGCCAAGCAAACAAAGAAGATAAATGCACAACATTCAACTATAGCAAGGGGCTACAGGGCCCATCTCAGCACTTCAAATCAGTGTCTTCACAGACTCGTATCCAATCAAGGGTATGCATGAGAGCTGGTTTGGTTGGATGACCGAATTCAATACCTTGCAGGATCAGACATGAGTCAGCATCCTTGGAAGAGCCAACCTCATTCACAATGGGCTCGAAGAATATGAGAAAAATATCATATCCTGGATACTTCTGTGGTTAAACACCCTCCAGATGATTCACCAGAGCCGGTATCAGTTTAACTCTCTTAAAGCCACCATTCATGGCTGATGTTAGTCTCCATGCCTGATTTCCTTCTGGAAACAAAGTAATGACAAATAAGCACCTGTGACAAAATGGCAGCCCTAATGGCACTGTATTAAAACAGTCTAATGAGATGAACTGTTTTCTATATGGGTACACTGCTGTTGTGTATTACAGGGGCTGTAAGCAAAAGCAAGAATGGCTCCAGATGAACAGCCACCACCTCTTTGTACTCATTTTGGTTATGTTAAGAGGCATTGGTCACATTTTCTGCTCTGGATGTTCTTCATATTGCTTCTAGGGAGCTCCTAGAAGCAATGCTGAGAACCAGGGCCAAAGACCAGCAATAGAAAACAGCCAAGGGATGGCTTTCAGGTGGTAGTGCAGGTAAAGCCGACTGAAATAGACACCTACAAGAGCATGCGAAGAGTTTATACCTGCTTCTCCAACACCACCAAGGAAGGAAGCTCCTTTCAGTCTGATGGATATGTTGATAGTCTGGTGTTTTAAAACCCTTTCATTTCAACAGCTTGCAAACCACTCTGCTGAAAAAGCAAAGACTTTCTCTTTGACTGTCCATAAACGTCACCAGTCCGGGACTCTTAATGAGAAGAACCATGGGCAGCAAGTCCAGTTAGGTAGGTAGGTAAGTACATTGCCACAAAGTACTGAAGTCTCATCTGAAAAGTAGAAAAGAATCCCACCTCAGGAGAAATAAAGACATTTGCAGCCTAACGCATCAAGCTGTGCCAGAAAAGCTAGCAGGGATCAGCTCCTAGCAGCTGATCCAGTAACCGTTTGTTCAGAACATCATTTAACCAGAACAAAACAAAAAGTACTTTTAATCTCCTTTCCCTTTTTTTTTCCTGAAAGCCTCAGGAATATAACCACATGAAATGCTCCAGCACTGATTGGCAAGTTTCTGTATTGATTGGCTTCAGAGTCGAGATTAGATAAGACAGAGCCAACTAATGAGAGCCACTAGAAAAATCTACTGGAGTATTATCTGCTGAGATAAACTCCCAAAACCCCCAAACCAGTCTATTTAGTAGATTTTTTATCTAAACATATCCTGATATTGCTGACAGTATTGTGCACAAACAAAACATGGATAGTAACAAAAGGGCTTTGTAAAAAAGGTGACTACTGTCCTGGAGAGAAAAAGAAAGCAGACAGTCTGGACTTTAAATCCAGAAGTAAGAAGTGGAAGACTGGCATTAACACCTGCCATTCCTTACCTGTAATTCAAACTCTCCTCTCACCCCTAAAGCATAAAAAGGAAACTCTAGGATATTTTTGTTAGATGCCTCATGTCCCATCACATTAACAACGTTAGCCGTTACCTCCTTTTTCAGAGGATTAGCTGGGTATTGGATGCTCTGTCTAGAGATAATGCTTTTCTTAAGCTGTGTGCTCTGCTTATCTTCCTTCTTTGTACTTTGTCGCATTGTTTTTCAACTATTGTACGGGGTCTGCCAGAAGCCCTCCCTCAGTTTTCACACAGCTCTTTTGGAAGTGTAAAATCTTGCTGACTCGGTAGGGGTTTTGGCTGATTAAAACCTAAGTAAGGGAGGCAGGTCAAAGCCCGGCATTTGTGCTTCAACCTTTCCCTCTTCAATCCTGCTTTCAGCCCCGCCGTTCCAAATCTCTGTATTTTCCACAGGGTGGAAATACCAGTTGTTGGAAGTGATTCGGGGTATACAGGACATGAGGTGAACATCCTGTGATACACGATCTGTTGGGATCTACGAGATGCACAGCACTCATTTAAGGCAGATGTCCAGGAAAGAATCCAGCCCAGCCCTGAGCTCGTGCATCAACCTGAAATAATTAATAAGTCTAAAGAGGAAAAAAGGAGTTTGAACAAACTGTGCGCTCCGAATTTCCTCAGAGGAGTTGGCCTGGGAAAGGCAAGAAGCATTCCTCACCCTGCTCTGGCTCACACTGACAGAAGGTTAAGCCGCAGGGATGTTCCAGTGTACTGAACTAGGCAAGGGGTTTTCAGAGCTGTTATCTATTTTAAAATAAACATTCCAGTGTGTATTGTTATCATATTTTGTCCTGCACTACTCATTTAGAAAAAAAAACTAAAGGCTTCTGAATGTCACTTTCAGGGCGGTATTTGTATAGCATCTGGCTCACATACAAAAACAATATATATATAGTCTGTCCACTCTTCTGTTCAAGTTTTTATCTTGACAACACTTCATTTCCCAAGAAGGCAACTGCTGCTTGAGACTGATGAAAAAGGGTGATTACTAGGCATGCATGGCAAGGCAGACGGAAGCCACCTCTAGCATTCTTCCTTTTTGGGGCTGTCATTGCACCAATTAAAAGGCCTCCCACCTAGTATCTTAAGTCCACAAACTCCAAATCATCCAAGAAAAATTTCAAATGGTTTCAGAGCGCCTTCCCTTTCCTTTACGGTACAGCTTGCCATAAAAACACAGTTTTCTGTGCATCCGACAATCTGCTCACAGGCCTTATGGCCCCAGAGCTGGAATGCTGATTCTTCCTGCAGAGCTCACGCAGTACAGTCATGGTTTGGGGTTTTTTTATTGAGGTTAAGTAGTATATGGATTCCTTAGATAACAAAGCAGCAGCAAAGCCGAGTGTACTTCTTCTGCCTCAAAACAAGAGTCGCAGGAAACAACCAAGGGGCTGTGTAAGAGCTTCCCACCCCTGGCTGCCACTGAGATCCAGGTAGCTGAGCAGACAGGCAGAGCTTTGTTTCCATTTGGTTCCTAACACAGCAGCAGTACATGTTCAAAGCTGCTGTTATCTTAACAATCCCGTAATAAAAGTTCGGCCTTCCATGCCAGTGCAAAGGTTATCAAGTTGTTTCTGAACCACAAATTCACTATAAATCTCCGAGAGAGCTGGGACGACAGAGGTGGCCCCTTTGCAGGTGACAAGGGGAGGGGGTTGGTCTCCAGTATGCCAAGTAGCTAGTGAGGGGGCCGAACTCCAACCTCACATTCCCTCCAAAGGGAAAACTGTTGATTTATGTATGCCACTTCACACAGGTTATCGTGTTAAAAGGAGAAAGCCTTTTGGAAATCCCAGGGATTTGTATCTCCACTTGGATATCTCTCAGATTTGGAAATGGGAGCTCCTTTGTGGGATCATGCATAGACAAGTCACTAATATGAAGCTTATCCTGGATTTTGTCTTCATTTTGTCTTCTCCTGCCTAGAGGACGGGCAGGTTTTCAAAGGCTCACTTCCCAGGTAGGGGTAAAGAAAAAGGGTATCCAAGTGCTAAGAGGAGCTCAGAAATTGGCATGGGGATTCGCCTACTTGCTTTGGTGCTTTTGTAGGAGGTGGGCAATTCTGAAAAACTGCAACTGATTGTGGGCTCTGAGTCCTTTAGAAAAATCTGGCCCTTAGTGCTGTGTAATTGTTGAATGGTTTATAATTACCCACAGGTTTAAATCATGAGTTACAAACAGACAAAGACTAAGGATTTCCTTGGCTGCTGAACTTAGAAAGCTGCTGTATTTTTTTCCGATAACTTATTTATGTCTAAACTGCAAGGTTCAGTTGTCAGTTTATATTTAGGTTTATTAATGAGAGCAAAAATCTCAAATAAGAATTTAAGCAAAAAACAGGGAGGAATAATATACATTTTCTAAAATTCAAAGCAATTTGTAAAGCACTCAAGGACTTTGCACCTTTGATAGGGATGAGTCAATTCTAACACACTGCATAAGCAAAGAGTAGTTTCATATACCAAAACTGAGTCACACACTACAAAAACGAAAAACAGCCTATATTCTGTGTCCAGGAGTGCTCTGCATACTGAATTGGACAGAACAAATGAAGACAAGAGTCTGCAATCTTTACTCAAAAGAAACTGAGCTGAAGTTGAAATTGGCTCGGCAGATAGCAGCTAGTAGTAGGAGAATGGGAATTACATCAGGTCATATTTAAACCATGTATCCCATGATGAATTTATTCACAGCCAAAAAAAACAAGAGTCTAACATTTTGTTCTTGTATATGCTGTCTGCTCTAAGGGTGTCTAAAAATCTGTCTGTTGAAGAAGCAAGGCACCACTGGACTTTGTTTTCCTTCCAGATCTGCATTCTTGCCTTAAAGCAATTGTATTCATTGACACTATGTTCACGAGTTACTTAATTTGGGCATACTGGAAAAAACAGAACACATTTGCTACCAAGTGTGCCCTTTCCATGTGGAAAATCATTAAAACCTCAGAGATATTTCAGCTCTGATGGGAGGTGTCTTTCACTAAGTTGAATCAAACCATGCATATGAGGAAATGTTGACAGAATGTTGCTGAGTTGTAAATATCTACAAATGTGAAATTGTTCTGTGTTAACTGTGCTGTTGCTTAAAATAATATTTACTGATGATTTATCTCCTGAAGTCACATAGGTAGTGATTCTGTTTCCCTCATTGCTGCTTCCTCTTTGTACAATAAAATATGTTCCTTGAGAACTTATGTTGCATTGGGTCCTGTCTTTTCTTGTAATTATCTTGGGTTTTATCTCTGCTCATTGACACACTTTGATTCTCATTGGTAATAATTAAATTAACATTTGATTATGTGTTTTCTTGGTATCTTGTATAAACCTCACATATACATGAAAGATGTATGCAGTGGGGAGTGCATATCTACACTGGTATGTGTCCTGTTTTCTGTATTCAAATACAACGATGAAAATTGAGTACCGCTGTGAAATGCAACTATGTGAAAATCCCCTATAGTATTCCACCTTTGCTGTTACACTGAATGCTGGAGCTAAACTGCTTAGCAGGGAAGTAAAAGTTGGGGTTTATATATTGTAATGCTATAAAGTAAAGTGAAATATGAAAAATCAATGTGGACTTTAATTATGGCATGGAGCTTTTGATTGAGAACTACTTGTTTTAATGGGCAAGAAGGAATTTATTTAGTTTGTCTGTCCAATTCCAGAATGGGCTTGAAAGGCATGAGTTAACTAAACAAATCTGCTCAGCATGAGCAGCAGTTCACCTGGAGCTCCCCGGACCCTTTTTGCTTTAGGAGCTGTCTGAAAGCACCCAACGATCAAAGGAAAAAACAAGAATCACATCAGCCAATCTCTTACATTGAGACTGCTAAAGGCATGGAATACTTCCAGAGCTCTGTCTGAATCTCTAAGTCCTTGTTTAACTTTTACTGAGTTCTTACTGGGGCAAATTCTGGTTGCACTAAAACAAAGTTCATGCTGTGAGTTGTGTTCATCTCACACGCACACACAGCTGAGTATCCCAGCTCTGCAGGGACGGGCTCTCAGTTAGCACCTGAAGATGCAGCCCTGCCTTTGTACATTTATTTCAGTATTTTATTAATAATGTTGTGTTGTGGGCAGCAAAATCAGAAACAGGCTGGAGTACAGCTTTGATGGCTAGCCCGGTCTTTCCATGAAATTTGGGTTAAACCCTTTGCAGCTTCTGATGGCAGGAAGAAAAAAGATGGTCTCATGGCTCAGGCCATTGAATGCTGCTTTAAAGAACTGGGTCTACCCCTGCTGCCATGGCAGGTTTTCTGTGCGATGTCAAATTAATGAAACCAAACTTGTCAGTCAAGTTCACTAATCACTTGCGCCTTTTTTTCCTGCATGCTCAGCTTAGTAATCAGAGGTCCGAAATGTTAAACACTCACAAATGCAAATAAAGGCAGTGGAAACACGCCTGAATATATCTGTGCTACGTAATGCTGGGCAGAGCCAAGGGTAGGCTTCATCTTGCCCAAAACCTTTATCTACACTCTACCTATAACCAGTGAAAGAAAAAGGACAGGTTTATGTCTGTCTCACCATGCACAATCCCTCAGCATACATGGAGCACCTACAGATAAAAATGGCAGTGCAGAATTTTGAGACAGGGAGCTCAGGTGGAGACAGCCCAGGCAGTGGAGATCTCTCTGCTGGTGAGCTGAGCCCTTCCCTAGAAGGTTCAAAGGCAGCGTGATGGTGGTGGTACATCCTGAACTTAAATTTTTCATGTGTCTGTTCCCTGTGTGTAGAATAGAAGGTATCAGGAAGACCTCGGTTTCTCCCTTGTGAAGATTAGTAAGCAAAGCACAGTAAAAAGACTGTCTTTAAACCAGAAAGTACACTGCAAAAGATATCGGGTCACATCTCGACTAGAGAGGACAAAGCAACTCGCACAAAAGCAGCTGTTCCTCAAGGAAGGCATCCGAAGGCAAAAGTGCATCATCTGAACCGAGGAGGGTCAGCCCACGCAGTGATCAGTGTTTTCTAATGGGACTGATTGATCTTGCAAGAGCTGCAAAGATCTTTTAATCTGCTTTTAATACACTGTGACCTGTGTGCATTTGGGTCCACCAGCTGAATGTTTCTCCCTCTTCAGCCAGAAGACTGTTGCAGAGACTGTAGAAGTTGACAGATGTAGAAGTTGTACTTTGCTTTGTAAGGAAAATTCAGTCTCTTATACGGCCCTTGCATTAGTACCAAATATCAGCTATGTGAAACTGAAAATCCCCTTAGCAAAGATCAAAATTGAGTTCCTTTTATTGCATTACCTCCATTCTTCCCCTGATTTACCCAGCCATAGGAAAATCATCTCTGAGCTGTGAGAAGGGAGATTCGCATCCTACTTGTGTAGGAGGGACTATTATTCATAAAGGCCCAGCATTTATTCAATATGGCAACAGCTGTAATAGCTTACGCTAGCATGGAAAAAAGTAGTCAGATTCCCAAATGATTCAGGCTTTGAGAGTGGTTTACACTCAAGCTCCAGGGCCTCCACAGCTCTCAGATCTTTGCCAGTGCCTAATCAAGGCCTTTATCTTAATCAACAAAGCCACCAATGGATTAAAACCAAACAGCATCTCCATGACATGCTGAGGCAAGTCTGATTTACTTGGGCATGCAACAACAATGCCAAAACTTTTCTGCCATAACCAGAAGCAGGAAGCAGTACATAAAATCTCAGATTTAAAAAGAATATTAACAGATATGAAAAATACGATTTTGGACACCAAAAAAAGTGGCTCCTTGAAGTTCCACATCACCGAGGGTGGGAGTTCCCTAGTCTGTGAGGACTGGTTCCCTCAAAGCAATGTTACTTTAACACCATTGAAATTCTGTGAGGACATTCAGGACAGAAGAAAAAGATGCAAAGCTTACATTTTTCTAGGGAGTCAAATGATCCATAAAATCAAAATACAGCAAAAGTACAATTGCCTGGGCTTCCCCAGCACAGTTGCTGCATTAGAATCAAAGCAGGAGCTTGTCTTGGCATTTAGGAAGACACTAAAAATGATAGCCCTGGTATCTACTCATGCTTCCAGCAGAACATCCAAAAAGTGTAGCTCCTCAGCAGCACCTTGGTGAAGCAGCCAGTACTTGACATCCCACTGAGAACTGTCAGCTGCACCATTTGGCTCTAGGACTTCAATGAACTGTGTAAATTAGCAGGGTGTAATTGCAAATATGATCCGAGGACAGTCTGCAAATTATTCTTGCTGAGTCTGAAGTGGGGTTAGGATGACATGTTTCCCTGACTCCTGGAAACAAGGGGGAATTTTAACCATTAATTTCCGTGGCCAGGTTGTCCTAATCCAGGACTTAATACTTTTCCTGCAGTTCCCTGAGTTTTGGAAACCTTTATGCATAAAAATACTCCAAAACTCTTCTTTTGATTTCCCTCAGAAGAATGACTGTTCAGCCTCAAACAGTCCCTTACAAAACCAGTCCCTGCATGGGGAAGGTAAGATTAGGCCTTTAATGAGCCCTTCATCCCAGGGATTGATTTTTGGTAACGGAATCTCTTTTGGTTATTTTTTATTTCCTTCCCTTTGTTATTTCTGTATTTTTATCCTTTTTTTGTCCTGGCATGTTTTCCAGACCCTGGATCCCTTATTTAGTTTCCTGAACTTCTCCAATATTCGTTCTAGCCATCCTGGTTGCCTGCCATGAGTATCAGTTTCCTTCCTTCTAGTTTGGGGGGCAGGGAGGGAGGAAAACTGTTTCCAGGCCAAGCAGCAGTGCCACTCTGCAGATCATTTGGCAGGTTGTGCAGCCTGAGAATGAATCAGTGCTTGCAATGCTTAAGCCTTGCTCTGTTTCTCACCGTCTTTCCTCTAGGGAGCAAGGAAGAGGTGGTGCCGGTGGCTGCTACATTTAGTAACACACAAAGTAGAAGTAAACAGTCAAGATTAAACTTTACTCGATTGGTGTTCGGAAGTCAGGCGAATGCTGTGGCATAATGTTTGCCAGTTACCGGAATTACTCATTTTTAGTAGAAATTACTCATTTTTAGTAGATTTTCAATGAATCTAACCACCTAGCCTATGCAGCAGCTGTAGACCACTTCCCACAAGATGCCTCCAATTCTCTCCTATACCCCAAAACAACTAATGGTGGCTGCTTAAATTTTCTCTGTATCCCATGCTTGCTCTAACTTGTACATTCTCCATCTGCAGCCACTGCTTGATAACTTTCTCTCCGAAGCTGTTCTTTCTGAATCCAACTTAGTAATCCCTTCTTTCACCTTGAAATTGTGCTTGCAACCGTTCTATTTTTCTTTCAGATTGTGCTCTCAGTCTTGCTGTAGACCCTTACACGAAAACCTTAAATACACAGAAATCATATGCAGTGCCTTAATGTTTCGCCTGCCTTTACACCTTCATGAAAAAAAAAAAAAACTTTTTCACTACTAAAGGTGGAAGATCAGGATCACAGTGGTGTGATGTTCACAGCCACTGCCGCAGAGTCGCCAGCAGAGCCTGGACTTTCAGACCAAGCATGGCAAATGGCTACAGCTGGCACGTCTGTGGTACCTCTGCTCTGATGGACTTTGCACTTCCCAACATGGGCTCAGTCCTGCCTCGACCAGTTCTCGCAGGACGAGGGTACAGTCTTAAAGGAAGCAAGTATGTTTCACGTCTCATCTTTCAAGGGTCAGTGCTTATACTCACAAATCCATCCTCTTTGACATTATAATCTCTGGTTGTAAAATGGATTTAGTGGTTTAACATTAAAATTTCAGGCACAGTTAAGGAAGGGATTGCAAAAGAGTTAATAAGCATAATAGTTTAACAAATTTTGGCAGAGAGGATTGAAAAGCTCAGATGGTCTCCTGGTGAAAATAGTTTAGCCTTGGCTTTGCCAGTCTTTCCATTAAAAACTCTCTTAACTTTTTTTTACTTTGTTTTTTAATTTGATCAGTTTTACTACTCCTGAAACTTAGAGACTTTTGACCATGGGATAAAGCCAGTCAAATTTCAGGTAATTGTTTTGCAAGCTTTTACACTTCTGCCAGCACGTCTCAGAACTGATGTGTGATACTCTTGCTGTTTACCTCTTGGACCTCTGCTGAACCATTATTGATAGTTGTGACAAATGGTGTGGGTCTTTGTGATGGACACAAGCGTATTAGGGAGTATCAGAAAATCATCAAATTCATTTTGCTGGTGACCTCGTGCAGCACATATGAACTTTTGTCTCTGGAGGAGGTTGCATGCATGTCTTCATCTTCCCTTCCCTCTTGGTTTTCCAAGGTTTCTATCTGGGATGTTTGACTGAAGCATATCTCAGGGCACGGTCACACGATGCTCTGCAGGAGGTACAGGGATTCCTGCGCTGGCTCCTCAGCAAAGGACTCTGCTTCTGATGACGTTAAAATGTTGGCAGCAAAAGTCTCCCTAGCATTAGATCACTTCTTTCAGCAAATCCCTTCTCCCTCCAGAAATACACGACCATAGGAGGAGAAGCAGGCACGAGGCCTGACCTAGGCTTGCAAGCACGTCCCCTCAAACGGCCCTTTGCAGAAGCATCTGTGCTTGCTGAGACAAACAGAGTGAGCATGGAGCAATTCTGGCTAACTAAGGCAAAAAAATAAAAATGACTGAGGCTTCCATGCTTGCTAAAAACAGCAACTCCTCCACCTTTTGAAAGCAGAGTCAGCACTCCCTCCTACGCTGGCTCAGTGACCCTGACTCAGCTCTGCTTCCAGCCCAGCACCTGGAGACATCAAGCTATTTCACAGAAAGTGGCACAAGGTTCTTATTTTTGCTCTTGTCACTCTATATCTTTGTTAATCAACAGGTCCATCCACAAAAATAATTTAAGACATTCATTGCTGTCTGTGCAGTGGACATCTGACCACAACATCTCCCCGTTGCTCCACTCTGCAGTGGCTGCTGGAAAGGTCATGCTTATTGTTCTACACCATTATAATGCACAATGGGACTCCATTAAAGGAAACCACAATAAAAGGGATAATCTTCTTCTACCAAACCCACTTCAAAGTGACTGGGCTTTTCACATATAGCCAGGAGTACTTAGGTACATGAAGAATGTTAATGTATGACTTTTAGCAACAGTTATAGCAGATTAACAAAACAATCAAAAAAAATACCTGGACTCTTGTGGGAGATTGAAAACTCTACATAACTTCTGAAAGTAAAATGAAAACTCATTTTCAAATGCAGAGATATTGCAGGTCAAACACTGTCGGCAAAGAGATTTTTGACCTGGACAAACAGAGCCAAGAAACAGATGTGCACCTGCTCTCTTAAGCAAGACACAAGGTGCACTGCTGCATCTGGCATTTGCCTCTTGGGTTGGAGAGGTGTAAGATTGTTTTGTTCTTGCAAACATACACTGTCACAACACATTCACCTCAATAGCCATTTTCAGGATTACAAGCAGGAGCACCAATCGATTCAGGCTGATTAACTCACTGGTGACATGATGCCAACAGTTGATATCAGGTGACAGGTCACACACTCAGTGCCAGCGAGAGAGATCAATGTTACCAGGTGGGTACTCAGCTCATGCATGTTTTCTCCTGGGTGATTTCTCTCCGTCTGCTTCATCCTGTCTCTAAAAACAAAATAAAATAAAAGGGGGGTGGGGTGGGGTGGAAAGAGCATAGTATGGGAAAGAAAGTTACAATGAAAGAAGATAGCATTATAGGAGGTGAGCCAAGGGCACTGCAGCACAGGATGGGTGCTGCTTGAGACATCACAAGAAGCCTTGCAAGGTAGGGAAGCAGAGCAAACCGTGTAGCAGAAATGTGTCAGTGTGGCTTTGAGACTGGCCGCCAGCGTGTTGGGATGCAGAGAAGGTAACATAACAGTAACTTGGTGCCTACGTCAAGAAGGTGGGAGTTTACATCTTTTTCAAAGCACGGATGAGAGGGATGAATGAGATGTGCTGGAAAATAAGGGCAGTGAAGAAGACATTCTGAAGCAAGCTGATGTGATGGTATCAATGGACTCATTTTGAGGGATACTACAAAAACTAATAGGTACAATAGGTTTAAGGTTTAAGGGTTTAAAATGGGTTTAAAACAGGTTTAAGGGAGGAAGCTGCATGGGTCAAATCCATAAACACACTGAAACTTTAGGGAAAGCAAAGACACTGCTCATTGCCATATTGTCCTTTCATTAACTTACACAAACAGAGGCTTCACAGGGGGTCTGGACCTAGGACTAGAGATCAAGCCAGGCTGGATGGGGCTTTGAGCAAGCTGGTCTACTGGAAGGTGTCCCTGCCCATGGCAGGGGCGTTGGAACTAGATGATCCTCAAGGTTCCTTCCAACCTAAACCATTCTATGATTCTATGATCAGTTCAGCAACACAACAGGGTGTCAGTTCCTCTCCAGAAGATGTATCAATACATTTGCTAAGGGGACAACTGTGGCAATTGCTTGCCAATTAGCAAATATATATATATGTATAGCAACAATTTTCCAAAATACAAATCCTGCAGAACTGGAGGGCAAGGGAAGTTTAACCAACACAGTCTGTTGCAACCACTATTTCTGAATTACTCATTCTGTGTGTCCAAATGTGAAGCGTCTTAAAAGGCCTGGCTTTCAGAAGGGCTGAAAATTCTCTTTTATTCAAAAAGTGTATCATGATGGGGTCTTGGGTGTGGGTAACATCTTATATCAACAGCTCATCCCATTTGAAAATCTTTTGTCAATATATTTTTCAACACCAGAAAGAGGTCACCCACTCCTGCTACCTCCCCACAGTAAAACATTCCTTATTCCTTTTTTAAGATTTTTTTTTTTCCTTAATGTTATGGAATTTGAAGATAGACATGAAGAATTCTCCTGTTAAGTAGCCTCTCTGCCATGTATATCGTTGTTCATGCACTGGGAAAATAAAGTCAAAATAAATCGTCCTGTATCTACACCTTATACTGCCTTTCCAGGCAAAAGAACAAAATCTGACTAGCACACCTTTGCAGCCATGGATCACAGATGCCAAGGCCACCCCATCCACTGGTGAGAACCCACTGAAGCCTTGGGGAGGTGGTGAGCCCATAAATCATCTTGGCCTTTTCCAACAGCTAAGAGATGATGAAAGATGGAGGTGGTTTGGAGGAGCTGTGCAGAGCAAAGCAGAGAAGATACAGGGAGGAGTGAGAGCCAGGATAATTGTTTGGAAAAAAAAAAGGAAAGAGTAAGGTAAAAATGGATATTTTACTGTTTAAGGGTGGGGGGGTGTATGTGTGTGCACTTGTCTCTACCCTCTCCTGGAAAGAGGAGGAACTGCTGCCCTCCTACAGTAAGAGCAAACAAATAACTCCTTGTAAGCCACCCATTGCACTGGGCAAACACAGCCTCTTCCAGAAAGGCTGCTCCACTGCCAGTGTGCAAGCTGGAATGTCTGTCTTCCTGCACTGCCTGCATGCCAGCCTCCAGTCCAGGTTTTGATGAGGGGAGCCCTGTTTCCCACTTTTTCAGTCCCTTCTTTCCCAAGGTCCCTCCGGTCCCTGTTGGGAGCACTGGCCTCCTCCACAGGCACCGGTGCTCAGTGGTCCTGGGAGCCCTCAGAGCTGCAGCAAACATGTGTGGCCACCACGGTCCTACAGAGAGGTAAGGGTGCTGCTGGTGCCACATGCCATGTCCTAATGCACCAGGCAGGCACGTAGCACTAACAGCACCATCTCCCACAGGTTGAAAAGGAGGATTTTGAGAGGTCTGAAAAGGATGCTGCTTACAACAGGTTGCACCGATGCACTTGTGTGTCTTTGGGCCTGTAAACCAGTGGAAAAGCAAAAGAGACCACGAGGAGTTCAACAAAACATTATGCTTGCAAAGGCAAGGAATATAAGGTGCTCCTCCTTATCCTAAAGCACGCCTCCATCACTGAGGAGATTAACTCGCTCCCAAAGGACTCAGGGCACAGGCAGCCCTTGGGCACTGAATATCCAAATACCACCACACAGTGGAAAATAAACTCGCAAGTTAGTTCAGTTTATGCACAGCATACCTGCTCCTGGGGGAAGCATGGCACCCACCTTGCTTCTTTGTCATTCACTAGGGAAGCAGCCACAGCAAAAAGAAGTCTGACAAAAGCCAAACGAGCAGCGAGAAGCCAAGAAAGAGGGAGCACACCGAGAGCTTTAAACAGAATATTTGTGTCCAAGTTGCAGTTCTGAGGCATACTCCCTGGTAAGTTGCTGCAACACCAACGTTTATACCAGTGGTTTATTTGGCCTCTGATCTAAACACAGTGCGCTCTGTTTTCTTTGTAAATTCATCTTGCATTATGGCGTATCTGCTTACATTTTAAAACTACCTAAGGAGCAAATAATTTGCTCTTTTTGACAGGCATACTGGGAGTTTCAGTCTGTTACCCATTTGCTTTAAATATAAGGCTGTAAAACTGTGCTTGAGTTTTTGGCTGACATCACAGTTAATGATGCACTGTGCCTATTCTCTGGTTATGGAGGAATTCTCACATTATTTCTGGGGTAAGCTAATAATGAACGTTACTCAGAACAAATCTGAAGTTTGTGGTTGACTTGCTGCCAGTGTAGGAAATCGTGTTACGACCGTTATCTCAATCTATCTCCTCCCTCTCAATCACAAAGTTTAAATATTAATTCCAATGTAATCTATATCTAAGTAAGCGGTGACGATTTGGTGTGCAATATGCTGCACCAACTCCCTTTAATAGTCTCAATGTGGCATTTGTACCGGGGAGTACCATCTTGGCACCTCACCTTCCCAGGTTTTTTTGGAACACCACCTTATTTCTTATGTTCTGCTCCATGCCCGTCTCTGCTTTGCAAAATTTCCTGCATCAGTTCTCATCAAATGAACCTGCCTTAAATGCGATCATTTAAATGGATTTAATTGCAATTTTTAGCCCCAGAACAAGGACAGAAACAACAAACGCATCACATAGGTCACATCTGCCAAACTGCAAACACATCAGTAGAGCAAAGCAGAGCAGTTTGCTTTCAAATCCTTGCTTAGATATCTGTGTAAAAACGGAGCTTGCAGGAACTACAAAATATGTCTGGAATCGAAGTGTTGCAATTAGGGTTTCATTCACACTAATGCTTGGGATAGCATTAAAAAAACACTCTAGCTGACTGCATTCAAACTCTGTTAGGTGGTTGCATTCACATTTGGGATCCAACCCACCAGGGCCTTCAGAGCTCCATTTTTCTCTGATGTGGTTACCAAACATTGGAACATTTCTAGCGTGACCAAAACTTAGTCATGCCTCAGTAACTTAACTCAGATTCCACATCTTCAAGCCTGAAAGTAGTTTGAGGGACACAATTTTATCCGTGCCACCCATAAAATGTAATTTAACCCTGTTTTCCTGATCACCTTGGATGTTGTGGTGTGTACACAGCACCTACCCTGCTTATGTGTGTGATGCTGTCCAATAGGTCATAAATCCTACGACTGCTGCCATCCGGTTATGGTATACGGGAATTTTCCTTTAAAAAAATCTCTCTGGTGTTAGCACAGTGGAACTTGTATTCTCCCCACCATCAGAACCAAGGCTTTCAAACAGCCATGTAATATAAGTAACAGAGGCAAAACCGCTATCTACTTTTACGATGGAACGTGATCGGTGTGTGAAAGTTCCGTGTGATGTGGTGACGACAGCAGGAGGAGACAGGACTGAGTGACTCAAGCTTTCCTTGCAGGCCCCCGTTACCATGAAGGCTCCCAGGGGCTCTTCTCCTGCTGTAAGATAGCACAGTTCTTTCCACTGACGTGGAGTTATGTCCAGCTCTGTGAAAACTGAGCTCTTTCCTTGATTTGCTCCTCTCTGAACATCAGGTGAGTTATGGCAGGGGAAAAAAAGACATTTCCTTCCCTCCCCCCATCTCACTGCCCAAAGCCAGTGGCAAAATTCAAACCCCGAAAGCAACTTCTTGATGACTTACAGTGACAAGACCCCAAAAGAAGAAGACAAACAGTAAGACAGCAGAATATTTGTCTGAATATGATCCAAAGATTTTTCTTTCTGCCTACGCTTTTCCTTTTCTCTAACCTAGGTCCAGGTTTCCCTCATAACTGCAAAGGGTGTGCTACTTAATGGGGTATGAAACAACCTTTTTCTCTAGTTAGAAAACAGAGCAGGTCAGGAAGTAATAGACTAAAGTGAGACTATTCTCGGCATCACAGCACCTTCTCAGCTAACAGACCTTCTCCATGACTGTCCTTGGATCCTCTTCATGTTACTACTGGAAGGTGACACGATTTTTGAAACTCTAGTCTTATACAGCCAAAGAAAATAAGAGGCTGAAACAGATTCAGACGTGTTGATGAAACATTGCATTAGCATATGCAGAATCATGCGTTATGCGAGTGTCACTGAGGTCACAGCCTGGAAGTGGCACAGTTCTGCCAGTACAAAGGCAGTTCATCTTGATACAGCAGTTGGCATAAAAGAAGGTAAAAAAAATAAATAAAGCTTTGCAGTCTTATTTTACAGTTTCAGGATGAGTTTCGTGGGCCACTGGCTTTGAAAAGTGTGTGTGTTTGTGGGAAGTGAGGTGTGGAGAGGGATGAGTGTTTTTATAGCCGAGTGCAATGGAGACGGGTCTTGAGAAACAGAAGATGTGATCCCACAATGGATTAAGCAGAGCAATTTTTACACACAGAAAGTATTGGAAGGATGAACCGTAAAGACAGAGAACTTAGTAAGTTACAATAAAATTCTCTCCAACATTAACTATTTAAATGCTAGTGATACACAAGCTTTCCCTTTACTACATCAAATGCATACCACTTCCACATCCAAGAGGAACAAACTTCAAAGTAGGAGATGTCCACAACTGATCAGAGTAATTTTACCATTTAAAAAAAAAATATCTGTGCATGGGAGAGGACCCATTGAAGTTCTAATCAGTCCCTTGGAGAGCACATTTTTCTGGAGCATAATACATTTTTGTGTGTGACATGCCAGCACCCAACCCACATTTTTTTCCACGAAGTGGGTGTTGTCTGGGAGTATTCTCTCGGGATGTCTAGCACTGCAGAGCCAGGCTGTACCAGAAATCCCCTCTGTCTCTGCACCCTGATCCAGCTTCATGCCTCCCATCCTCCCTTACTGTGTTTCTCCAGCTCCTCACGCTCTTGCGCCTTTATCTTGTTAACCAACTTGCTCTATCTGCCCACGGAATTCTCCGCCTGATGAAAACCTCCTGCACGCGGCTTTTCCTGGTCTCAGCACTTGTCTGCTCTCAGACATGTAGACATAATATGGTCTGAGAAGATCAATTTCTTCTTTGAGGTCCAGTCTTATCTCCCAGACAGTGGTTTATGCAGTGAGTTCCCTGGGGAATTTTCGTCTTTGCACATGGAGCCATTCCCTTGGCCAAAAGCTAATGAATGTGGCACGTCTCCAGACTGCGCCATGAAGACATGCAGTAAGGATGCACACCCGGACGGGCTTCTCGCACACTCAGGCATCTACTCTGAAGCATGGAGAGAGGTTTTACTGCTGGTGCAGCTCCCCTCCCAAACGGGTGAAATATCTCTCAGCGAGGACCTTAGGCAGACAATTTGGCTTTTCCCCTCCCTGATATTCAGTGTCTTCAAGGTGGACTGGGGCGTTTCATAGCTGAAGTCCAAGGCTCTGTATTTCCCCCTGACCAGCATCATCCCACTACCACCAGACCCTCAGTGCTGTTCCTGTTGTGGGCAGTGTTAATGACCCATTGCCTGCAGTACCAGAAACAGCAACGATGAGTTCCCTGGTCTCCTGGGAGAGGAAGCAGGGAGGAGGTACAGCACTTCGGCCTAGCTCAGGGTGGTTTGCTGTGTTCTTCAGAGACATTGGCCCTGTTGTGCAAGTTCATCATGCCTTTTGAGGGCTCTGGGATGTAGCTTGGACTCCAGTTGCTCATGGTTCTTCCCCCCGTGCCGTGGAAGGATGGTCCTTACAATAGTGCTAGGGAAACCAGTGCCCTGTTTTGTAGGAAGTAGCATGAGCTGGAAAGTTCAGGCCAGACACAGACCTCTCCCAATTTGAAAATATCCACATCTGGGATTTAATTATGGGACATTTCTTGCTGTTAGCTGCCCATGGTTGTACTGATACAGGCTTGGAAATGAGCTGGCTGCCCTGCCAGGACCCAGGGCTGTGGGCACAGCTCACAGGGCAGCAGAGCAGCTCAGCAATGGTTCCTGTGTGGACCCGAGGGCTGCTGGTGTGGGGTTGTCCCACCAAGGACTGAATGGAATAGCTGGAGCCACCAGCTGCCCCATCAGGGACCTTCAGGGCATGGGATCCAAAGCCATCAGATGCCAGCTGTATTAGTTTATCTTGCCTATTTACACAGACCCCAAGCCCAATAACTGCTTTTCCTGCTGCACCTTCCTTTCACACCATGCAGCACAAGATCAACCGTCCTCCCCTCTTCATGCAGAGCTACATGGTGGCAGTGAGTCCCCCCACCCTGCTCCCTAGGTCAGCTGCCCTTCCTGGGCAGAGACAGAGCATCCATTGTCCAGCCCTCCAACTGCTAGAGCAATGACCTGATTTGGGGGTTCTTTCTCCTCCTACCTGCCCCAGCAAGCCCCATAAATGATGCCCAAACCTCACACTACCAGCGCGCCACCCCCCTTTCCAGATAACATGCCTGTTTCCCCAAGAGTTCAGCTGCAGAGATAATCTTCTCCCAGTTTTCCTCTAGAGGGACCCTTACCTTGATTTTAGTTTTATTAGCTCTGATTAAAACACATTTAAGCATAAAGAAGCCTCTCCAAAACCAAGCTGCTAACCCTGCAGAGATAGTGGCACAGTAACTGTTCCTACCACAGGCTGTCTTAAAACTGAGGGGAGTCCTGGGTGTGTGAGGAATCACGTCAGGACCGCTGCAGTGCCACTACTAAGTTTTACTGAACCATACAAAGCAAATATATTAGTGTGTTTAGTCTTAAATGTAATTAAATGTTTCAGTAGCAAATTAAGTGAAGAAAACAAATCAACCACATGTTTTCAGATACTGGGTACATAAATATTAAATCATTATAAAAGGCATATGAAGAGGAAAATGCAAACATTATGCAGATTTTAATTTCCTCAATTATTCCTAATTCCCCCTGAGCCCTACATTCATTCCCAGTGATTGCAGACAGACTAATCACTCAAAGCAGGACACCATTTAATAAGATGCAGCAGCTGAAACACAAGAGTTTGTCACTGGCTCCATGTTGGCACTGTCAACACGGTGGCACTGTCGTCTTGATCAAGCTCCTCAGCTGCAGGGAACCGTGGTTTGCAACTCACGTGTCTGCAGGTACATAGGTGATGCGCATTTCACACCGCTCTGCAATCTATCTGGGAAGATCTATCCATCAACATCTGCCTTCTAAAGCCTACAGAGATCTATTTATGTAACTCCCTCTCTGGAGGAAAGGTGCTGGGAAAGCAGCCAACAATAAATGGAGTGGGTGTGGGAAAATGAAAAATAAGCAAGCAGAAATACTACATAAAAGAATGACCATATGGTTTAAGCCACAAGCTATATAAGTCACAGCTATAAAGTTGTGTCTGATAACAGATCCAGCAGAGTAGGTGCGTAGGGCCAGAAGCTCCGTGGAGAGGGTCCCGGTGGGGGGTCAGGTGTGGAGAACGGATGCGGGCTCAGAGACCTCCGCCAAGCACAAAACGAGCCAGAGCGAGCCCGGAGGTGGCTCTGCCTTTTGTCAGCCAGCCACAGACCTGCTTTGCCCATCCACAGGCAACATCCTACAGCCAACACCTGCCATGGCATCCGTTCAGTGGCCACAGTATGGAAAAAGAAAACAAACACCACTCAGACCTATACACTGCTCCACTTGGAGGACTGATATTGAGTAGACCGAGGTGTTGATTTTGGATCAGGAAAACCATGCACACTCTCCTGCTTTGTTCATGGTCTTCTTAGGGCTATTCTAGTGATCTCCAAAGCGACAGCCCACGCAAACAAAGAGAAAACCTGATGTGCAACTCCTCTCTCATTCAGTATCATGTAATGCACAGGCTGGGACAGAATTTAAGGTCTTTGCTCTTCTAATTAATTTTCAGTGCAAGAGCTTCAAAGCAGCCTGCTGTCCTGGCGGACACCACCAGGAAGTGGGTGTGGGAAGTGCTCCAGCTCTCTGCTGCCTGCACAGCCCCACTAGCTACCTGGTGTTCAGCACCCAGTGCCTTTCAAAGGGTGGGAAATGTTCACAGAAACCAAAGCAGGAATTAAGGCAGACCATAGCAGGAACATCTGAAATGGGTGGTGTAGTTAAGTCGCTTTGGAAAAGGAGAGTCGGTTGTCACTTCTTAACTTGCACCCAGATGAAACCATGTGGATTAGCTCCCTTTTAAATCAGACATTTTGATTAATTACTTTCAGCACGCCAGTCCTCCAGCCTGGTGTTGAGAAAGACTCCAGGGATGAAAGCAGTCATTCACCAGTGGGAGGGTCAATTGCTTCAAAGAAGAAAGCACTTTTTTTACTCAAGACAAGGAGCTGCGATAATATTAAAATCCCACCTCAGATACCTACTGCAGGATGAGAGGTACTGACCCAGAAAAGCCGGTGTCCCTCTGCTGACTGCAAAGGGACCTCAAATTTGGACACTACATCTGGTCAAGGTGAACCCTACGTCTTCACAGCAGAGCACTACCCTAAAGCACTCATGTTGTGGCATGAAGTTCCAGTGGCACAGGCCTGTCCCTTACATAAGACATCTCTTTATCATCTCATCATCTCACACCATGTCACAAAATAGACCCCTAACATTACCTTACCCCTCAGCCCCCAGAACTGAATCAGAATTAAAAAGGTCGCTCCAAAAATCCACCTCAACCTACCATTCAGCTTGGACAGGCACCTCTGCAGAGGTGCTGGAGGTGAGAAGGTGGGCAGATTTCATCCTGTATGCCAGCACATTTAGCAAGAAATTGTGAAAAGGATAAAACGGGAAACATTTTGGTTGTGGCTGTTTGGGCCCATGGGAACAGTGTCTATAAGCAAGTCATTTATCCTCCTCAAGCTTCCTGTGGCAACTAGCAACCAGATAGTTTGGCAGATGATAATGAAATGAGCATGGGGCAGATTGGACTCAAGGGCACTGTTATACGTACAGCACAGTTCAGTACCGTCTGTGGAGCGATACCACATTCAAAAGGAATGAAAAAGCTAAAGAAATAGTTCATCAAACTGAGAAAAGGGGTGACAGACAAAATGACTGCCACTTTACAAAGGCCATTTCTTCTCCTGCCACCCCCACAAATGAGCTCTAAAACTGATGCAAGCAATAGCAGCAATTTCTAAAGCAGGCAGCTCTGCCCCTTGCGAAGATGGATCAGAGAATGGAAGTCTGAGATTGATGCAACCATTATATATGATCGTCAAACTAAAACTCCCCAGTGTATTTTGTGCAAGATTTTTTTTTCTTTCATATGTCCTCTTTTTTGCCAGCAAAGAAGACTTCTTATTTGCAGGATTAAGTGCACTTTTTGCCGGATACTTTTTCAGCAGGAAATGGAATTTTTAGTTGTGGTTGTTCAGTTCTATTTTTCCTCTAAGAGCGATTGTTTCCCAGACTAAATTTCAACTTTTCATTTGAAAGAAAAAAGTCATTAAACCCAAAGAGTTTTAGTGCTTTTGGTCCAAATCCTGCTCAAATTCAGTGTAGTTTGAATATTATCCTCTCTGAGTTGGACTACCCTATTTCAAACTACCTCTTCCCCAGTGTAAGGTGACTGTCTACGTAGGGAGACACCAAGGCACTCTGGGAGCTCTGGCATAGCCAGGGATGTCCGACCCCTAACAGAAAAGTGAGACGTTGTAACTTCAGCTGGGTATCTTTAATTGCACTGTAATTCCCAGGAGTCACCAACATGTCATGCTGCAAACCAGAGCTGTCATTTGCAGCTGAATATAATCACATTTTGAATTTTCACACCTAGTGAGGTCCTCCAGAGGGGAATATGATGCAGGTGGAGGAGGGAAAAATAATCATCCCTCTGCCAGCCACATAGTAAGGACACATCTGCCCTGTGTAATGCAGTGCAACAGTTGAGTTCGTCCTACCAGAGTGCCCAGTAGCACAGGCTTATCTTAGGTCATTTGTGGTGGGGCAGAGAAAGTGAGGGAAACACATCAGGGGATACCATCCCAGATCGTTTCCAGGGGCTTGGTAGGAAGTGGGTGCTTTTTTGGGGGAGGCTGCAATGGGATGCCTCACACAGTGAAGATGTGGTCATGGCCGAGCGACCCCCAGGACGAGCCATGAGCCTTCTCCCTGTTGCAGGGCTGCTTTTCCCATCCTCTCTGTACTCCTGCATGCATCCAGCTCTCCCAGTGAAAAACTTTGTCACCCAGTTGGGATTTCCATACAGACCATCACTAAAATCCCAACGTGCATCTCAGTTCGAGGGTAAGAGGCTACATGCCACTCACTGCTCTTCAGAGGCTGCAAACGCACCCTGCCGAGTCGAAAGGCAGAAAACCAGGATTACTTCTGGCTCAAAGTCCTACACATGGCAGCAGAGAGTTTCACCTTTCTGCTGCAAGATTTCACTTCCTGTGCCAAGCCCATGTCAGACATCATGTCAAGCCTCTAAACTCTCCTTTTGGAGTTTTCCTTAAAAAAAAAAAAGTGCAGTTTCTAGGAGGTAGGAAGCTACAGACTGCTGTCTGGTTTGATGTGTGTGTATTTTTAAAAATGAATGAAAAATGTTCTGGATGGATACAGCTTAACAATATGTAAGCCTGAGGCATCAGATGGTTAGAAAGCTGTATTCAGTGTGTGCACAGATGTAATTCACTGTAAGGAATATGTGACACCACACAGCAGTTCAAAGTAGCAGGCTGGTACTAATTACTATGCTCTTAATGACTTCATCCATCAAACCATAACATGTTCTATAATTATACTGCACAGCCATATGACAACCAAATGCCCAGCCGCTCTTTCATAGGAGATGGTTACACAGCAAAATTCTCTGTTGATTACAAGCAGAAAACCTGAAAAATAACTGCATTTTAAGTCATATGAGCCCCCAAAATGACCTTATTCTACCTTTTTGTGAAGAGAAAAGGTAAATAATTGAGGGTTCAGGAGAAGGGAGGTTGCACACAGATAAGGCAGGGAGGCGCTGGTGGGATTTGCCACTTTTCATACAGTTCTGGGATGTCTACAGTCCGCACCTTGGACCACTTAAGGACACCATGCAGACATGCCTCAGCCTAACAGAATTGTGCATCTCCAGAAGGACAGTTTGGTGATGGGAATGGCATCAAACTGCATCCAGGGGAGCTGCCTCGCAGGCAGGGAGTGGTCTCAACATCTTCAGAGGGTGCAGTAATGGCAGGAGGATGAAGTTTGTCTATGACAGATCCTGAACTTCCCTGTAGCTGTGGCAGGGCCTTCCCAGGGTCTGGACACTGTCACTGCTCACATCGCCTCCATCTGCACCGGCAAGGCTCATGTCTTGGCTCTTTCCCTCTCCAAGATGGACACGGTTACCACATCTACCATCAATAGCTGCCCTCCTCCCCAGCAAAACAGCACACTCCAGTGCACACACTTCTCCCCCTGGGGAGAGGGCGTGAGATTAAATTCTGCGACAGATGTTACTCACACTGCTGCGTGAGCTACAGAAAGATGTTCTGGTGCTAGAGCAGAGGAAGGCAGGGGTCTGGCCCCCATTTTTCTGCAGCCTTTTCTTCATTACCTCCAGAGATCCAGTCCCTTCACCGCTTCCCCTCACACGGTGACACACTGTTCAGTGGCACAGCATAGGTGGAGGTAAGTATAGTTCATCTGTTCATCATTTGTGCAATGCTGACTTCACCCATTTCCCTTGCACATCAAAAAAGGTGAGTTTCCCACGTTTTCATTTACTGTTTCACCACTGCTTTTCTTCCAGAATCGCCATGGAAGGTGTTATACAGGAACCTAAACAATAAAACTACAGATAATACAGAAAGTATCAGGATGAACTATGTATTCCCTAGCTAATAAACCGTGAAGCTAACATTGTACAGATATCCTGCGACAGACACCTGCAAGCCCTCGAGCTGACTGTTGGATGGCTGATCAAGACTGTGGTGGGTCCGGATGCACTGAGGTCTCCTGTCCTCAATCCATTATAATGAAGCAGAGGGCTTATTCCCACCTTATAAACCTGACTTGCATATCAGAATCAGAGGGCTAATCTCTGTAGAGCTTCTCTGTAGAGCTGAATGAATGAAACACTGAATAGGTGAGTCGGCTACCTCTTCTATGCGTCACTGAACCATTGAATACGTGTGTGTGAGTGCTTGTTTGCAACATGCACTGGCACGGGGATGTACAGCATCATGGTTATTAAATAGCATGAGAAAACCATGGGTTTAGGAAAAAAGTGGTCTGGAGCAGACCAGAATGCATCAGATGGGCTCTGACATCCCACCTCGGCAGAAAATTGCTAAACTTCAATGACCAGGTCTTGTCGCTAATTTAGGAGAGGTGCAACTTCTGGAAAGGGCATGACACAGACCCAGTCAGGCAAGCTGAACAGATAGTCTCCAGAAAGCATTAAAAAATGCAGCTATCATGTAGGAAAACTTAGTCTTCAGCATAATATATGTTACATATTGGCAGAGTCCTCAGGCACAACGCTAGTTCAACGAATTTTATCAATCAGTTGCCAGCTTTACCAATCCATGGGGTTTTGCACAGATATTGATGACATTTCAGCAACTTGACCCAGAGACCTGCACTCCTGATTCAGAGATGCAAGTTACTCATCATAGGGAAACAACCAAATGGCTGTAACAGTCTAAAATAGTGCTTCGTTCCAGGAAAAACAGGAAAAAATATTTTGTTTTAAAAATGGACAGTGCTTGTTCCCGCTAAAATTTCCTAAATTTTTAGAGTATTTCACTATTTAATTACTGGCATAAAATTTGCAGTTCTTAAGTGTGAAAACAAAAATTTTAAGTGCCTTTATTCTAGTAGTAGATAGTGGGAGTACTTACTTCTATGGGGTTTTTTTGCAAGATTAATATAACAGCTGAGAAAAGCCTACATAAAACAATTCTACTTTATTGGTTTTTACATTTTTGCTGAGTGCTACAAGGTCTAGCACTCACCTCAGTGGCATTTCTGTGTTCATCTGTAATATAAAGCCTTCAGGGTGCTGTCACCACACTTCTCTTTCCTGTCTCCACGTGGCCACTGGCAGCATTAACTACAGAGCACCTCGGAGTGCCTTGACCATGGTGACCATATCCTGCTTCATTTCCACTTCTCCTCTTGTCTCCTGGCTGTCTGGAGCTCCATCAGGATGGATGCACCTCCCAGGGCCTCCTCCTCTCCTTCTGTCTTCCAGGTATTTTCTGTAGCTATGGGGCACGCAGTTCGCTGGACCTCAGTTATCAGAAATGCCTCATACTGCTCGTGTTTGTCTACAGAGCCGCTGTGGGGTTCGGTTATGGCTCTTCTGGTTAAAACACAGTGTTCAGCATGACATGGGGCAGCTCAGGAATCTCCTGGAGCTCCTGAAATGGTTTGGTAGTGAAATACCATCTCAAAAATGTTTCCTTCTTTTTTTCCAGAGTTGTTTTGCCCCCATCCCAAGCTGTGCCCTATACGGAACAGGGCACTTCTTAAGCCTCATAGCTTTCTGGGCTGTCAAGTGACCGTTTATTTCTACAGGTTAACACCTGCCTCTAGCAACTTCTCACCCCTACGCCCACAGAGCTTCCTTATGCGGGATTTTGTCAGAAGTTTAAATGACTGCAGTCAGCATGTCTTGCCTCCTACATACCGTCCTGTTGATGTCACAGAGAAGATCAATACATATAAGCTCAGGAAGAACCGTTTGCACCTAAAGGAGTCAGCGTGGTTAACCACGGTGACCTGTTTCTGCATAGGAACAAAGAATCGCCGTCTCACACCAGGCCACCAGCCACCTCGGCAAGGTGACACACTGCCGTCCCAGGCAGCACAACCCAGGCAGCGGCAGCTCTGAAAGGAAGGAGAAAAATTACCCTTGCACTATAGTGAGGGCATGGGGACCTGAAGAGACACTGCCAGGCGCCACCAGCTTGCTACTGCATAACTGCAAGAATAAAGCCTCTGAGAAGACTGCATCACAGACTCACAGAATCACAGAATGGTCAGGGTTGGAAGGGACCTTCAGAGATTTTCTAGTCCAGCCCCTCTTCCAAAGCAGGTTCACCTACAGCAGGTTGCACAGGAATACATCCAGGTGGGTTTCGAATATCTCCAGAAAAGGAGACTTCACAACCTCTCTGGGCAGCCTGTTCCCGTGCTCTGCCACCCTCAAAGTAAAGCAGATTTTCCTTATGTTCAGATGGAATTTCCTGTGTTCCTGTTTGTGCCCGTTGCCATCAGTCTCTATTCTCTGACATGACAAATGTCACACATAGATTTTTCTTAGGCTTATCCTGCACCTTGTCCCTTTTTGCATTCTGTGTTTGAACACTAGCAAGCAGTGGAGGGAAGGATTGCCCTAATACTGGGGTCTCTCCAGCCTGTGTCACCTCACTAGTGCCATGCATTACCTCTGCCGGTTTGCACCAGGCCAGCACAGCCAAGGGTTCATTACTGTGAGGTTTATGGCAGGAAAGGACACTGTTAAGGTCAAGTTCTCCATCAGTCAACAGTTTGTACTTTGTGTTGTGCCATGAGGTTGGGTTTTTCTGCCTGTAAGGCCTTGCATGCTGTTGAAAATTATATTCCACTGCCATCTTTAAGCTGACCCTGGCAATAGGCTGTGCACGAGTTACCTTCTGCACCTCCACAAACCTAGACTGTGTCCCTCAAAGCTAAGCCTTGCAGGTTGTTCAGCTCCCCCAGGATTTTTATGTTGTCTCTGCCACTTGCTCATCTACATTCTGCCTTTACCTCAACCAGCCCTCACTGGGCTCATTTACATCCACTCTTGCTTTCTAATGAATAGGTGAACAGAAAAAGGAAAGTGTTCATAGAAGGTCCCCCTAGCTAAATATTCATTATTGCTCCCATTCAGAAAAATCCAATTTACATTAGAAGTTTTTCACAGCTTGCTTTCATGGGGTTTGGGTTTGTTTGTTTTTTAAATCATTAATCCAAGGTAGTCAGTCCCTCTGTCCACAAGTAAAGCAGCACACGGTGTGTCTGAGACTGCTGCCCTCCACTGTGGTGTTCTATCTGAAAACGGGAGGCAGAGAGTTTCAAAGAAGAGACTGCTGCTGGGAAAGCACCAAGAAAAAAGAGGAGGACCAAGGACAGCTGGACACATGCATCCTACATGTGCCATCGCTCCCCACCCCTCACTCCTTGTTACTGTCTCCACACCAACCTTTTCCTCCTGCTGCTGGCACCAGGGACTGCCTCAGCCATACCACGGGCATGTAACCCACCTGCACTTGAACTTTTTTTTTTTTGCTACATCAACAAACAAGGCTTCCCCCTAAAAGCCCATGAGAACATACTGTGTTAGGCACATTTCAAACACCAGGTGCCAGCTGCCCAGGTTCACAGTGAGCAAGATGGTCAGAAGAGCCTAAAAATGGCAGAGCGAGTTGGAAACCAATGAACTGGAGGGAAATGACACCAATGAAACCAATGACAGGGAGGAAAAATATGACTCGCTAGTCAAACTGGCTATTGCTTTCTTTGCCTTTCAAAAAAAAAGGCAAGTGGAAGTGCCCTCACACTTACAGACAATCTTCAAGAAGGGCACCGTGGCATAACACCAGCCACAAGATTACTTTTCTTTCAATATCACTACCTAAAGAAGAGTTAAACACACGCAATAAGACTGCGTCACGGAGAAATCATCCTCTATAAAAAGCCTGTTTCATAATAAGTGACTGTGTATTATCTTTCCTGCCTTGGAAGATGATGACAAGGGGACTCATCACCAGCCACAATGTCTCCAGCATGACAGGCCAACGTGCAGGTGATATTTAACTCCACTTATGAGTAAACTTGGCAATTTGTAATACTGTCTAGCACAGGAGGACATGAAAGCACTTTGCAGGAAGTTCGTGGAATCCCAGGCAATGATATCATGGTCGCAAGGGAGGGGCATTTTAAAGACCAAAAACAATAGACTGCTGCACTTTAGACGGGGCAAACATTCAACATCAGATGAAGGACAGGTACAGTCGTGTGTGTGTGTGTGCATATGTATGTACACTCATACACAGACTCAATGGAACAAGCATGTGCTTAGCTTAACACAGCTATCAAGAGTTGTAGCACTGCATTTCTCTCAGACTCCACTAAAATAGTTTCAAAAAACACCAAACAAGCACATCATGATTCTTAGTAAGTTTTGCAGGAGCAGTTTAATATGTGGCTTCATTAAATCTTTACATGTCATAACTATCAGGCTGTGGCAGACAGCTTGCTGTCACCAAAAGGGGTTGTCTCTGTGAAACAGCACAGCAGACCTCACGCGGTGTGTTGGGTCAGATGCTTAAGCAGGGCCAGGCCTGACCCACTGCCCATAAAGCCAAAAGAAGAAAATCACAGGGAAGGAAGCAAGTACACAGATGTGTCCAAGCTGTGGTGGTCACACTTCTTGTCTGAGTTGCCAAGTAGTGACACCACATCCATCTACTTACCTTCTTGAAAAAAGTGCAGCCCATGTTAGAGCTCAAAGGCAGCCAGCTCCTACCAGAGCCCCCTTGAGTCTACCAAACTAGCAGAAGGCAAAGTGTTATTTTAAACCAAGAGCAGTGAGGAATAGGCTGTTGTGTCCTGCTCTGCCTGCAGGGAAGCCCCCTTGCACCTCCATCCTCTTCCTCTCTGAGCAGGTTTCTCCTCAAGGGGAGAGACAAAGGGTAAGAGTCTGCCCTTCGAAATTCAGAAGCTAAACGCTGAAATCCAAGGTTGCTACCCTTTGCAGTGGGTGTTCAGAAACTGATATATCACTACAGGGTGATATATCTGACTTCTCTTATATGTGACGTTGGCAGTGAGACGAGCATCAAAGCTTGGGCAGGTGAATCCTCTGCAAGGCCCCAAGCACCAGAAGACACATAGCAATCTCTTTTGCTTCCACGGCTTGGAAGCTCTTATTCTGTGCCCCCAGGACAGTCCTTCTTTCCTTGCCTTCCCAGTACAGGGAAACCCATCAGTTTGTGCATGTCGATGACTAGAAGGAAGGGTGCAACCTGTAACTACTGCTCCCTATTTTCAAAGGTCCAAAGGATGTTTTAAGGAAGATAATGGGTGTACTGGACATTAGAAAATGGTTCCTTTCAGTGTATTTGTCACAGGAAAAGGTATCATCAAATGGAGATGGGCTGGAGGCTAAAAATTAGCAGACCTGAACTCCACAATTATCAAACATCTTCAACTCCAGAGCCCGGTTTCTTTGACTATAAACTGTGAATCATGACTTCAAGTGTTTAAAACGCTTTGAATGCTATTAATGAAAGGTGACATAAAGGAAACATTTGCTGTTCTTACATCAAATCAATATGGGGTTTTTTTTCCCCTGAACGGTTCTTTCAAATTGCTACATTTGCTAGACTTCATTCAGTAACATTTCAGAGTGGGTTACTAGGGAACTCATCATGCAAACCTCAACGAGAAGGCAGAGAACCCACTGCAATAAAACACAGCAGGAAAAAGAGGGTGTGCTCTTTTTTTTCTGACTCAGTTACTTATGGAAGAACGTGGGGTGGTGTGTGTGGGATCTGAGGAAAGAAAGAAGTGATCATGCAATAATGCTCCTTCTGAATAGGAGTAGCGCTATGGCGTTTCATTTATTTGAGGCTGTGGGCAAACGCAGATTCTGAAGAAACAGGAACCACAGTGAGCAGATTTGATCTTGAAAATTTTAAACCCCTTGCTTGGAAACAACAAAATAACTTTTTTTTATTTATTTGGAGGTGGGTTTTTCTGGCATTAACTTGGTCTCATATTCCATGCCATGATGGAATCTATTGGTGAAGGATCACAATTCCAGCTCCTTGGGGTTTACATGCATAAAACCTAAGTGAGGAGCTGTATGCTGTGATGAATGCCCCGTGCATGCCAGCTAACTTAGAAAGGGTGACTTGGAATTTTTCAAGATCAGTCTTTTTATTCTTTTTACAGTTCTCTGTTCTCATCTCCTCCCCCTCAGCATATTTCCTGTTTCCTCATCCTGTAATAGTTCTGTACACTTAAACGGTGGATCAAACACCTCTTGAGCTGTTGTTGTCAAGTTTTATTAACATTTCCCACATCGTTTCCTGTTTTCATACTGATACCCCAGCAAAGGTCTGCATGAGTGAGCAATGTAGCTGGTCAATACCTACCCTGAACTGCTGGCAGATCACGCTTTTCATAGACCATCATCCATCCCAGAAGATATTAAAATGATACTTCTGCAGCCATAAACTTAGTAGACATTAAAGGAATCATTTCACCCACCAACAGAGTTCAGCCAGCTTTGAGGGAGAGGCAATAAACTTTAAACATAGCAAGACTTGACATGGACCTAGGCCGGGGCGTAGCAAAGGATGTTGCATGTGCCTGAAAACGCAGGGGAGATGTATGTTGGTAGAAAGTCTTTTCCCAGCCTGCTGTAGGCACGATGTCTCTCACAAAAAAAAATGGAAAAAAAATGCCATTTCGTTCCTGCAGGCTGCAGCACCTCAATATGAAGTTCCATTCCTGAGGTTACACTTCCAACAGCGCAGTGTCCCTAAGAGCACTGAAGACAGGCACTAATAAATTTAAGAGAATAAATAAAGTTTCCACTAGCTTCAAAGCAGCAACTGCAACAACAAGCTGCCTGCTTGCAAGTGTCAAGGTCTACTAATGTAATACTTAGCACGCAAGATGCCCCAGTCTATAAGTATGCAATGCCATAGGAAAATGGACTGACTAAGTCAGCACCAAGCAGTGATTTTTTGGAGGCTGTTACATTGCTCTCCCATGTAACCTCCCTGCAAAATACAGCAATATTTCTCTACGGAAATACAAATTATGTGTGTCAGTAGGAGGGAGCAAATCGAGTGCTTTGTGTTAGCCAGCAATATTAAAAGCAGCGGACACATCAAGGCGCATTCAGAATATGTCAGACAGTGACTGAAAGCAGTAGGAAAAAAGCCTACGTTCTCCCACATCAAGCTTCAACAGGGTTTGAGGGAGGGGAGGGGAGCTTTAAATGGTTTGAGGCTTAAAAAGAAGCCAAATCACAAGAGAAAGCGATTTCAGATCCAGTATGTCTGTGTTTCTAACCAAAAGTCTGTGTAAAAAAAGGAACAGAGAAGTGTGTTTTTCACAATTTTCTCTTGTGGTGTTTTGCTAAGGCTGTTACTTCACAGGATGTTCTATTGTCTTTGCTGCCACGATGCGCAGAAATACCCTGCAAGCCACTGTGGGCTCTGATACAGTGCCTGGTGACATGAAAGCCATGTTTTTGCTTTCAAGACTGCCAGACTGAAAATCAATATGTGAGAGCTTTGTCACCCACACCTGGCAGGCGACCTTCCCAGTTCAATGAAATTTTAATGTAAAGGAAAAAAAAACACTAAGCCCACTGCATCCAGATTGGTTGGACTCCTGAAGTCCTCTTGCTAAAGAAATCCCAAGATTCAACTATAATTGTGTTCTTTTTTGGTTCCTGGGGTGCTTTCTATGAACCTGGGGGGGGATGGAAAGAGGACCACTGAATTTTTAAACTTTTATTTACTCTACTGGAGCCAAGCTATTTTTCAAAAAATATTCACAGCTGGGATTGCCGCATAGTCAGGGATTAGGACTACAAAAGAAAGCAGCAAAGCTTTTGGGGGAATGTCGTCAGCACAGTCCTGGGGCTCCATGAAGATCAGCAGCAATCACATCTTTGCTCTGATGGCCAGAAGTGAAGGTCCCGCATCAGAGAGCAGGAAGCCCAGACCTTGTATCGCAAAGAACAAGATTCCTTTGTGCTCCTTAACCTCATGGGGACCTGGATTTCCCCATTCCCATTGAAGCAAGGCCCTGAAACAGTGGTATGTAGAGATGGGAAAAGATTGATGCCCGAAGATCTGGGACTACACTGCAAGAGAAGGAGCAGACCTAGGGATACGCTTACCTCCACTGAGGCTCATGGCCACCATCTGTCTGCACACCCATAGCGAGAGACAGCTTAGATCAAAGTGGGCATTTCCGCCTGAGTGACTTTGGGGAGGTAAAAGCAGCAAGCCCTGCTCATGTCATGCTCCCTTGCAAGCCCAAATCAAAAGGTCCTTGTGAAGAATTGCTTCAATAGCCCCTTGAAGACCCAAATCTACCTCCATGTACACATCCTTCTCTGCACCAACTGGCCCACGAGTTGGCTGGGATGAATCCTGCCCAGAGCTTCCCCACAGTGCAGGACCCTGCAAGGGACAGGCTGCCACCCCTGGCTGCTCCTGGGCAGCCCAAGAGGAAGTCCAGAGCCCCCCTGGCCTTCATGGAGAAGCACGCAGATGAGACAGGGTGGGAAGCTTTTGGGAATGCCAGGTCTGAGAGCTAGCTCAGACCTCCGCATTTACAACAGTGTCACCATACCCCAGCTTCACTGCAGAGAGGAGCCAGCCCACCTGGAGGAGCAAATGCTGGAGAAGACCATCCATCACCATCTAGACCCATCCATCACCATTAAGCAAACTGTGTTTCTCCTGATGCAAATCTGTCCTGCAGTGCACTGCTCTCACGAGCATCCCCACCAGCCCACTGACCTTTATTTCCACACCATGCCTATGAGCACTGGGGCTTTCTTAGCTCAGGCAGCCCTTCTTCGGCAGGTCTTTTCCCAGGAGCCGCCTGGCTCAGCAGGTTCCTGCAGCCAAGGAGCCATCCCTCACCCGGGGCAGCCCCCATTGCAGGGTGGGGTGAGCAAAGCTCTCCTTCCCCAGCATTTGAAACATGTGCCTCATCTCTCAAACGTCTGTGATACCCAGTGTTTTGCAGATAACTAGTGGTGCATATCCCAGACGAGCTGTTGGGTTTGTCTGCTTGCCCTTCTCACTGGTCATGCCTATGTGAGCTACAATCTGTCCCAGTTCAGGACACTAAAGATAAAACAAAAATCTTTAAGAGGGGCAAGATGAGCCAAAGTGCCAAAATAACACCTCTACGTGAGCGAGCTTGCATTTTTAAGGCAGCAACGTTTTGCAAGGGCACGTTAAAGGTATGGGGTGAGGTTAGTCTGTGTCATAAAATGTCAGCAAGCTTTTTATACAGCCACCAGAAAAAAGTCTTTTTGGTTTTTACACCTACAGAGTCTTATACGTTGTCTTTTAGACGCCCCAAAAATTCCCCTTAGCACTTTTATCATTCAGCATCACTCCAGAGTTTAGTCAGCCAAACCATACCCTTTTCCAGTGTTAGATAAATTGCATCTTAAAAACAGCAGACACTAATATCACGTCGTCCTAGAGCTGAGCCACATGTGAAATCTCTATCCTGTTTTTCTACAGAGATGAGTAAGATTTTCCTGTGTAATTAATATATAATATCTTTCTGTGTATTTGTGTAAATATATAGAGCAAAGATACCACTGTAAAGATAACAATTTGCCAAAGCGCTTTTTGCATTCTTTCAAATGTGGTTGTTGTACTTGCAGTTTACTGCATTTTAGTTGTGTTTTGACATTTGAAGAATTTTCACCAAAAATAGATCTCATACTAATAACAGAACCAGACATAAAACTCATAGTAATAAGGAGTAGCAGTAAACAAAAGATTTACTGTGTTGCATACTTTTATTATGTATTAATGTAATACAGCATTTAAGTAAAATGGAAATAATTCTAGTATTTATTTAATAAGGCTAAAATACATGATTTAAGTTACTTTCACATATTTAACAGTAATAGTAATTATCATTGATACGTGTTTTTGGACAGACTTTGCCACTTTCAGACATGTCACCCTCTTAAAGGCAACAGATCTACTTCTATGAATAAGTCCTGCATATTGTGAGGAAGGCTGCAAATTCTTTAATAACACAGAGATGAAGAATAATTTAGAAAGATATAAGACGACAAAGTCCTGATTGAAATAAGCTTATGTTCTTAGGTGTTTAGAGCCAATTTTCTATTGCCTGCTAGACCGTTATCTGCAAAGAATAGGGAATTCTGTCAGTCTTGGATTTAATCCTTATTTGATAATCCAACACTTAACTTAAAACAATCAAGCAGACCAAAATATTCCATTTACCAAATGCTTTTACAGAATAAGAGTTGCCTTGTGATAAGCTGAGATATAGGACCTTATGGAATAGCATGCTCTCGACGAATAGCAGGATAAAATTGTCACTGATTCCTGAGCAGCAAATAGGGGGCATAGAGAGACTAGAATACGCAGAAATACAGACAAACAGCTCTGTCTATGCCTGTTGATTTCGGACAGGAGGCATTTGTTCAAATGCATCCATTTATAGTGGGAGGCTTTTTCGTGTTATTTTTCCTTGGGCTTTCCTGGAAGTGTGATGCTTCTAATCTCTTGCAGCGATAGCGGTTTTTTAAAGCAGCATCGGAAGCACTGCAGCGGGGAAGGTCGCAGGGAGGCTGTTGGGCTGCTCGGCGCAGCCAAGCCGTGCTCAGCCAGCGAGAGGCTAACTCAGCTCCACTGCTTTGAGCCCGCCTAGCGCCGGTCATCCTCCTCCTTCCTTCCCCCTTTTCACCAGCCCTTGTGCCTCCCAGCTTGAAGTTTTCATATTCAAAATAAGGCTGCTTGCAATTGCAGCTCCAGCTGCAGTCACCATGACACCTTGTCCCGGTAGCGCCAGCCCTTTGCTTTCTGTCCTTTGGGTGGCCTTCTGCAAAGCCATACAGCCCATTTATGCCCCCCCCCCCTTTCTGTTGTCACCCTTTGCTAACTGCAGGACACATTAAGGTAGTGCAATTCATTAACCACAGCTTTCCATTTTGTTCTAAAACCTGAGCAATTACAGCAAGCAAACCAGTTGAGTAATGTACCATTGCCTTCATTCTCACCCTCTGTTCTCGCCTTTTTAGGATTCATTTAATTCTTCATTAACAGACGCAGGCACGAAACCGCCTGCGTGCCCTGTGGCTGCAGCCCCTGTGTGCCAGCAGGTCACCGCATCCCACGGCACGCTCCAGCCCAGATCGCCCCACCAAGGGCAGGTTGGGGCACAGAGGCCAACCAGATCACCTGGAGGATCCCGATGTGAAAAGGAAAAGGGAAAGGGCATCTCCTGGGAAAGGTTTGGGAGTTTGAATTTTTGCCAGCTTTGCTTCGAATAATTAGCACTGCTGGGGAATACAAGCTGCGCTGTCAGTAGGGAGTTGTCTGGTTAAACGCACTGAGGTTTTTCTCCATATCTTCCTGCAGCATCCACGATCCCAATGCAAAGTACTGCTCTTCTGCACACAGCGTGGGGCTGCGGACCTTCCCCGAGGCCAGACCCTGCCTCAGGGCTGGGCAAAAATGCAGGACATCCCAGGCAGGCCAGCGGGCAGGGGCTGGCCAGGGAGCAGGCAGGCACGTGGAGTGCCCACCATCCTCCTGGCACCCGGGCCGGTTGCGTCGTCTGGCATGCTTTGCCTGTGCAAAAAAGTCAAATCTGTTGGCAAAAGCAGGGAAAGAAAAGGCCATTTATTTCAGAAAGGCAGATCTAAACATTTCCTTTTCCCCTTCTCCCCCACCTCGGCACAGCTCCGTCCTCGGAGCCGGGGTGAGAGGAGGGCTCCCGTGTAGTGGGACGTGCTGCAAGAATCATGGGCACGACACATGTTCTTCTCAATGAACAGCATCTGCACTACTTGCACCGCACCATCGCGCAGTCAGATGTGGCTGTGTCATAAGGAAACTAGGTTAAATGAAAGGGGTGTAGCACTGTGAACCTTCATTTCAGATTTTTTCGTGTCTTCTGGGGTGAAGACCTGAAGCTTTTGGTCAGTTCTTGTACAGATACGAGTAGGTACGTAGGAAGTTTGTCCTACGTAGGAGTAAGAGCTAAGGCAGGAATGTGGGATTTGGGCTGCTGTGAGGGAAAAAGACACCATCCTGCAAATAAGCCTTATCAGCTTAAAAATGGTATTGTCTGTGTGTGTTTTGTTGTGTGTTTAGCTGCTGCACCGCAGCCAGACTTCCCAGAGGATGTGTTGGAGCTTCAAGCCGTAAAGCTGCCGATATCCCACCTTTCCAACAACTCCGAGCCACCCTGTCACAAAATTAAATATTTCAAATAAAGCCCAAGCTAACACATTCTGCTGGGAACAGATGATCCTCCCCCACCGGCGCGGGCGCAGTCCCCATCCCTCACCTCCCGCCTCCCCGGGGCAGCAGCAGCTCTCACATCCCCTTTCTGCCCAGGGACAGGGACCACCTTCCCAAAACCCACAATTAGCAACCTCCAGGGCCGCGACGTGCCCCGACATTAAAAATACCGTGGCATTAAAAGATGTGGGGGAGCTGTGAGCAACCTGAACCGTAACTCCGGGCAGGTTATTCATGACTAACTCCCACACGGGCCAGATCTTACTCAGCAAACATGGGGCTGGGGCCTAGGCTGTGCTTTCACAAGCAGTTCAGCCCAGCAAGAGTGAGAAAAAGTGCTTTATTCCTTGTGGCAACGAAACGGTAAGCAGCTTTCTCTGGCGATATCGTACCCGCCGTGCTTTCAGCAATCGCCATTTACACTGGGAGAGCAGAGAGGGGGCTCGTGCAGCCCTGGGTCTATCTTTAAAGGGAATATTGCCCTGCAAAAGGTGATCTAAAGTTTAACTAAAGAGAATTTAAGCTAAAAAAAAGAACCTTGCAGCGTTCAAAGCCAGTTTGCAATTACTAAACATCTTTATTGGGATCCGCTTTGCTCTTCAGACCGTCAGGAGACACTTTCCCACCAACTTTCAGGTGGTGGGTATCAGCCGGGTCAGTAAGTTGGTTTACGCTGTCTGTAAACTCAGGTTTTATTACAGGTGAGATGTTTGAATGTTGCTTGTTCGTGCTGAATACCAATGACGTTGCATTGCAGTATTTGTTTTCCCATGTGTATCCATAGCATGGCCATCAGCACCGATTTTGGTTTTCGTGATCCGTGTTACAGCTTTTCTTTGCTTTCCTCATGCAAACTGTGCTCACTGGTACTAGTGGCTATTTAGAAACAAGCCCATCAGCAGATTCATAATATTGTCTCACCTCTGTACCCTTCTTTTCCATTCCAAAAACCCCTGCTAATATGCTGTTTAATACATCTAGAGAACTGGAGAAACTGAACATTGCCCATTTGCGTTTGAAGCCCAAATACTGACCAAAAAGGTTCCGCGATATTAAAAAATGATGTTTACAATGTGATAACAGTGTTTTCCCAGTGTGAATGGTACTGGTAATCATAAAAGCAAACACCTTAGGCCATCTCCATTGCGCACAGCTTACAGTATTGGTCCCCGGGGAACGCGAGTACTCCAGCGCTCGGTGGAGGAGCTCTGGTATAACATATCCACTGACCTGTACTTGAACCTACCACTTGCTGTTTTTCTCTTATAATCTAAATCTGGAAATGTGCTGTCTGGTCAGTAGCGTAGTACCAAATCATTCAGCCAAATGCTCTAGATGCCATAAAAGCGTGCCTGTGCTCGCAGCGCCATAGAAAACGAACTTGTAAAATAGAAGCCCGAGCGTGGCTCACAAGCCCCCGGTATCGCAGACGGCCCATGTGCTGTGGCGGAGGCACCTCTGTAACGCAGACAGGCAGCAGCTGTGTGCATTGCAGACATTGTGGGTGGGTGGCTGTCTGCGTGCTCAACAGCTGTCCCTGCCGCCGCACCGAGCCAGCGCCCGGCCACCCCGGCGCGCGCCCTGTTTTGCTCAGCCTGAGCTGATGTCGGAGCACCCTGTGGGAGCAGTGCTGCTGCTCGCACCCATCCTCCTCGGTGGGGTTTTGTGGGATGCGGACACCGCCACCAGCCTCTGGCACGGGGAGCGCCCGGGTGCAGCGTTTGCCTCTGGGTGACTCCATCGGTGACCACGGCCGGCTTCGCAAAGAAATGACTGCAGACACCAACTATTTTGTGGACATATTTGAGTTAAAAAATACCAGGCAGTAAGTTGCAGCTTTGGAGTTTTGCCCTTTTTATTCCCCAGCCCTGAAGTTTAGTCAAATCCATCCACTTTGGTGTGCCCACACGTTTTCTGCCTTTCAGCAAATCCTGTGTGTTGACCCTGGTTGCACTAAAGTCATGTGTATGCTTATGACTGCAGCATTTGTAAAGGACCCTATTAATCCCTCCACAAACCTTCTTGCCTTATGCCATTGGTTAAGAAAAACAGCCTTTATTTTTTGTTACAAAAAATGTTCCAAAGCCTTTATTTCCAGGTCTGCTTGGTCTACCGTCAGTGGAGGGATGCTTTTGGCCACGTCTGTAGAAGCCCCTGGGACGCGGTGTGAGGGGGCTGAGGCAGGCGGGCGTCTCAGGAACATGAACCTTCAGAACTGCATCTTCTCACTGCAATTCAGAAACTGCTGTAGCAGTTGTAGAGGCCACCAAAGTCTTGGATGGCGATGAACACCAAGGACACTGGCAGTCGGAGGGAGCAAAGTGGGTGACCTCACCTAAAACCATCTGAAATCACTCTGCAACTTTCTATTGACTTCAGTGATCTTCGCCTCCCTCCCCAAATGAGTAACAAGGATGCCCACAGATTAGGCAAGTGAGATGCATGCACAGACAGCCGTAACAGTTTTAAAAGCGCTTACTTATGTTTAGATACTTTTAACTTTCTAGAAGAGAGGCTGACACTTTTCGTGAGCCGTCATGAGTTTGCTTCTGGGGTGTTTTCTAGTTTCGTAGCAGAATCTCCACCCGCCATTTCAATCACCCCTGTGAGAGGGAGTATTTTTCAATGTGAAGTGTTTTTTTTTCAGGCTGCATGTTGCGTTTACACTGGAATAATATTAAGCAAACTTAACCTGTAATGTGTCACTTAGAAAGCTTTTTAGCAGGACCATACACTTTTCTCGTTCTGATGAAAAGACTGGATTTTTTAAAGCTGTACAATATACAGGAAAGCATCAATTGTGGAAGTGAAACCTTCCTTTTCCTCCCCAGGGTAACTGGATGAACTCTACCGAATTTTCTGTGCTGGTGATATGAGAGGCAGGGCTGTGACCCTTTTGGGCACAGGGGGTGGCAGGGCTGGGCACACAGATCTGAATCTTTGGGAGTATTTTGGAAGTACGCAAAAGACGAATGGAGAGCCTGACTTTAAAAATAGCATCTTCTTTACAACTGTCAATACTGAAACTCCAGCTCAAGACTCAGGGATTGCAACGAAGCAAGTGAAGGCTGAGCAGCTTCAGGCAGGACTTGGAAACCAGAGCTCTAAACTATTCAGCAACATCTGACTAAAAAGAGAACAGGACTTCTTACAGGCTTAATGTCATACTGAAGGGGATTTTTCTAGGCTTGGAAGAGCAAGGAAAGATGGGAAAATGAACAGGATTTTTGCAAATCCTTGTCTGATGTTTTGGAGGGGTTTTTTTTTTTCACATCACCTGTGGGAACAAATGTGCCCTTTTTCTTTCCTCTCCCCCCATCTGGCTAAGCAGCTTTGGGTCAGAAGCCCCAGAGAGGAGCAGGCACAGCTTAGGTATTGGCGCCAGTTGGTCAGCCCTTCCTCATTGCGTGGCTGAGGTCCTTTCTCAGTTGTGAGGATGCGCTACCTTAGGCAGAAATGCCTTTTAAAAGCAAACTGAAAAGAGGAAAGGAAAACTGAATTACACAAGGGATTTCTGTCCCGCTTGCTCTCCCTGACCAAGCAGAGAGGCGAGGTGGGCAGAAGAGAAAACAAGTCTCAGAGGAGTCTCAGCAGATGCTTTTCTGCTGTCTCAAAACCCCCTTGGCATTTCCTGGTGCACTGAAGATATCTCAGAGCTCATCTCCAGCGGCAGCACAAACACCATGTGTCTCAGCAAGCCCGACACCCGTGCACAGCTTTGCAATATTGGAGTTGCTCCACTTAGATAGCAGTGAACAAAAAGCACTGGTACCCACGCTTCTTAGCAGGCCTTCAGGGCTCGGCAAGGGGAACCTGGGACCTCTTGGGGGACTTCTTTATCCTTTGAAGAAACCAACTGAGAAGGCAAAGGAGATAGGTAGACCTGCTGTTTCCCATGAGGCTGAGGGCCAATGCTAGAAGCAAACCTAAATCATAAATTTTGTACTGTAAAAAATTATTAAATCCTACACTGTAGGAAGAAGTGTATGTCAAGAAGTGTCCAGAAACAGTTATTTTCATTACCCACTGAGGACCATCTATCTAGCAAGTGATAGACTTTGGAAGTTGTTTCATCAGCACTTGCCAGACGCCCACTTCTCTTATCAGACCTTTGCTCCCAGGGAGCACCGGGCTGGGAGAGCGCGCCTATGCTCACGACTTCTTCTTGGATCACAACGAATTCTTTATATTTACAAAATCTTTATTAGCCTCTAGAGGCCCCAGATAAAGACAAAAGACCATAAAAATGTCCATAGGAGGTCAGACCAAAGGTCCCTCTAGCCCAATATCCCATCTCTAATGCTGGCAATAGCAGATGCCTAGGGAAGAGTACAAGACTAGGGCGAGCCTATAATAAAAGTACCATGATATACTCTCTCAACCTCCAGCGATTTGGAGGTCAGGGACTTCCTGACCCAGATATGGTATGTTTGTGTTTGAAGGCAGAGGATTTGAACCTCTATTCCGAGCATTTGAATGCTACAGGAAAAAAACACTTAACCCAGCTGGTGAGAGAAATAAATGTTCACTATAAATACAAAGCTGGTGGAAGCAGACCAAAAGTGCGTTTCCACGCCCAAGACATTACCTCCAAGAAAACAGCTTTCTGAGGCCAAGAAGCATCTTTTAGCCTGAGAGACTCTGTCTGCTCAGCGTTCCCGGGGCAGCGCTCACCCAGACCCCTTCTCCCTCCCAGCAGACCCCCCAGGAGAAAATAAGGAAGACAAAGAGCTCTCAGCAACATGTAGGATCGGAGCATCCGAAGCCTTCCCATTCAATAATTCAGTCAGATGCTAAAGGTTCTCCTCAGAAAAAATAGCAGATTGGGTAGGCGTTTCCTTCAGGCACCAGACCAAAACGGTATGTCATACTGGAATGTGGTGGGCAAGTGAATTATTTACTGGCCAGAGCACAGCTATCCCAGCTGCAGGTAACGCAAGGAAGTAGTTGCGATGTTGAAGTCAAGGGGGTATCATGGTGGCCCAAACGCAGGCCAGACCATCGGGCAATGTCCATGCACTAGTGAGGATGTGCCAATAGTGCCCCAGGACCACACAGCCCCAGCAAAATGCTGCTGCATCGCCACCAGCAGCACTCGGACCCAGGTCACGAGGAAAGCCACCGCAATAGGTCTCAGTAGCAGCAACAGCAAAAACAAGTGTGGGTCCCTCTGCCACATGAAAGGCCATGCAAACATTCATTCCCCTGGAACATTTCTGCAGGGCCCCGGTGCTCACATGAAAGAACAACTGCACTTCAGACCTACTCCACTTTTCTCTGTCAGCCACCACATCCCCTATTGAAATCATTTCCTGTTTTATTTTTAAGATTGCTGCTGTCATAAGCTGTTGCCGGCGTGGGGGTGGGGATGGGAAGGTGGTGTCTGCCCGGCGAACACAATAGCTGGCTGGACGAGGGGCCAGCGTGGCAGCTGCTTGGCGAGACGGTGTGGTGGCGGAGGGAAGACCGTGAGGAGCAAGGGGAAGGTGATGCTCATCGCTTGGTAGCATGTCTCCCAGAAAATCAAGGAAAACAGGCTTCATAGGACACAGGGAGAGAACCTCATCCAATGCTTTGACTACAGAGGTGATGTTTCAAATCTTTGCGGTGCCGGAAAAAAAAAGTTGTGAGGGGAAAGGGTACCTGTTTGAGGATGAGTCCCTGTAATTGGAACAGATACAACATACAAATCCAAATTCTAGCAGCAAGACTCACAGTCAGCACAGCCATCCCTTCTCCTCACAGCAGGCATAGCAGAAAAAGTCAAAAAAGGGAACTTCAAACTGAAAATGGCACTAAATGATACTGTTAAGCCACAACAGCTGCATTATTGCTAGTGTTACCTTTGCCTCTGGGTCCCAAGTTCATGTTCAGTTTACACTGGGATAGGTCTGGTGGGCCATCATACCCTCCCGTGTTCTTTTTTTTTTTTTATTTGCCGTAAAAATATATGAAGGGAGTGGCATAGTTTGAGTGAGGTGAGGGTCAGATCGGAAGGCAGAACTGAAATTAGTAACAACCCAGCTGCTGGAAATTATTTCGCAGACTCTGGAACAAACTACTCAGTTTCACTAGGGGCCACTGTGCAGCACTGGATCGGCCCTTTCCACAGGGCTGGTGAGAAGGGCCAGTGTCACATCATGGGCATGTCTTGGGGGTTTTTTTCTTATGTTTCGGTGCAAAAAATTGATTTGCAAAAAGCCAAAGATTTTTGCTCAAAGGCACTTTTTTAAAATTCACCAGCAATCCCTTTTTGAAGCCAGAATAACTGCAAAATTTTGATTTCTTAATGCCAGAACTCATGTAATTTTCATGGCTGTGAATCAGAACATCTTCATTCTTGTGGCGTGTTTTTCACTTTTATGAACACTAATTTCACTACATTTTTAGAGTGGTGACTTTAGCCACAGCGTGGCTGCTGCTAAGTTCCCACGGCTACCAGTAGGACTTTTATGTGGGAAATCTGTGGGCAGCAGGGAGCCTCCCTGTTTGTATCAATATGAACTTCCCAAGCACATCAGACTGACATTTTCTCAGCCCGAGAGTCAGAGCACACATGCTCTCACTTAGAGCTCTCTTTTCCTAAGCTGAAGGACATGTGTGATCACTTTAGTTTCGACAGTTTTCTAGTGGGCCTTTTGCACACACAGAAATTCTGGGCAAATGAGGTTTTTTTTCTCTTCAGCCGGCAGAAGCCCGATCCTACAAACTGCTGAGTGCTGGCTGTAAGGCACTAAGGGGCTCAAGCAAACACCAGGAGATGTACAGAGCATCCTTCCAGCTTACAAGCTCCAAGAGTGCTGGACACCCTCGGCACTGCGGAGGGACCCGTGTTCCCTCTCCACCACCAGAGATCAGGCTGTTGGTGCTGGCAGGTCACCATCGGCACAGCCGTCCTGCAAGAGTTTCCCAGCCTTTCACTCCGTGGCTACGCATTCCAGAGATGACCAGACACATAAACACATCTCTTGTGCTTGCATACTGGAGCGCTTTCTGCAGCTGGATAATAAGTCAAAGAGCACATTAAAAGCATATATATTGTCTCCCCCAGCTGAAAAAAAAAAGGTTGATTTTTTTTTGTTGTTGTTCTCAGAACATAAAAATGCAGTGGGAGGGCAACGGGCAAATTGTGTGGCTTCAGCTTTATTAAAGATAATATATTGCAGGGGAAAATCAGCTGTGGTGGGACACTGTGTTTAGTCAACGTTTAGAGAAGACCACACAACCCACAGACACGACAGGACCACGCTCAGTGATTGTATCTCACTATCGTTTCCTATGTGCAAAACTGCAACCACAATAATTGTGGAAAGGTTTAAGGTCCACAATCACTAATGACAGACATCCATACTCAAGAACACGAGGCACTGGGAAGCAGGGAAGCAGAAACCCTCAATCAATTGTTTATCACTTCAGCCAAAAAGGCTGATCTCTTTGTCAGCGAGAGATGCTCCAGCTTTACATGAAGCTGCACTGCACTCAAAAGAAATCTCCAAGCCCTGATCCTTCAAAACGCGCACAGCTCCCTGTTTTCAATCCCAAGTATCCAACTTCTTTATAAACCCATCCTTTGGCAGCCGCTGCAACTTTCACTCCTTGTACCTGGCTGCAGGTGAAGTCCACATTACACTGCTCTGGGCATATTCTTCAACATCGTGCCACATGTCCCACATGAAGACAGGAACCTTGTGAGATATACTCCTCTTCGGCTAGCAGTGAGAGTGTCAACATATAATTTAGAGGGCTTGAAATGGAAAAGAAAATGAAAAGCTGAAGGTACCTTTAGTGTCATTGTAGCCAGGATAGTCTAGGGCTGCAAACCCTAGCAAACCTAGGGTGAGGTTTGTGGAAAGAGGTAATATCTTTCCCGAGACCAACAGATATATTTGGGGGAAAAATAAAATAACCTGCATCCCGAGACCAACAGATATATTTGGGGGAAAAATAAAATAACCTTCCTGCAGCTCAAAACTATCACCTCTCCCTACAAACCTCGGTGTTATTTCATCATTTTAGCATTTAATAGCCCTGCTAGGCTTTAAAGTTCTTCAATTTTGACTGCTAAAACCTGGAAACTGTTTCCCCGAGCAGGATGACAGCGCAGTGGCACGACAGATGTGCTTGCCGCCGGTTTGCAGCACCAAAGGGAGTGTGTGCTCAGCTGCTGAGCAAAGCGCAGGGCCGCACTGTCATTTTGTAATCAGAGGGAGCCCTGAGCACTTCGGACATCCACAACGTGTGGTGGCAGCGGGGGGAGATACGGCCTCCCCAGCCACTCGCTAAACGGTGGCTTTAGAGATGCTACGTTTTGGCAGTGGTTTATTTAAAAGGCCCAGGCCCACGAGACTTTTTTTTTAGGAGCAGAAGCATTGGAGAGCAAACAGCAGAAGCCAGAAGCTGTGAGGTGCCCCAGGAAGATTTAGCACGGAGGGTTTGTGTACTTCTCTGACACCAGGACAATTTTTTAATATATCTGTTAAAAGATGCATTGAGCCATCTGCAATCTCCCTTATTCTCATTATCTCAGATAACGAGACTGGTAGCGCATCCCAGGCCTGTTTCAATCATCTTTCAGTGTGAGTCAGAAAGAGAAACATGTAGAGACAACACTGCTGGGGCAAACTTCCTGCTGAAATTCCTCACCAATGGCTAGTGTAACCACTACTGCAAGAACACCAAAAAGATTTCTCTGTCGTCTATAACTTAGCCCTGTTTTGTAAAGCAGTTTCAGCATCTGCGTGTGCCCATCTGTGCCTTTCCCCTTTGAAAAGTGGCTGAACTCCGTGGCGAAGCGAGCCAAAAGAGACGAGTCTCAAAGTTACCAGCGTTTCTAAAAGCCGCATGAAAATAATTGGCCAAATAGAAGAGAGGAGACCCATACATAATCTCTACAAGCACTCGGACTGAAAGTGGGGCTGTGGCATGAACCTATATGTAATTATGTCCCCTGACACCCACTGTAGGGGGAAGGAGCTATAAGACTTCCACACGGAGAATGGCTTCAACACCAGTTTGTGCTCCCCTGTTGTACAAATCCCCTGGGCTTCAGCAGTGCCAATGTTTGAGAGATTCCTTACTGACGTTAAGAGCGTGCTTGTTTTCAGGGTACGGGGCTGGAGATGGGGTTCTGCTGGGGACCTCAGGGCTTCAACTCACTGAGCTGGCCACCTAACCACTCTCTAGTGACTCCTCAGCCTCAAATGATGTCAATCCCCCCAGGCGTCTGCAGGCAGGAGGCATGTGTGGAGGTGACCCAAGTGTCAGGCTGGTGTGAGGGGGTCATGAGAAACGTGCAGAAGAAAATGGGGGAGCAGCAGAAACAAGGTAGAAGAGAAGATGGAGGGATGCAGGAGGTCCGTACTTTGGTCTCGCTCTGCAAGACTTGTTGGTGTCGAGTCATATGAAGGGAAAGTGGGTGGCTCTAGAGACACAGTAAAAATGAGATTAACTCACCTACCAAGTTCTCAGTCATCCTCCTCTTATAACCACTGCCAGGAAGTATGAATAACCAATCTAAATTTAAATAGAACAAAAAAGAAAATACTATACAGTGTGACTAGCCCACGAAGAAACCATGAATTTGCTCTCTTAATAATTAAAAGTGACCCAGCAAGTTTTCCAGAGCAATCATCTCTTGTTCATGGAATAAAAGGCTATCTTCACCGCCCATGTACGCAGTGTGCACTGCATTATCTGCCCGGATGATTGCATTATTTTGGCTGTTTGGATGAAATTCCATTTTGTGAGAGTGACAAAGTAACTCCCCAAGCACCAGTTATTTTTCTGCTTAGAAAATACCATGTAAAATTATTCCATTCATGGAAGAATTGAAATGCTTTAACTACCTACTTGCTCATATTTTGTAAATTATGGACAAAAAAAAAAGTTCATTGCCACTGCCAGCATGAGACGAATGTTTCACCGCATATGACCAGGGCTGACAAAATTTCCACCCCAAGCCCGTTGGAGTTCAGCTCAGGACATGCCATACAGACTTTTGTTTCTACTTTTTGCTGTGCAGAACCAGTATAGTCCTACAGCTCAGCTACTGCAGCATGTGCTTTGACCTTCAAAATCAGATTCCTAGATATCTTCACCCGTAGATATTTTTAATGCGTTTACTTCACTGAATATGAGAAATGCCATTAATATCTGCATCCCAAGAGTTCTCCACCAGATCTTATCTGAACTGTAGCTCTCTGGGAGCTGTCTGGAGAAAGACTTCACCCCTTTTAATCCTTTGGAGCTCAACTTCTTCACACAAGTCAGTGAGAGTAAATATTATGCAAAATGAGTAAAGGTGGCAGGAGTGAGTTTGCGGGCAAAAACCCCCGTGAGTCAAATTGTCCCCCAGCTACCACATTAAATCGTGCTGATAGAGGTGAGATTGCACAAATGACATGAAGAGGGCTTCAGCTCATGAACGCCTGTGACAGTTTTTCTCAAACATGAGCGTGGTCCCAAATCTGAAGTCCATTAAAGCCTTTCAGTCCCTCTAGATTTGGCTTTAAGAAAGAAGGACAGTTTCTGGTGTTGAGTTTGACTACACGTATTGAAGCAACTCAAGCCATTGAATTGTTGGCACTGCTGTGATGGAAATAAAAAAAAAAAGGAAGTAGAGTTGAAGGGACTTCTGAGAAATGTCACAAACCAGTTAACCGGACAGGAATTGAACAAACTATCAAGCAATATGGAAAAAGGCTGGTTCCTGGAGATATGCCGTGTACAGCCATTTTGTTCATACAGCCTCTCTCAGCGCTCCAGTAATCAGACCCATACATAAGGATTGTGGTACCGGACAAGAAAAAATATGTTCTTTAACAATGTCCATAAATTAAAGGCATAATCAAAGTAAAAAATGGTGTATTTTTGTTGCAGTACCACTGGGCACAGCAACTCTTGACTAAAAATTGATCATGTATTGCTTACGGTGCTTATATACTGAATCTCAAGAAGTCTAACTTCATGTTAAAATCACTAGCCTTGGCCTTTTATCAGATAGAGAAAAGGGAAATTAGCACTCTCTTTTTCATGTTTCAGAACAAAAGTACGAGCTTTAAAGTTCAATATTTGTGAAAGAAACCGCCGTGGCCTGTTAAAACAAGCTTTTGGTACTGAAAAGGTTAACTAATTTGGTTTCCCTGATAAGTTTATCTATGATCAGAACTGAGTCATACAAAAAATACTCCTACAAGATTTGACCTTTTACTTGTATCCCACACTGAGATAATATTATACTTAAAATGGATATCAATAAGAACTTTGTTTTAAAAAGTGTATTTAAAATAAATTACTTTTAAATAACAGAAACTGTTTTCAATTAGCCCTGTTAAAGGAAATCAACTAGAAAGTTATGTATGCTTTTTTATTTTCTTTATATAAATTATACCCAGGAGTCCTATGATAGCAGCACTGTACAAACTATGCACTACCTTTATATTTATTTCTTATCAAAATAAACTTAACAAATTAGATTTGTTTTTACAGCACTTTATATCCAATAATGACAATGTTGTATTGGTCCCAGGATAAAAACAATGAAAGTAGCAGCTGAATGGTATTTTTATTAAGAGTTAACAAAAATGTCTTGTGCAAACAGAGTGTATAAAGTAAATTAATTCCATAATTCCTCATGATGAAGGCATCCTTCTCTTTTTTCTTTTTTTTCTCACAATATCAATCTCATTTGGAAAGATCATTTTGAAGGAAAAACTTAAAGTTTTAGCATTACTTACTCAGCAAAATGATATGGCTGAACTTAAACATTGCTGACTGCTAGGATTTAATATTAGGACCTGGCAAATGTTTTCATAACTTAATACTTTTTAAAAGAAAAGTTGTTTGTTACTGAAGATTTTGGGAGCCCAGAAGAAATATAATCTAAAAAATAACAGAGCTAAAGATCCAAAGAGATGTTTCTTCTTTTTCCCATTTTTTTCCATTTCCTCTACCTTGAACTGGTTCCTCCATGCTAGCATTTTAGAGGCCTTTTTATTGGTGGCAGATTCAAATATCTCTGAGATATTCACCGTACAACTCAGCAAGAGTCCACGTTTTCCTCCAGCAGTGGAAAAATGGCAGGGCTAATAGTCTGGGGTTTGTTACTAAAAATGAGTCCTTATACAAAAAAAAAAAAAATTAAAACATTGTTTAGAACATGTGGTTTGCTGCTATTAAGTTAACAGTGGAAAATCTCATTACTTTTAAAGTTAATTTTATTTTGTGGTGGGATTGTTCTCTAGGCTGAAGCAGATTTTCTCTTAAACAGAGCCTCTAATCCTACCTTACAGTCTTCTGTTCAGCAAGTCACTCTTTGCATAGCTTGGCTAGATGCATTTTTTAAGTCAAAGTGACGAATTAAAAGGAAAAAAAGAAGAAAAAGAGCTTTTTCCCACACACGCCTCTAGGGCTCCTAGCAGGCACTCCTGTGCCATCTTCTCCAGCTCTTGCTCTGACTAGAGGAGTTTTCCAATAAAGACCTTGAGTTAAAAGTGCCCTTTGAGCAGTGCTAAGAAAGTTTCTGCTTCTAATGAAAGACTACATGCCACTGAGTGCTCTGATGGGGTAAATTAGAGGTTGGACAAATTCTGATGCCAGCTCCCTGCAGGAAGCACAGTGGAGAAGCACAGGTGTAAGAAAGGCAGACCATGGTTTGATGGACTAAGGATTCTGAAAATCAAAGTAGCCAAACAGAGAAGAAAATAGAAGACTGTAAAGGTTTCTAGTTCAGGTTTCTTCTCAAATATTGGAAGCATCTAGTCTGACTTCTGACTTTCTGTTGAGGCTATAATGATTTACAATAACAGAGAACCAAATCTGCAATTTGAGAGGAAAATAACCCCAAGGCTGAAGCCTTGCTTACAGCTTGCGTGCGGTACATGCATATATATATCCTACTTACAAGTTACTGTGACTCAAACCTGAAACTCCCATGGTTTAAAATACCAAGTGAGATTCAGAGTCACATAATATTTGCGTTCTACCAACAGCCCAATGTTTTTTTTCCTCTAACATACGCTCACACCACATAAAATTCATTCTTGTGCAGGGGTGAGCCATCATATTGTAAATTCCACTCACAATAATCCACATGTAACTCAGCCTGTGAGCTGTATTTCAACATACCCTTAAACCTTCAAACTCAGCCATTCGCCTTGCACTCTGCACTTTCCTAGGTACCGGTTCACCATGACAAAATTTGACATATGAATAAGCAAAATATACGCACGCAAGATCACTGATTATCTGATATTAATTTTTTTTTTTTATTTTCTGAACATCACTCTAGCTGTTCTCAGCAAAGTTGCCAAAGTCTGAGATCTGCATCTAGAAGCTGACTCACTTAGCCCCACTGCTGCTGAGGCCTTGCTTCTCCATCAGTGGTAATTTTGGAAGCTTGGGAGTTCAGCCTCTCAGGATTTTCTGGGAAAGGAAACGGATCAGCTGCCCAGCAAACAAAGGCGTCCTGACCAGCCTGAACTCACGTGTGCTCAGCAACGCTATGCTGAAAGTATCTCTGTCTCGGTGAAGTTCGTAGGTTTGTTTCAAGCCAGTCGCACTGAAATTTTACCAAGAAAAAAGGGAAAGCAGAGCAGAGGATTGTTCATTGCTTCGCTGTAAAGAAGAGAACCTCAGGAGGAGGGGTCTGATCTTCACAAAGGCACGAGCACCTGCAGCTCCCATACCAGCTAGGGAGAGCAGCAGGTGCTCTGAAATACCAGGCTTTGAACTTAAAATCACAGGAATCCTTGGATGACCTCCCCGAGGTGAAGTGAGTGACTCCTGCCATTTTGGGACCGGCTGCCATTTAGAGCATTATTAGAGATTTAGGAAATGAGTTCAGAGCTGGATACAGCTACAAAAAAACCCATACAGACTGGGATTTCGGTCTTACCCCAAATCCCTTGTTTTACAGATGAACAAAGCTAAACTGAGAAAATTTCCTCTCTTGGCAGATGCCTGAAGTATCAGCTGAGACAGAGAGCAACAGTGCGAGACCTTGCTCTGACGAAGGGTGATGCTTTAGAGCTGCAGCATTCATCTGTGCCCCGGGGTAGTGAAACCACCTCATCTTTGACATCTCACACATGCAATTGAAAAGTGAACTTGCAAAAATGGAATTATTTCAAGAGCTGAGTGAAACTGGCTTGCTCAGTTTGCAGAGTTTTTGTGTTAACTTTCTTATGTTTTGCTTCACGCAGTTCTACACCCCAAGAGTTTTGCTCTGAGTTTTAGCTTCAAACAAAGCAAAACTGATTGTAAACCACCGTATTTTGACTTTTCAGGTTGAAACTACATCTCAACCAGCAAGTTTCAAAAGCCAAAGCACAGAGTACTTGTAGCCTGGGGCTGAGCTCAGCCAGTTTTCAAGCTGTCAGACTAAGGTTCAGAGAGGAGCTTTCCTTACGTGCAGTGATGTTGAGACCCGGCTTTCCTTTGCAGTCCCATGTCTGAATGAAATTTCTCAAAATGACCTGATTTTATGTAGTTTCTTCCAGGAATAATAGGCGAAGCCATCCCAGAGTTGTCAGATTAAACTAACATTAAATAGTGGGAAATTAGTAATTGTTGTTTTTAATAGATTTGTTTCTAGTTAGGTCCCATGAAATGATTATAAAGGTTTGCTTAAAGAGAAATCCCGAGATGCAGATAGCACTATTTACTGCTAAATGAGTGCTGCTTGCTTACCCTTATTCTAACAGACACAAGTTGTCAGAAGCAGTACGGTAGTGTCCAGAAACACCTTCCTGAAGGAAGCTTTGAAGAAACACCTACTTATACATATCTTTGTCCTTTATTTTATCCACTTTCCCCATTTATTTCCTTAGCAGTCCTTCAGCCCAATGGTTAACGCATTGGATTATCATTCTTACTGGCCACAGAAAATCATTTCTGTCTAATTTACAACAGCACTTATTATCATATTTCCATGGTCATCATTTAACTTTCTACTATATTAATAACCAAGACCAATTTTACCTAGCAAGCAACCTAAACCCTCTAACCTGACAAAAATATTGCATGCTTATTTCTCTTTCTAACCACCAAAGAAGGTCACTACGACAACTCTGGGTATCAGCATTTTTCCTGTGTGATTCACTTACACCAAGCAAACCCTCTAGACCTACATTTTCCTTTTTTGAATTTCTGCTTAACCAATAGGATCAACAGGTCCCATTCTCCGTGGGTGGTGATAATGTCAGTACACCATTGCCCAAATAACCTCTCTCAATAGGCAAATGCTAACATTTAATTCTTTAAATTTAAACCACATGTATTTTGGTCTCATAACTGTACTCTTTATTAACTGGCTTTTGTTATTAATTTGTATCACTAAAAATCTTAATGAAACCAGTTATTTAAATTGGAAATGTTAAGTGCAGTAGACATCTAAAATCCATGTATGAGCTATAATACATCCAAATATTTAAAAAGTAACTAAATATTTTACCTAACCATTATAAACCCATTTTCAGAATTAATAATGACACAGCTCTGCGTATGTTCAGTGTAAAGCTGTGTCTCCGAAGAGCTGCTCTTTAAAGCCTGTTTCAGGGAAGATAAGCAATGGCTTTCGAATGGTTTCTATCTCTTACTTCATCTTATCCAGAAACAAAAAGTGTCATTTAAGTGCTGTCTACGTGAGACCTTCACCAACAAGAACAAATACGTGTGGGTTGACAACATACCATTTTCCTCCTGGTACTCTCTGGAAGAGGCACTGCCACTGTATACATTCTTTGCATATATTGCCACAGGGTGACCACAAACATACAGCTGCCAGTGGAGTAAAAATATTGGTATTTAGGACAAATACCTCGGAACTTCTTGTTGAAACAACAAAAATCACAGTTAGGATAAAAAGTGTAACGGTTTCCCCAGACTAAATTGTTCCTCAGTAAAATTTAATACAACTTCAAATAGTAAAAAATGAATAGACAGATTAGCTCTACAACTGCAATTATATTAAAACAAGGCGGGGGGTGTGGAAAGACTGTATAAAGTATTAAAGTGTTTTCTGTATCCTCTGGAAATGAAACAGTTTATGTAACATTTACACATAAGATTTAGACCACATTTACATAGTTTTATGCTTATATATTTCATGTTTCATCATATAGATGCGTTATGTGATACATATAAAATTGCAAACTATGTTGCAGATATAACAGAGTTTAGTTACAAACACGTTATGTTTTGAACAGCATTTTTTTGAAATATGTACCACCTCCCAGGTACAAATTCACGTTGCCTTTTTTTTTTTAAATCTGAATTCTGCAACTAGGACCATAAACTAAATGTTTCACTACTCAGAATACACTTTAGGCCCCTGGACTAACATTAATAAAAGGAATGTCTTTCCCCAGTCTGGATGGAGGAATTTACTGTTAAATTATATCAAAAATATCAGTCATCTGAGATGGTTCCAATAACTCAAGCGATATTCTATGGGCGAGGTCACAAATTTCAGGGTGCTTAGGCTGTAGCTCTCCAAGGCTTCCCATAATGCGTATTCTTTCCCATTTCACAATCTTTCAATTAATTCCCAATCCATAAATTTTTATCACATGCATTGGTATTTGGTAAAAACATTAAAAATGCCATTCTGCCCTTCTTAAGGGACAAACCGTTCCCAGTTCTCTGTAGGAGTCTTCCTCCACCTTCATTCAGGCTCAGATTCCCAGTGATCAGTGAAATGAATGACAGCAAAAGGCTATCTGTTTCTTGTTTCAAACAACCATCACAGCCATGCCTTGGGGGGTTCATCCTGAAAAACACTGATAAAAACTTTAAAAAAAAAAAAAGCGCACATGAAAACAGCTCTTCCGCTACATTCACAAATTATAAAATTAATATTGTACACTACTAAATCGGATTTTATGATTGCTCTGTAAGTCATCCTACATCATGCCTTTTTCTGTAAAAATTTCATTTTTAAAACTTCTGCAAAAGTAGTCCAAATTCCTATCAGTCATAATGCTAGCGACTGATTAAAAAAAGCTCATGGGAAAGTGTTCTCCATCTATATGATCCTAATTAATGCCTGTGGGAATTTTACCCAGAATTTGCTACCTTCCAATAGCTTTAATTTTATTTTAAGATGAATTATATATTTTGTACATATACAATATATATTTTTTATACATTATATACAACAAATTGTTCTTGTTAGGAACAATTCAGTAATGCTCAACCTCACATTGTACGATTCATATATAACTACACTAACTAATATATTCAAGGTTTTTAACTTCCCTCTGATTCAGTAAACCATCAAAAATGGATCTGACTAACGTAGGTTTCTTATTGCCTATGCAATTAATGCAAGTATTTCTCTAATTCCCTCTAGCTGCATGCCCTGGAACCTGAAATTACCTCTGTCTTTAGTCAAATTATCCTGCTGCATCATGCCCAAAACCGAGGAATTAAGCTTACTTTTGCCAGACTCCCAACAGTTTTGAACATCAAACTGCTACATTGCTGACGAGAAGCCCCAGATTTCTGGACAGGGCCTTTCGTGGTGTGTAACCTCAGCAATCGCAGCTCCCGACTCATGCACAGGTTCAGCTCAACCACCATAATTCAAAACAGACTCTTGATGGCATCCCGTTAAACACAATAACTCCGTACTTGTTAGATACAAAATTACTTTCCTGCCTCTATGTCTTGTTAAACTTAAATAAAGCACCTTAGATGGAATTACCTTCACAGCTGTGCTATCTTTAATTTTCTTAAGCATTTGTAGAGGCACATTGTCTTTTACAGCATTTATCTAAAGGAGAAATTTAAATGCCTAAAAGAAGGTACCTAATGCCCTCTGGAAAACTGTGGAGTATCCAGGATATCTGCACAGGGCTGGCAGATATGATGCGGGAGCTGCAGGAGAACCCCACTTTTGAACTGGCAGAGAGAGGCCAGCTGGGATACCCCAGGGGCTCTCAAATGACACAGGGGGTCTATGTTTAGGCACATGCATTTCCTCTAAAATTAATAAAATAAAGTACTAAAATTAAATTTTAAAAAACTAAACAATGTTTTATATTATTTCACTTAATTAAAAACATGGAAAAAAACATTCTAAAAACTCCAAAGAATTAATTTTGTCTAAGTCTCATACTTTACTATATAAAATTTTGGAAAAATGTTATACTTCATTGCGTAAAAACCTGTTGGAGATCATCACCACTTGTTATCATGAAAATAAAGCACATAATGAACTAGTCACATTCACAATACTCTTGAACTTTTTTCACTTCAAATTTTAGAAAAACGACAAATTTTCAATTGTCAAATACTCAAAAAGTCAGAAAACACTAATACATGCAAAGACTACAGTTTTTAACTACTTAGGGTGAAGTTTTTAATTCTAAGCTAATATATAATTTTTTCTCATTCAGCAACCGAATGCTTGATACTGTTCACAAAGAAAGCATTGTGACATTCGTAGTTAAACGAACCTGTTGGAGCAGGTCCAGAGGAGGGCCACAAAGATGATCAGAGGGCTGGAGCACCTCTCCTATGAGGACAGACTGAGAGAGTGGGGGTTGTTCAGCCTGGAGAAGAGAAGGCTCCAGGGAGACCTTACAGCAGCCTTCCAGTATCCGAAGGGGGTCTACAAGAGGGCCGGAGAGGGACTTTTTACAAGGGCGTGTAGCAATAGGACGAGGGGCAATGGCTTCAAACTGGAAGAGGGGAGATTTAGATTAGATAATAGATATTAGGAAAAAATATTTCACTCTGAGGGTGGTGAGGCACGGGAACAGGTTGACCAGAGAAGTTGTGGAGGCCCCATCCCTGGAAGTGTTCAAGGCCAGGCTGGATAGGACTTTGAGCAACCTGGTCTTGTGGGAGGTGTCCCTGCCCATGGCAGGGGGGTTGGAACTAGATGATCTTTAAGGTCCCTTCTGACCCAAACCATTCTATGATTCTAAGAAATAACTTATTGAAAAAGATATGGGTATCTACAATGCAATTATTTTACATCACTTTGTTGTCATTCCAAATTCTAAAAACGTAAACTTAATTCCACTTTAATGTGTTCCTCGCAGACCAGCCTTGGAAATTGTTCGCGTGTCTTTCTCAAGCAAACTTCCATTTGATTCCAGGAAAAGTTTTGGTGGAGCATCACATCACAGTAGCAAATAGTCCTTTGAAGTAGCACTTCTAGGAATGGCTGAGGAGAACCTATTTAATGTAAAGGGACAGTATCGACACAAGGGCTTAGAGTGGCCCTGGATAAATTTAGGCTGAAAGATAGAAAAATATTTAAAATCATCAGGGCTGTGATGGGTTGGAACAAACTTCCAGTAAGATATAGGGTGGGCAAGATACCTGCATGGATTTCACGGTAAGTTTGGTTTTAACAGCCAGAAGACTAGACTCAGACTGCGAGCCCTCAGCAATGAACCAGCAGGGTCTTGGTTCTTTATAACTCAGCCAGAGCTTTCTTACTGTGATTATGAGAAATCAAAAAGAATGTCTTCATATTAAAGGAGGCTGCAGCTAATACCCAGATGAACGCTTAAAGGAAAACATCAATATTATAATAGACATTAAAATGATTATGTGATTATTTTCTGCTTGAGGATCATTTATGGAGTAGAAAGTGAAATACTACTTTTGGTTACTTCAGACTAAATCCCAAGCAATTCTACTGATTTCAGTTGCTTCAATGAGATTACTTCAATTTTATCTTGAAGCAAATGAGATCTAGATTCAACACCTTAATTCTGTGTTTCCTTCGGGAGAAGTAAAGCCAAAAGCCCATCATAAAGATTAACGAATATCATAGAATCATAGAATGGTTAGAGTTGGAAGGGACCTTAAAGATCATCTGGTTCCAACCCCCCTGCCATGGGCAGGGACACCTCCCACAAGACCAGGTTGCTCAAAGCCCCATCCAGCCTGGCCTTGAACACTTCCAGGGATGGGGCGTCCACAGCTTCTCTGGTCAACCTGTTCCAGTGCCTCACCACCCTCAGAGTAAAGAATTTCTTCCTAATATCTAATATGAATTTACCCTCTCTCAGTTTAAAATTGTTACCCTTTGTCCTATCGCTACACTCCCTGATAGAGTCCCTCCCCATCCTGGAACCTTCTCTTCTCCAGGCTGAACAACCCTAACTCTCTCAGCCTGTCTTCATAGGAGAGGTGCTCCAGTCCTCTGATCATCTTCGTGGCCCTCCTCTGGACCTGCTCCAACAGATCCATGTCCTCCTTATGCTGGGGGATCCAAAGCTGGACAGGAGACACCAGGTGGGGTCTCACCAGAGCAGAGTAGAGGGGCAGAACCACCTCCCTAGACCTGCTGGCCATGCTTCTTTTGTTGCAGCTGAGGATATGGTTGGCTTTCTGGGCTGCAAGCGCACATTGCCGGCTCATGTTGAGCTTCTCATCAACCAACGCCTCCAAGTCCTTCTCCTCAGGGCTGCTCTCAATCCATTCTCTGCCCAGCCTGTGTTTGTGTTGCTATATTGCACTGATTTTATAGTCATGGGGAGTGAGTAAGCAGTGGTGAAGATGCCACAGAGAACAGTAAAAAGCAGAAGACAGCTTTAACTAGACATTGGTTTGCCCTACCAATTGTCTGCCCTTTGTTGGCTATATGTCAGGATTACATGGTACACAAAGATTATTAAAAAATGCAGACCAGCCACCTTTCTTTTGGTTTTTATTTGGAGTAAAGTATGCATCAAAAGCTATATTTTAAGCAAACATAACTTTTCTTTTTTGTCACAGCCAAATTCTCCAGTTCAGGAATTTACAATATTTTCCTTTTTCCAGAATGACACCTGCTGGTGGAAGAAACATGGATGAATTGCAGATACTTTATAGGTTTGTTTGTAGCTAACCTGACAGATTCTCTGAGCATGCTTATCACCTGTGTCTGGGCAAACTATTGAAAATGAAGATCTGAAAACTGTAAAGGTGCTATAAAGAGTATGTTGTAGAAGTAATACAGTTTTCCAACCTGATTTAGTATTTGCTTTTAATAAATCACCAAGCTACCTACTACTAAGACAATGCTTCAGTGATGTTTCAGTGTTGGACACTAGCACTATTTTGGGAAGTCCACAGCACTAATATGTCAGATTGAGGTGAAAGACAGAAGGAAACCCTCCCTATCCTATGCAAAAAGCTGCTGCACTGCTTCGAACCCTCGAGCGCAAGTAAAACCAGCTGCTAATGCAGCTATTGGTGCTTAATGCCCCAAAAGATTAGCATCTCAAAGAGAAGTATTTTCCATATGTCCCTGACCCGATATAGGAGGACATAGCTAAGAGAGACAGAAAGCAAGTTGTACCTTCACCAAAACTGTGACAAATACTCCTCAATACACCAGGCAGCACAAGGTTCCGTAATGGGCTTCCATATTCATAGCACCTCTGTTGCCTGGGTCCATCGGAGTAGCCTCCCCTCCAGCTAAATTGGAGCCAGACTTGAGCTTTCGATGCTTCCAACACATTTACAGCAATATTTCCGAAAGAGATTTCTAATGCTAAGAACATCCTCACTGGGAAAACACAACTTTATTTCCTTTTTCTGAGATGCCGACCATCCACTGTCTTCTATAAAGGCAAGCTGAAGCGTAGGTGCTCAGGACCCTGAAGAATACCCTGAAGTTTGACTCTAAAATATCTAGAAATATGAATTATTGAAGCTACTGTGGGATATTTTTTGGACATTAACTTGTGGTATTTTTAATAAATCAGATTTTAAGAACTGTATGTTTTAAACATGACTTACGAAGAAATATTTGTGAAAAAAATGCCCAGTTATAAAGAAAACAGTATTAGAAATTCAATTCAGTATTAGAATTCAAAGAATTCTTTTGAATTATTTACAAGAGCATAGGCAAACATACACATTCAAATGTGTTCCCCTTGGGTAAATTATTAATATATAGGTATTGCTATGGCATACCTCATTGTAACATCAGAAGGCAAACTTTCTTGTTGATTACAGTATTAGATGGAATTAGGCTGCAACTTAGGAGACTTGGCTTCTGTTCCTGGATTTGTCACCGGCCTCCTTTATGGCTTTGAGCAGATAACTTCACAACTCTGTTCTTTCAGTTGTCCCATCTGTGAAAAGAAGGTAACATTGCTTTATTATGATAGTTAAATGACTGATTTCCAAAGATTGTTTTTATTTTGGTAAATGCAAACACATTAAAAGGGAGTACAGTGCTGTAAACTCACTGGTAAATATAAGACACATGAGACTGTTTGTTTCAACAGATAGTTTAGATCTGGAGAGTTTCTTTAGACATCTTTCTTGCAAAGTTGATCAAAGCTTCAGTCCTACCTATGGTTGTGCATACTTCTGTTGGTAGAGTCCTTGTTTGTCACACATATAATTGTGACTATGAAAAGCTGGAACCTTATCATGACTTTGGTTCATCCTCCTTAACCTCCTTAACAAAGCAGTGATTTCACGAAGAGCCCTTCAGAGTGGGACCTCAACCCAGGGTAAGCACTTTGCTGAGAAGAGCAGCAGGCTGGAAGCAGAAAGACTGATATAATCCCCAAACCCATGACAGCCTGGCCATCCCCACAAGTTCTGAGCTAGCTGAAAAGCAGAGAGGAAATTGCAGAAAAGATGCTTGTGCAAATATGTTTCTACTTTTTACTGCCAAAGCCTGAGGAGCTTTACTGAAACAGGTTTTCTAGCTGCTTCCACTTAGCTCGAGGAGTGTCTCCTTGAGCACATCATTATCAACAATTGACCGTGACCATCTCAGTTTTGTGCTAGAATCCAGCAAAAAGACACTTCTCATACCAAAGTGATAGCACTGCTTTTCTTGTGAGATTAGAGGTGAGCTTGAGTTTTGAGCTCAGGTTACGGATGACCCTTTAGCAGTAGTTTTTAATGCTACACATGATGAATTAAATGCATGCATGGGATAGAAACAGCCTGGGATTCAAATAAGCCTCTGCACAAGGATGAGAGCTCTGCATTTGGCCAAATTTTTCTGCTCTCTCAACTCTACTTACTGAACTCACATGGCATGGAATAACCTTGGCGTTGGAATTACTTCTACCATTCTTTTTTTCCCATTTTTCCCCCATTCTATTTATTTCACCTAGGACATTCTTAACATCAACCTCTTAAGCCTTGCTCACCGAATCATGAGATATGCATGATTGCCATAGACCCAGCCCAGTTCTCACTAGGCAGCTACTAGGAAACTGGTTTGGATCCGAGCACTGCAGCTATGATGTCTTTAAGCATTCTCACCACTTCTGGTAATGTGTTACCAGCATCATTTCCCGTAGAAGTCTTCCCACCCCTTCCCCCACTGAACAGCACATGCCTTATGACGAGTCCCAGCTCATCCAAACCCCCTTAGAGCCTAAACCACACTATGTCGGAAAAGCTCCTCCTCGAAGGCATTCCAGCTTCAGCTGACCTCCTTGGGGACAACCACAGGCTCTGTAGAAGTGATCACTAACATCAAAGTTAAGCGTTACTTTAAACCAATCCACACGGAACAAGAAATAACCATATATCGTGCCATGGTTTAATTTTCTCACTAGTTTTGCATGTGTAGCTTTTCCTCTGCCTGATGGCCATTCTTCTCTTCCTCCTACAACCAGCTTCCTCCAGCTTTGGTTGATTCTGTACTTTGAAGAGTACTTTCTTCCCCCCCAAAAAATGTCTTCACCTTTCTCTCTTTTATCTCAAGCCTTCTCGCTTGCCTTACCCACAATATTTCTGTATTTGTAAGGGACTTTATCAGCATGTACCTTTTTGTTGCCTCTTTCAGAGAAATTCCTCTCCTTCCGACCATAGTCCTTTGCAGCCAAGTCAGAGTGAACTGCTTATCTCTAGGGTGCTCTAACTTCTTTGGGCTGCACAGACACCGTGCAGCCACTTCTCAGTGACCAAGTACTTGTCTCACAAGGATGAATACCAGGGAGCTTATGTTTTCTGAATGCCACTTGCTCACCTGAAGAGGTGTGGAAGGCCCAGGTTTGCAGCCAGGGAAGTGCGCCCATTTCTTCAGTGCGCTAAAGGCTGGTGAGTGCTGGAAGTCGCTGGTGCGCAACTGGACCACAGGGAGGGGCAACACTGAGAAGTGAAATGCTGTGTAGGGAACCAGAGCTCCCAGAAACCTGAACCAACCCGTCCATCTGCACTTCTGCTTGTAGGACAGGTTCTGAACACAGCCACGAGTATGTGCTACCCTCACCGCACTTGAAGCAAGCTCACTGTGCTCTTCCCTGGGCAGACAGTCTCCCTGCCCGGACCATGGAGCAGCAGAGGAGGTGTACACCACTCCTTCCTTCCCTTTAGGAATGGTTAGTACTATACGGGAGTTTGACCCCAAAACGCAACACAGATTCAGAACCACAACAGTTCCCCTGCACAGAGGAAGTAAGAAGGTTCCTGAGTGGTGCATAATTTTGTATTTCTACTTTTTGCATTGTCTTTTTTTGCCTTCTACACTGTTTCCCTTTTTCTGAGTTGTCTATCATTTTACAGTCCTACCCTGAACACCAGAACAACAGTTACGGTTTTCCTTCTAAAAACATATACTTTCAGCCAAAATGTCATATATTTTAAACGCTGGCGAGAGCAAAACAGAAGAGAATCCACACTGTGTGCCATCTGCCTGGATCTGCTAAGCACTGCAGACTGCACAGAATGTAATGTAAGTCCACGGGGGAAAAGAAAAAGCATAACTACCTGACCCAAACAAGTAAGTAAACTTGATTAGGGAACTGCTACTTCACTCTTCTTCTCCTCCTCATGTCCCTCCTCCTTTCCTATTTGTCTCCTCCTTCTCAGAGAAAAAGATTTCCTGGGGACATATCAAATAACATTGCTGTCCCATAGCAAATTCTTCACTGAGATCCAGAAAGGTTAGATTTTACAAGACGTCACTTTTCCAGCAAATCAAAGTACCAGATTTGCATACCATGTTCAAGGGAGGGGGAGGCATGTCAAAATGAATGAACTTTTCTGTTTACTGTAAAGAAATTTCTTTCCTTCACCTTCTGTTTTAAAGCTTTGCGCCCCTGAGGTCAGATTAATAGGCCTGCTCTCGTCCACGCGACTCCCTCCTCCCTTCTTACCCAGAGAAACTGTGTTCTTGTCACGTGGTCGCTTTTCTCCTCATGAGACCTTCACACATATTGTTTCATATACCTGTTCTGCCTGAATTCTGGAACAGCAGTTATCCCACTCCCCTGACTGGAGCCCATTAATTGCCCTGAGCTTTGTTCCCCTGTTGGTTGGTTGACTGCTATTTCCATACCCTCAGTCAACTTCCAGACTTCCCCCTGTTGCTAGATCGTCATCAGTTTATCCAACACAGATTATAGTTCATCTTCACAGCACAGGAGCCTTCCTCTTTCCCATGTTTTTTTTTTTTCTAGATGAACTTTTTGGTACTTCTCTCAAGCTCCTTTCATTTGTTTTTACTTCATTCCCACATATCCTACCTTCTGAGACACAACTTTCTTTGCTGATCCCTCTTTCTCCTTACATTACCTACCAACATGTTTTCTGTAATGATTACCCATCAAATTAGACATGGTGCCTTTCCCAACTATTTTTTTCCTTTTGTTTGGTGTATCAGTTCCAGGTAGTCTTCACATCTGAAACTTTAAAAAATCTACACCCCCTCCACATTTCAGCTCTTTGGCTCCTCAATCCAGATGACTTCAGTAATCACCTCACATAGTTTACCACAATTTTCCTCTTCAAAATCTGAAACCTTAACTACAATTCCGCTTCTATTTATTCTTCTATTTAGTGTAAACACAGAAGACTCATGAGTACTTGTTTCAAAGTTTCTTTTATTTTTATTCTTCCACAGAAGCCATGGTGCTCATCAAAATGAAGTCTAAAATAGGATTGGTTGAGAAGTCATTTGGTGAAGTATTTCATCTACCGTGTTTATAGGTACCTTGAGAAATAGGTTCCTACTTCTGCACACCTTCCTCCAACCTACATGTAGGAAGTCTAAGTCTCCCATAAAGACATAATTTCCAGTTGTTATTTATTTCTCTAATTATACTGCTGAGATCTCTGTTCATGTCTAGACGATAAACACGAACTAAGGGCTACAGCAGCCATCTGGAATGATCTCTGCAGGTTCTCTTTTAACTAACTTTTCCCAAAGTAATTTCGACACAGACAAATTTTGCGTTAGGCCAGCAATAAATACTAATAATCACTTTTCTTCTGAGGGAGAATTTATGACATGATGGTTTTTTGAGAAAGCCGGTATACGATATTTCCGGCTCACTCCCAAAGCAATTGCATCACCGGACAGCACAAACCTCAGGGCTGCTGGACTCCTGACTGCCCTAACACCTCAAAAACGCAGCCGCCTGTGAATCAGGAAGCCTTGGGGCTGGGTAGCCTGAAGGGGAAGCAGCCTGAGGACTCAGGAGGCTTAGGGAGGGGCACCAGAAAGGTCTGATCCTCCACCAGTCTGGCAGGAGGAAGCCAGAGAGCTGCTAGCCCGCTGCACAGAGAAGGTGGGAGCTGGCTATGCTGGGGCAGGGGGAGACTTGGGCAGGGGTGGAAAGCAGAATTTACTCCCTTCTAATTTTGGTGATGTAGCTTTTTGTTCACCTTAAGAAGTGATTTTACCCACCATTGTTTACTGCCACGCTGGTGGTCTGATCAGCCCAGCGGAGACCCGAGGGGTGGCTGGTGGGGACGGTGGGGACGGGGCAGCAGCCCCCCAGCTTGGCTTCCTCTGGGGCTTCAGTGGAGCTGACACACCCCAAGGACAGCATTTTCACCCCGCACAAGTGCCATTTTCCATTTTCCCCATCCGAAAACTTTTGATGAGCTCGTCTGCAGCACGCTACCAGCTCCAGTTACCAACAAAATATCTAAAACTTTCACAAGCATTAAAAATGTGAAGCAAGAACATTTCAGCCACCAAATGAGTAATACCTCTGAAGCAGACTCAACAAGAAGCTTGCGAGAATTTTTGTCTAGCATTATTTACTACTACAAATTACTTACCAGATCTAGCCTGTTCAGACTGCTGCACTTGCTACAATAACAGGAAAAAAAAGCTGAATTCTGGGAGTCTTTTTCTATTGTGGTGTACTCTCAATCACTTTCACTAACACAATAGGAAAATGATGCCTGGGATTACAATAGCGTGATGGAAACTTTCTACTACACCTCAGCAAACCTTAAGGGAAAACATGTACATATGCACTACAGATATTATGTGCATTTCCAGGAACCTTGTCAAAATTGATCACATGAATAAAACCAAGACAATTAGGAAGAAAACTGCTTCATCAACTTCTTCCATTACTCATACTCATAGGGCAGATGTAAGATCAAAACCAAAATAATAATTTTCAAAAGCCTTTTGAAAATTTGGCTCAATTTCCTACCTTGTCACCTTCGTGAGCCACACAGAGAATGAGCAGTCTGTGATCTTTTGAGAAGCAAAATACCACCTAAAGCAGGGACGTGGTTCAGGATCAGGTCCAAACACTGAATTGTTTAATTCAAGAACAAACCATGTTGCACTTCGCTTATGCATCCGCAAACAGAATAGGATATGATGAAACAGAAAACTCTCCTTGTGGTTTTGTGTATATCATCCTTGCCACTTTCATAATTAGAGGACATAGGCTACCATTTAAGTCAATTGCAAAGTTCCCATTGACTTCAGCAGATGTAAACCAGGCATTAATATTATGCTTTTCAGTTTTCTTGAGGTTTAAACACCTCATAAAATAAATTTACAGATGAACTAGTAAATGTACACTTACAAAGAAACCTCCTAAGGAGTCCCTGAAGCCATATTTTTAAATGCTGCTATTCATTCAGTTTCTATCAGACAGATTAAGGGACTGTCAAACAAGGGTGCATAGATCAAGAACAGCAATAAGAAATGCTGAAAATATATCCCAGAAATATAATTCCAAAAATATCATTTGACATATTTGACAAAACAGACTTAGAAGAGGGGTTTATATTATGTGACATATTTCACAAGCTCAGAAAACCCTATCTATTTATTTATCTGCCTATCCATTTCAGTGATCTGTAAATGAAAACATGTACAGTATATGCAGCAAGTTTTTTTTTCCAGGAACCCTTTCAAAACCACTCACATAAAAATGCAAGAAAAGCTAATTAAGAAAGAGAGAAAAAGTGAGGGGGGGAGAGAGAGTCTAACCGATGAGAAGTCAGAAATACTACCATCCGGAGCTGACATTTTCTTCTATAGAGCTATGTGCCCATTAGGCATAATTTTTGATCTCGCAGACTTTCCACATGTAAAACTCCAATTGACTTCAGCGCAAATGAATGAACTGCAGGATCTAATTAAGCCTGCTGAGGTTTGAAAAACAATCTCATATGCTGCCTGAACATTTCCATGAATTTCAGAGATTTTCAAGATAGTTTGCCTAATTCATTGCCAAATCACCATCTATAAATAATTATAAGTATAATGTGTAAATATAAATAGAAGGTGAACATTAGATGACAAACAGATATAAGGAACTAACAATTACCTAACCTGACTAGATGAAGGCTTTATTAAATGGAACATCACACATGACTTTACCAAAGAAAAGAATTGTAATTGATGGATGACATTTGCACAATCATCTTGTTCCAGATACTACTGGCACAAGCAGGGGGGCTCTTTTGGCAGCTAACAACCACTTGGGAAGTGTTTGCCCATTACCACACAGGAGCACGGTGGTAGAGGCAAGGATACCGTCCAGCTCTCCAGAGCAGAATTCAACTACCTTAACCTGGAGACCTTGTTTCCTTCTTCTACCATGCCCTGCTTCGTTCAGAAAACACCTTGCACCTTCTCAACGAGTGAGCTAGAGTTCTGCAGCTACCATCCACCAATTCTCCTCAGTGATGCTTCACCTCCAGAGCAGATCCATGCCAGGTACGGGCATGAAGCCATATGAGAAAAAACATAGTGCAATCACAAAGCTAGAGTCAGTGTTTCAATGCAAACATATGTTGGAAGCATACTGAGGCTGCAGAGATCATTCTGTTATTCTTAATTGTAGGATACTTGTCCATGTAGCTTGAATAATATCTTAATGAGGTGTTTTGCATATACTTGTTTTAAAAACAAACTAATAAGGGTTATTTCCACTATGTGCATCATACCCACAGAGACCCATCAACTAGGATGGTGCCTTCAGGCTCACACAGACTAATAGAGAAACAGACAGCAAAGAATCAGAGAACTGCGGGCTAACAGGTTGGGAAGGACCTCAGGAGGTCATGTGCTCCCACACCCTGCTCCAGGCAGGACTAATTTCAACATTAGATGTGGTTGCTCAGGGCCTTGTTGAGGTTGTCCAACTCCCTGTGTGTATTCAGGCTAGCAGCAAAGAGAAACTACGCTGGAGGCTTGGCAACAGCACACAAATGATAAAATTTGGGAGCCCTGAGTTGCATTCCAGCTCAGGAGGCACAGGCTCCCTACTCTCGGTTCCACTGTGTAGCATTGCTGCAGCTCAAAGTAACTCCCAGGGACAATACTACAGAGGTTGCCTCTGGTTTGGCCTCTGGTGCACCCAGCTAGTGACTGCTCAGTCATTCTGTGAGGACGGTGTATGGAAAGTCTGATCACGGGAAGGAGTTGTGCGAGGCGGAGAAGATGAAATCTCTGGAAACATTTGCTGTTAGGCTTTAGTAAATCTCTATGGAATATTTGGTAGCTGTGTTTTTTTCCATGTCTTGAAACAGTCGACCAAATTGGAAAGGCTTTGTGAGGATGGTAAAAGGCACATACCTGATTCAAAGGCAGAGAAAAGTCTGTCTTTGCTCCAAAACCTTTTAAAATACGGGGGTCAGATTTTTTTTTTACATAGGCAGAAAAACATGGGTTTTACTAGCCGCCTTCCTATAAATAGTTCAATCATTTTTCAACTGAAAAATTTAAGAAAAAAAAAACACCTAGACACGGACATTGGATAAAAATAAATTTAGCCTAAATACATTAAGTTCGGCAAAGCTCTGAAAACAAAACCGAAAACAGAATCTTACAACAGGAAGCATTAGAAAACCTTCATCATGGGCAGAGCTGCCTGTCCTGCCTGTAATATTGTTTGTTAAGCACTTTGGAATCCTTAGAAGTGAACAGAACCACATAACTGAAGCTGCTGGACTGCACTTCTCTGCTCCCCACTTCTGCTGCAGTATCTTACGGTTAATTATTGTTATAAACCACAGCTGGCTGGTGGGAGCACCAGTCAAGTATGTTTTCCTCTGGAACTAAACTCCAGGAAAAGAAAAAATTCTGAATATGCATTGCATCAGGATTAAAGACAAATTTTGAAGTTTGCTTCCAGAGAAAATGCTAGTGCATTCAAACCCTATTAATGTACAGGGGAGGGAGTGCCAAAGGAGGAGAGCACTCCACAAATACAGCTGCAATTTCATGAAGTCAGAGCAAGCAGCTCCTTGCCCACAAGATGAGGTAAGTAAGGGATGTAGTGTAACAGCCCACATAACACAAACGGATCTTGCAGCTCTAACTGTCTGGGCCATGAGGCCCCAAAACTAACAATATTCAACATATCATATGTATAACTTTTATATTCAGCTTGGATTTTATTTGTGGGTGTTATCTGACAGTTCCAAATCCTGATTTTTTTAAAGTATTCTCTCTACTGTCGTCATTATTAAGGGATTGGTTTTTTCTGAGCTTCCAGTATGCAACATCACTAGCTGGTAAGAGATCACCAATGAACTCTCCATCCTGTCGTGCTTGGCAGAAAGTTTGCTACTGATTTCAGAGGAGCAAGACTTTCACCCCACAGGAAATCAAGGTAAGTGGGAAATAATACTCATTTCATCCAATTAAATAGTAAAGCTCACACGTTTTCAGGATCTCAGTCCACAGACATTTCCTTTTTCTGTCAGAAAAATACAGTTGGGAGGATATGTAACATAAAGTACAAAAAAGGTGCTGTAACGCAGAGTGAGACAAGAGGGCCAAAGCTGTAAATTCCTTCCATCGACACGGTAATCTGTATTTGTAAAAGGCCAATACTGAGCAGGCAGTGAAAACAGAAAAGCATAACCACATCACATCATTCCACTGCCAGAAACATTCATACTAATTTCCACCATCAAACACACAGTATGATTACTTAAAGGTTTTTTTAACCAATCCTACTTATAAAAACAAAATCCTCAAGATGGTATAACTTCACATTTTCATATTCTGTAACGTGAATATACATCAAATTGGCAACAGTCTGTACCTTGTCTACAAGCCTCCTTCAGGGTCATTAACAGGGAATCAACTCCTTGCAGTAAGTAAACACTTCTTTTTCTTGGTCTTTATGTTAAAAATTGAAAATTAATCTTGCAAGTCATTTTGAACCAGCAAAACAGGGTTGACAAAGCAAGCACTGTAGTCTGATATCTTTTATTAGGCCAACTTAGAGTTCAAAAATATGCAAGCCTCCTTGACCACACACAAGTTCATGCATGCAGAACTCCAGGCTGGACCCATAAAATGTATTAAACTACGTGCTTTGTCACTACATATATATATATAGTATATATGTATATAATGCATATGCATACACATTTGAAAGGCTTCAGAATAAACTGTTCATTGATACAGGTTTAAAATAACAACTCTGAAGGACTTCTGTGGGTTGGCACGTAATCTTGTTATATATGACTGGGTTTAATAAAGAAAATTTAGCAGCACACAAAACAAACCCTGCTTCTGATTTCTAATGAGGTCTAATTCCTATGAAAAAACTCATGACTCAGTAATAGTGTTAGCAACCATAGGCTCTTTGCTGCTAATAATAATAACAATGAGAATACACAGCAAAGATATAGCACTGTGTTTCACATGAAGTGTTTTACAAGGAACAATACAGAGAGTTACTAACCTTGTAATAGCTATGATACTTCGAGATGCTCTGTGCAGGTAAAACCCACTCTAAATGGATATGTCTCTTCTGTATACAAACTCAAATGTTTCTAATGTTGCTATGTGTCCACAATGAGGTGTGTGCATAACCTGCTCACCTCTGCTTTTTTTCCCACAAGCACATAAATAGATGACCACCCAGTTCTTCAGTGACTCAGTCCACATGACAAGCCTTCCACCCGGGGAACAGAAGGGCCAGTTGTGGGACCTACATACAAAGAACATATCGAAGAATTACAGTGACGAAGGCAGCCACTCTTCCTTCTTCAAGTTCTGGCACCTGCGAAACTCTTTCTGGGTGTTTCGTTAGGAGTGCAGTCACGCCAGTAAATGCGAGCTATTCATTGGAACAAACACTGAAGGAGCAGTGTCCTTCAAGCCTTTGTGCTACCAGCATGAGTACCGCTTCGTAAATGTGAGTGTCAGTGATCGTGTGGTGTCTCTACAGCCCTCAGCCACTCTGCCAGCACATGCTGTGGCGGTGCCTTGTGCTCTAGTTGTATATGCCTTGAGATGGGTTGGTAGATCTAATTTGATAACATCAAATGTGGCTCTGATACAGTCTGCTAACTCATTTCGAGTGAGTTTGAAGTTGATGCTACATCTTTTTAGATTTGATCCTGAACAACAAAGGCTCTTTGAGACCAAAGAGCATCACAGATTTGCAGAAGAGTTTTGTCTGGCTAAGGCAGTACGTTCAAGAAGGATCAACATTTTGATCCTTCTACCGGTGAACTGGGTCATGGGAAAAAATATTAGTAAGTGGATATACTGATTAATAAGAAATCTGAAACCACCTTTAGAATAAATTTAAGATGTGGCCTCATTGTTACCCTATCCACCTGAAAATAATATGGAGGATTAGACATAAAAGCTAGAACTTTATTTATCCCTGAGCTGAGGTAATGGCTACTAAAAATGTGGATTTCATTGACAGATGATTTAGTGAACATGATGACAGACACTCAAACATGGCTCCATTAAAGATAAAAGCAACATGCTTAAATCTCATGAGGAGGGATTTTTACTTATTGGTAAAGAATGTATGTCAAGACCTTTAGAAACCTAGGAACCACATAATGAGAAAATAACAAAGAATCAGCACTCATAAGTGTCTGGCTGAAGTTCCCACTAAATGGGCTTTGATAGATCACTTTTTCCTGACAACAAAGACACCAGAAGGATTGGCTGGATTGTAGCCCCTCACTGCAACCTATGATGAAAAATACTTCCCGTAGACAAATGGAAAGCCAAGGAGTGGACTTTCCCGCTAGACACACATGGTTTTGCACTTCTAGAGTGAATCTAGTCCAGAGATATCATCTAACAACATCAACACCATCAGGGGCAGAAGGAGGAGGTGTAGATATAGTATCAGATAAAAATATTGGGACATTACGTTCCTCGAAGATGGCAGTTTTATCAGCGACTGGGAAGATACTGAAGATCTAAAAACTAAAATTAGTTTTGCTTTTGCTTCTGAGAGTTCAACCTCTACTCCCTGTCGCAGTGCCAGCTGCAATGCACTGGCTCAGTCAGCCTCAGTGTTTTGTGGCCTTTACTTGTTTGGTATCAAGGAGAATAACTGAAAGGCTACCTAAGAGCTGTCCTCCCTTTCTCTGTGGGCCTCAGTGACAGCTGACTGCTGTTACAGCACTGGTCTTCTGGGAACACTGGTTTTGGGTGCAGCTGATGACAGTAGGTGGCCTCAGCCCTCTCATTAACAGGACACTAGAAGAGAGAAACAGACGCTTCTAACGTGGTTTTTCTCATCACAAACAAAATGTCAAAAAACAGTCAGATGAATAATTGCCCAGAATTAACTACTCCTCTCCATTAACCATAAACATTACATAAGGTGACAAACATCCATATTGCAGACATCTACATTTAGATTAGAAGAATCCCACCCTAGACATCGGCATTTCAGAAGAGGAAGACATTGGTGCCTGATGACACAGATGCACCTAGGAGGTGATAATATCATCACAGTCTTCCACATTAAAAGACTAACAACTTTGACTCCCAAGGCTTCTCTGGCCACTCACAACAAATGATGGAAGGAACGTGGCCTGTTTCTCAAGAGCAGAACATAGATTACGGCCACCACGTCATACTTCTTTCACATACGGCTTAAAGCCTGGGAATTTCGTAAAGCTGACCATTAAAAGAAATTGCACATATATTAACTACTATTTTATTTAGTTGCCAACAAACACAGAGAAACACCTACCCTAACAAAAAATATAGCAACTGTGAAGTACAGTAGCAACAAAATATCCCTAACTAATATATCCACGCAAACACGAGGGCTAATCTACTTCTTTGCCGAGGAAACAAAAGGCAGAGATTTGCAGAGTTTGGGGCTGCTTTTCACCCTGGGATAGAGTCCTGTGCAGAGAAAGTATATGTTCTGTGATTTAACAGACTCAGAGAAAAATAAGCTTTTTATCTTGCCTTGTAACAAGATTCCTCCATAATATTTTCATAATTAAAAACTAGGAGTAGGCAGGTGAGAGGCAGAGCTGTTCCATGCGAACAAAGAGATGAGAAAGGAAGGCGTAATTGGGGCTCCTACTTCCAGTTCCTACTGCACAAGCTATAAAATTGCTGTAATGTCTTTTTCAGAGAGCTTTATAATGTTATTTCATATTCTCTTCCAAGCTAGAGTTGGCCTACAGACCTCCTTTGATATGTTTACAGTGAATTAACATTAATTAATTCATTATAAACGGTACAATGAATGCTCTGTTCAGCTGACCAAATTTAGATGTCTACATAAGAGTGAGATGAATTGTCTCTAAGCTCCGTTGATTGTATTGACCAGTTTGACTACAAAGGGCATTCAGGCACCTAACTTACACGTGGACACCAATATTTACCCCAAAGATAACCACCTAAAGTCTCCCCCAGGCCTCACAATTCTCACAGGCAGATAGGTGAACATTCCAGACCAGCTTAGTAATGAACAAAATGGAGATGGTCTGAAAACAACAGGAGGCAATTCTACTGAGACAAGAATAAAGCTCTACCCTCAGGCAGCACATGAAGGATGAGGGATAATAGGCTAAGGAGCAGTTCTGAGAAAAATACCTCAGGATTATAGCTGAATAAACTGAAGATAATCAACAGTGTCATTTCGTTATGACAAAAGTAGTCATAATATGATGGGATGTACACCTGACAAAGCATATGAAGGAATCCTTCCATTCTGTTTGGCACAGGTTACATCACATCCAGTTTTGGGCACTGCCCATCAGGAAAGGTGGAAAATAGAAGTAAAGCTGCAAGAATGGCTGGAGGTCAAGAAAAATAAGTTATTCTCAAGCCATTTCAAGTCAAGATCCAGGAGAGGCAGCAATGGGCTTAACTTGCAGCAAAAGATTTAGATTACAGATCAGCCTTGTGCATATAACTTGCATACAACAAAAAGGACAATTTTCTAAAATGATTAATCTCTGGAGTGAACCACCTTGAGAGGTTCTGAAATCTCCATTCTTGGAGGTCTTGGAAAGCAGGTTAGTCAAATATCTGTTAAGGAGAACACAGGTGTATTTAATTCTGCCCCAGTCAGAGGGAAGGAGTAGATGACCTCAGATCTCCTCTAGCACTGCTTTCTATAATTCCATGACAACAACCCATTTTAGAGATACAGAAGCAAAAATATGCTTTGCCTTTGACTACAACAGTGTGTCATATCCAGAATTAGGACTCAGTGACTTATCTCATGCTTTTAAATGACACCAGCCAGTAATATTGACCTATTCTTAAGACAAATACATTCTCTTTTAAACAGCCACATTTTAAAAATAGATTGTAGAATCATAGAATAGTTTGGGTTGGAAGGGGCCTTTAAAGGTCATCTAGTCTAACCCCCCTGCCATGGGTGGGGACATCTTTCACTAGATCAGGTTGCACAAAGCCTCATCCAACCAGACTTTGAACACTTTCAGGGATGGGGGATCCACAACTTCTCTGGGCAACCTGTTCCAGTGTCTCACTATCCTCATCATAAAAAAATGTCTTCCTTATGTCCAGTCTAAACCTACCCTCTTTTACAGAATCACAGAATCACAGAATAGTCAGGGTTGGAAGGGACCTCTGGAGATCATCCAGTCCAACCCCCCCGCCAGAGCAGGGTCACCTACAACAGGTTGCACAGGACAGCGTCCAGGCGGGTTTTGAATGTCTCCAAAGTGGGAGACTCCACAACCTCTCTGGGCAGCCTGTTCCAGTGCTCCACTACCCTCAAAGTAAAGAAGTTCCTCCTCATGTTAAGATGGAACTTCCTATGTTCAAGCTTGTGCCCATTACCCCTCATCCTATCAATGAGCACCACTGAAAAAGACTGCTCCCACCCCCCTGGCATCCTCCCTTCAAGTATTTGAAAGCATTAATAAGATCCCCGAATTCAGTTTAAAACCATTGCCCCTTGTCCTGTCACTACAGGCAGGCCTTGGTAAAAAGTCTCTCCATCTTTCTTACAGGGCCCCTTTGTATATTAAAAGGCTGCTATAAGGTCTCGCCGGGGTCTTCTCTTCTCCAGGCTGAACAACCCCAACTCTCTCAGCCTGCCTTCATAGGAGAGGTGTTCCCTTCCTCTGATCATTTTTGTGGCCCTCCTCTGGACATGCCCTAACAGATCCATGTCTGTCTGGGACTGGAGTCCCCAGAACTGGATGCAGTACTCCAGATGGGGTCTCACCAGAGCAGAGTAGAGGGGCAGAATCACCTCCCTCGACCTGCTGGCCACGCTTCTTTTTATATGGCCCAGGATACAGTTGGCCTTCTGGGCTGCAAGCACACATTGCCAGCATAGCTTTTCCTTTGCCCACTGATGCAATCACTCCATTGTAGAAGGACATTAAATTAGTCAGGCATGATTTGCCTTTGGTGAAGCCATGTTGTCCCTCTCTAATCACGTCTCTGGCTTCCATGCATTTTAACATATATTCCAGGAGGATCCACTCCATGATCTTACCAAGCACGGAGGCGAGGTTGACTGGTCGGTAGTTCCCAGGGTCCTCCTTTTTACCCTTTTTAAAAATGGGTGCGACGTTTCCTTTTTTCCAGTCACAGGGGACTTTGCCTAACTGCCATGATTTTTCAAATATGATGGAGAGTGGTTTGGCAAATACATCAGCCAATTCCCTCAGGACCCTGATGTGCAGCTCTTTGGGTGCCATGGACTTACATAAGTTCAGGTTCCTCAGGTGGTCTCAGACCTGATCTTCACTTACAGTAGAAGGGACTTCATAGCCCCAGTCCCTGCCTTGAAGTTCAGGGGCTTGAGAGATGTGGGAAGAGAGATTACCATCGAAAACCGAGGAAAAAAAATTGTTGAGTCCCTCTGTGCTGGTTGTCAGTAGTTCTCCTGTCTTATTGGCGGGGGGTACCACTTGCAAAGTAAAAGAAAGTGTATTACTACATTATCGTTGAATCTGTAAATACAAACTGAGGAATTTAATCATTTTAATGCCTAAAAAGAAGTCTTGCATTTACAGCCACATGAATTACTTAGTATGGTAAATATATGCATATTACCTAGCAAATAGCAATACGAAACTATGCATGTAATCTCATGCAGTATTTTTGTATCTAAGCTGCCTGTAAATTCCCTGAAACAAAGATACCAAAGAAAACTTGAAAGAATGCAGCAGTATCGTCTCTGTCATATGTAAAGATCACTTTCATTTTCTTCAGTGACTTCCCTGCAGAATAATGTTAACGCAGACCCAGAAGTTTGATCTCATTCTTTCACCTTTTCAAAACAGATGGGTTGGGGGAATCACCATGCAAACTGCAACTTCATAATCTTCTAACACGGTTCAGAAACCATGCCAACCATTTGCACTGAACTAAGGCAACTTTCTGACATTATATTTCAATGACCTTGTGCCCAGGGTCAAAAAAATACCTCGTAGTTTGTTCTAGATGGCCCGAGCATATACCCATGACTTCTGTGGGGTCCTATGGTAATACTACAGAGCCTTCCAGGGAAGAAGGAGGCGAAGTAGAAACATGGAAATTAACATTTTAAAGCCAAGTGTTCCTTTAGATCTGTGTGGGTTTCATCTGCCTATGCTTCTTCCTTTCTGCAATGGATTGTCTTGTTACTGTTATCTCTTTCTTAGGAGTTTTTATCAAGTTTTGAACTCGGCTGAATTTCCCAATTCAGTTTCAGGACTGACAGTCATATCTGCATCATAGAACTCTGGGGAAAAAGTCGAGCGTAAATGGTGTGTGTCATGCTCTGCATACTGCTATAGTGGGATACATACTAGGCCTTTTCTCTGAGCTTTGCGAAAACCCCCTTGAAAATTGTTGTTCAGCACATTTGAAAATGTGCCAAGCCTAAAAGAGTAGTCACACATGCCACCAGACTTTAATATGCGTGACCTTATAAATTAACAAGGTCATCAAATCTATCCGATTACACTAAAATCCCCATGCCGTTTTTGGCTTCCATAACCCCTCAAGTAGAACGTAGAAGCCAGTGGCTCCGGGTCAGGCACTGCCTTCTGGAACTCTGTCAGTGACACTTGCCATCCGGATCCACTGTAGCCCAGACAGTTTAGCTCTGTTATCAGGTCAAAGACATGCTCAGGATTTGTCTACACAAGGCACTTTGAGAAAACTAATCTGGACCTACCAAGTGAAGTAAACTATATTGGATTGATAATATATTGGATATTGAATAAGTATCTGCACAGCTGCTTAATGATATTTAGTAAATCTGCATTAGAAATCTATTGAGATTAACTTCTGTGTCTCGCAGATAGGACTTTTTGATGCCAAGAACTCTGACAGTGGCAGTTTCTTAATAGGAACTCCCTAATGAGAGCCAGAAAGCCTTCCTTCCTCTTAACATTTTTTCAGAGCTAGGAGACGCTCTATCTAAACCTGCAGTTTAACTAGGCAACAAAAGGAATGAGGGCAGTTATGAGGGAAGTGATATATCCAGCAGATAAAAAGCTCATTATTATATATGGAGTTATAATGGGAGGCATTTGGATACTGTACATTTAAATAGTGTCCTGCTGATCTCAAGCTTCCCTAAAATTCCAATCAACGGGGCATTCCCAGTGTGCAGATTTTGCCTCTCTTTTCATAACAATTAATAGAGACCAGAAGCGACTCGTTATGCACCTGACACAAAAAGCAAAAATTGTATAATTTAACATTAGACATCTAAGATACAGATGTCTACCTCTGACCTGTCAGATCATGCTCTACACAAATGGATATTTCTGGGTGCAACTTCTCTCTAAAACAGATGAGATGAACTATATCCTCAAAGTACCTGCTTCTCCCTTCTGACTATAAAGAAGCGTGATGTGACATGGTGTACACTGTACACCTCTAAAAGTAAATTATATTAATGTGTACCAAGTTTACCCTAATATTTTTTTCATCTTGGCATGCCCTGCTGAGGATGATCAAGTTAATGACTGTAGGTTCCCAATCTCTGGCTGCATGTTGTATTTCATCACATTTCTGAATGAAAGTCATGTTTTAATGCCTTATTTTTATTTTGGTGTGTTCCAGAGATCCAACTGTTTTCTTTGTCTTTTGCTACAAATAGCATCTCAATGTCACTTGGCCCAAACACTAGTGTCTCAAGACACCTTACTCACCTGGAGAAAAGACGGATGGAAAAAGGCTCTAGGGCAGTCCCTCACATCAGAGTGCTCTGGCAGAGTGCACTGCCCAGACTGTGACACCGCATTAACCCTGACAGATGTACTTCCGCCTGGGAGCCCCACTTCTCCGGTTTGATTTCAGTCAGGTTGGTGCTTCCCCTCACAGACGGTGCCTTCACTTGAGGTCATAGTTTGGGAACTGCAGCTCCAGGCCTCATAAAGGCTTGAATTTGGTGCATATAGTCTTTTCTGGATAAGACTAGGGGGTGACATACTAATCTAGTTTCCTTCTGCAGCAGCATAACAGATGGGAGAAGCAGGAGGTGTCATATCTTGACTGGTTTTGACACTGACATGTATTATTACTCTTCTACCTAAGAAAGAGAAACATGGTTTAGGGGAAACTAGTATAGGATGAGTACAAACTGGCTGGGAAGTCATTCAGTAGTTGCATTTATCAATGGTTAGTTTTTGAATTAGAAGGATGTATAGAGTGGGATTCCCCAGGAATGTGAGCTAAATTTGGGGGTTCTCTATTTCCATTAACACCCTGAATGAGGGAAGATAAAATAAGATTATTTGTTATTACAGATGATCCCATGCTAACGAGGCTGCCAGCCCACAGCCAGCTCCAGCTCACCAGGACTGAAATCCAGATTATCTTGACAAATTGGAGAAATAGTCTTAAAAACAGGTTGCAGATCAATAGGGTCATATGCAAAATCCTGCACTTTCACACTGCACAAATACAGGCTAGGCAAGAATTGGTAAGACAGCAGCATCGTAGAAAAGCAGGTAGGGGAGCACAGCCAGGATATAATCAACTGTGCTGCTGGAATTTAAAAAAAAAAAAAAGAAAAAAAAGAAAACCCCATATTGGGACTCATAAAGAGTAAGACAGCCTTTAGGAGACTTGAGTTGTCTGCTCCCGCAGCAGCGGCAAAGTCTTAGCTGGAATACTGCATCTAGTTTGAGACATGGTAAATGGGACCGAGTTCAGAAAAGAGAGATAAGAATTGTCAGAGGTCAAAAAAAAAAAAAAAAAA
>VZSZ01001400.1:1771-46508 GCA_013398815.1 Ibidorhyncha struthersii
AAGTTTTTTCCAGTTGATTTGGGTTGGGGGTTTGGGAGAGTTTTTTTGGTTTTGTTTTTAATTTGGCAAGTTCATGAGGGGAAAAAATAAAGTTTTGTTTTCACACTGAGCTCAGGCTTGCTTTTAAAAAGTGTTAGGAACAGCCATGCTAGCTCTGTGGGAACATCGGTTCCTGGGAATCTTCTTAAAGGATGCGAGGAGAACATTGATTTCGGCTTCACGTGGCAGCTTTTTAGCTAGTAGGAGCGGGCAGCGAACTGGTTGGTGTTCATTCCTAGCTCCCCGGGCACAAAATGCACAGAAAGGCGGTTTTTTGAACCAAGCTACTCCATGCGAGTGCGGGCGGGTGTATCCATAGTTGGGACCACTGAGAAAGACATAAACTGGGCTTGTGCAGTGTACCTTGCAACTGTTGGCTGGGGCAGAACCTCAGGTCTCTATGAATTCTGGCTGTCTTTGCCACTTGAAGGCTCTTGATATGTGTTCGAGGTGGTAGGGTGGATACAGTTTACAAAAAAGTAGAGTGGGTGGGAGAAAACCACCTGCAACCTTCTCTGCCAGTAAAGCCTCAACACACCTGAAACAATGTTGTATCCAAAGAGAGAGCAGGTGATTTTGTCACCTGTCCTGAGCTCAAATCTACTGAACAGAACAACTTGATTTTACAATGAATGCAGCAACGTGGTGGCCCATAAGTTGGTGATGAGTGTTAGCATTGGCTGCTGCTTGCAAGCAAAAGTAGGTGGTATGTAAGACTACATGTAGCTTTCTGCAATTTTTCATGTTGTGTTTTTTAGTCTTACTTAATCTACCGGAGCTGCATCAGCACTAATAACCATATATCACAAGCAGTTCACGCTGCTCGCTGAGAAACTTTGGCATCTGTGCAGTTCCTTGGGTAAGTAGTGGTACACACATGCATCAAGATTCATCTGTGCCAACAGGTTTGAACAGCTTGGTTTAGTCAGAGCAAGTTCAGCTCTGTCTGGGCCCATCTGCATAGACATGCTGTAAGTGTTTGTCAAACTGGATTCCAAGAAGGGAGTGAAATAAACTTGGGGGGGGCTAAATTTTTGAATTGCTTGATGATTATGCATATCATAGATTTATCAGTGTTCTATGGTGATGCACATGTGTTTCTGTCCTGTCACAGTACCACATGTAAGAAACATACAATTAGTCATGCAAGATACCACAGGTGCTCTGCTTTGAGATGCTGGGACTGTGTTTACCTAACTGCTGCTGAAGTCTCTGAGGCCATGCTTTGCACACAGAAACTCTTAAAGGAAGTACACTGGAAAATTGGGACCTAGGCATCTCAGGCTTGTGGATGTTTCTTATCTTAGTCTGTTTGTTCCAGTTTCCCATTTATAAATGGCAGAGTATAATATTTCCCCCACATACACTTTATAGGATATTATGAAAATAAACCCATTGTTCTTTGTGGAACGCTCAGGTGCCATTGAAATGTTTTTGAGAAAATTTATTCCCTTATATTCAAAACAGAATTAAGTAGTGCACACTAAGTTAAGCAGGTCATACCTTCAGCAATGAGAATAAAGCAATGTAACAAATAACTCTTCTTTCAGTGAATAAATCTGTCCTACGCATGGGAAAACAGGAATTGCTTCTGTGGATCACACCCGCTCTTCACCTTTTCTTATCCATGACTTTGACTAGTCTCAGACGTATCAAAGGAAAAGGAGAGGCTACAGACGTGAGGTATTATTTTCCCACAAATGGCCCATCCAACTCTTTAATAGTTGAATACAAGCATTGGAGCAATAGTTTTATATAACTTCAAATTTTGTTACTGACATAAGCTCGATGGTCTTTATACTGGTATAGAAGTTTAATATCTCTGTAGCATTAAAACTCTAATGGCAGTCAGTGGCAGAGAAGCATGTTGAGTTGTGAATTACATAAAAATGCATGTCTCTTGTTTTTTTCTACCTATTTATTTCATTGAATATTCTCTTGTGCTTTGAGACAATGAAAACAGAAGTTCCTGGTTTTTACCTTCTGTGTACCATTTGTTATTTTATATGCTTTCATCATGTCTGCTTTCTGAGATAAAATTTTTCACTCTTCTCAATCTCTTTTCCTATGAGAATTACTCCCAGCTTTTGATCATTGCCTTGGTTCTCTCCCGACTCTATTTAGTCCTACAATATTCCATTTTTCAACAGAGGTGACTTTTGCTTCATGCAGTATTCTAAGCAAGGTTATGCCTCTGATTGCAATATATATGTATTTGATATTACTCCCTGACCTATTTCTTACAGAATGCAGCATGTTTGGCTTTATCTTCGGCTGCTGCCAAATACTGAGGACAGAACTCTATCAACTTTGGAGTTATGTAGCTTGTCTGAAGTTTCTTTTGCACACAGTTTCATACCTGTCTCTGTGCTGAATTTCTTTTGTTGTTGCATTGTTCAATCACGTAACAGAAATCACACTTAAGTTACTCACAGATCTCCCTTTTCCCAAATGTACTGTTGATAACTGCAGACTTTGGCATCTCACTATTCTTTACCTGTCCCTATTTCTCCTTCTCTCACTGATCTGAGTTAATATATTAAAGAACACTGAACTGATTATAGGACCTGGCAGCACTCTGCTATTAACCTTTTGTCACAATAAAACCCAACCATTTAATCTTACACTTTGATTCTCTTGCTTCAACCAGATATTCAATCATGACAATTGTTTGCCTTTTTCCGCTACCATCATCTTAGTTTCTCCAGTAGCTCCTTATATGTAACCTTGTAAAAAACCTTTTGGAAATCTAAATAAATTATGCCAACCAGCTGTGCTCCCATAATTAGAGCTCACTTTGCCACCTTTGTGCAAGGGCAAAAAGGGTAAATCAAAGTCGTGAAGACAATCATAAGATTTCAGAACTTCTGCATAATATACTCTGCAACCTGAACACACTTTTCACTTTTTTTTTATGCGGGCATTCTTGTGGTTATCAAGGATCCAACAAGAAAAAAAGCCCCAGGAATTCCTTATGTAGAATCACACTGACTCCTGTTTTACCAGACCTTGGTAAGCATCAGGTTTGCAACCTTTTGGTTCTCAGCAGAGACTTTAGTATGGACTCAAGGTAATAGGCAGTAGTTACCATTGTTAATGAGAATCAGCTGCTGGAGGGATCTGTGATTGCCACTGGGGTTTCCAGACATTTCTGGCAAAAGGGAGCAATGGCTTCTCTAGCCTAGCAGGTTCTAGCAACGGGTCTTCCTCTGGGGCCTCCTTGAACTCTTCTCTGTGTCAGCCCTTGCTCCTTCATCTCCACATGGTCTTCCCCCATGTCTGTGCCTCAGTATATAAGCATATGGAAGAAGAATATTATGATTACTGTAGGGGTAACTTAAGCATATACAGTAATGTTAGTTATAAGACAATGCAGAAACCTCGTAAGTGATGTTATCACTTATGCTGTGAGACCAAAGCTGTGCAACTACTGGGGGGAGTGGTTTATGAAACTCACGCTGCTCTAAAAGCAATTTCTTCTCCATAGTTTGAAGTCAGATCACTGTGTAAAATTAATATTAAAAAAAAGTTAATCTTGGTTGGAGTAATGGTGTTTACTTTCAGGTTTTAACTTAAAATAAAAGTTTGACAAGGAACAGACCTCGCCTATTCCTTCCGGTTATGCAGAAGTGGTAGTTTCTGTCTACCACAGGTGCATCTCATAATTGCTTTGCCTTCTTGTCTAAGGGGGGGCTCTGGCTCTGCTTTCTTTTGTGTCACACAAGTAAGTGTATCAAAATCAGCACGACAAATGACATAATCATTGACAGTCTCAGCTTAGCTCAAGAACTTGGGGCATGCAAGGAAATGGATCCCTCTTTCCTGAAATTGGAAACTGTGGGTGCAGTTTTCCACTTTATGTAACCAGTTTTTGCTTATCTGTAAGAAGTTAAGCAAATAAAGTGGGTATGGCTGACTGGGGGGAAAAAAAAAAAAGTGGGTTTAGGGTTTTTGGTTTGGTTTGGTTTTTAATTGGGGGCTAACTTGCTTTAACCACAGACTGGTTAGTGTGTACCGAAGAGAAGATAGGAGGTTACTGCGAGGTGCCCTAAGCAAAAGTGACCTTGCTTAGCTGGCCTTTTCTAACCAAATACTAGAATGTCTATCTCCGCTTAAGGTTTTGCATCAGCAAACTATATCTAACTGTGCCAAGAATCATCCTATAAAGCAATGAAAACAAAGCCTAAGAGATGTCTACACTTGTTAACTGGTGTTTTTTTCAAAGTGGAATGTTAATTTAAAATGAAGTAACTTAATAACTGTATTTAGGCACTTTGATTCTGTTTAGTATAGTCTACCCTAAACAAAATAACTTAATGGTCAGCCAAGTATTTGCTTGGTTGAGTCCACACTAAAAGTTTGTTTTGTTTTTTAAGAACTACATTTCAGGAACATTGTCTCTAAAGTTATTTCTGTCCATACAAGATAAGGTTAAGTTTGCCCTGCAGAAGGACAAAAAATGCAATTGTAATTAATGAAATATACTACTTAGTATTACACTAAATATTATTCAGTATAACAAAAAATAACATAATTAGTTTTCTTCATAAGAAAAACCTAACTTGGAATACTTGTTATGCCTGTGAACTAAGGAAGTGATGGTACCACATCTTAATACTTTGGGAAATAGGAAGTTGTTGCTAAAGATGCAGTATTGCCATTCCCTGTCATTAGGGTGGAAGGCTTATGTAGGGAACAAGAATGCCTTCTGGGACCACAGAATTTCCATGTTTTTTTAGCATGTGGATGTTATTTATTAGGTATAATAGCATACAAAAAAAAAACCCTATTCAGCTACATAACCTCATGTTCAACAAAGATTGAAAAGGATGCAGACTAAAAAATAGTGGGATTTTATGACAGGCCACAATTAAACACTGTATACTGAATTTAGAAAAGCTTTTGCTGCTGTCTATGTTGTACCTGGTCTGAATATATGCTGGTAACTTTATTTTCAAAGTTATCAGCTGTGTACTTTTATAAGTATTGCATCCACTTTATTGTTTTTGCTGCTGTGATTGTTTTATTGGTCTCGGTGTTACATAATTTAAAATCAATGCATACGTTATTCGAAGTTAGCTGTAATTTTCACATATTTAAGTGCAAACAGAATATTATTTCAATATTATAGACGTGTTACAGAGGTTTTGAGTGACCACTCAAATGTACAGCATTATGGCACAGCTTTGTGAATTGAACATATAAGCAAGCTATTAATATTATCTTATTTACTGAGCATTTACGTACATAGTACCCAGCTGAAAGGATTCAGTGCCTGCTTGAGAGAGACAGCCTTAAGGAGCTAATCTGTAGAATCAGGGACTACTGCATCTATCATGCAGGTGATAGCGGTGAGGTGTTCTTTTCACCTGGGTGGAACCATGAAAAGGATGTTTGATGACTAAAGAAAAGGGTGAAGTTTTCACTGTTGAAAAAGGCGTGTAAAGGTTTTAAAGTGTCAGGTAATGGGTGTTGGCTACCTTTCTATAAAATCCTAGATATAGCCTGAGGCCCTCGTTTTCTGAAGGAAAACACACGTTTTGATGATTTGGGACTGTGCTTGTCTGCAGTTATGATTTAGGGCACCAAGGAAGATCACTAAACCTGCATGTGGCCCATCCAAGTGTAACTATTAGGAGACAATGAGAGCACTACAGTCTAAGGAAATTAATTTCACCAAGGTTTTGTTGGTTTTGGGGGAGGACCACAGCAATTGAGTGGGGGCTCCTGCTCTCTCAGCCTCAGTACTTTTGTACTAGGGAAAATAAGTCAGGTGTCGGTGCTTGATTTTAAAATCCAAATCCTGAAGGTTTGCAGATAAAGAAGGATTGCTCAGGGAAGAAAAACAGGAATGCATGCTGTCTGTGTTCAGTAAGGCTGACATTTCTGAGTTTGCATGAGGCTTTCTGCTGTGTAGGAAGGGCACGCTACACAGAGAGCACTTCTGAGTGAGACAGAGACAGCCTTCTATTGGATGTATAGGATCCAGCCTCATGTAGGGAAAGGGCTATGGCTCACTGAAATAAATAGACCATTTAGCCAAAAAAAAAAAAAAAAGGAACCTAGACCCCAGGAGAAAAGTGAGACATAATTTTATATAAAATTATCAGGATATTTCTTGTGAATGCTGAAGTAAAATGATACAGGCCACAGAATTGTAATTTTTAGGTTTTGTTTTGTTGTTTTTTTTTAAATTACAATGTGTTGTTGAAGGGTAAACTGTAACTCGGGAGCATCCCCAGGACTGGATTTTTGGAACATGGTACATTCCTGACAGTCCGTAAGCAGCTTAAGACAACTAGTTTGTTTTGTGAAGGCCTAAGGCAACCCATCCGCAAGTAATCTTTCACAATATCAAAAAGTGAACATAAGCGTTCATGGATCTCAAAACACAGTGACCATATGTATTTCTTTCTAGGCTCAATATGGGATCTGCGGCCACACAATTTGAAATCGTGTGAGAAGCCTTAACTTATGCAAAGTGAATGACATTATGGCAGACAGTCCCTAAAACTGTGTGTATTCTAAGCATTTGCTTTTGTAAGATTTGGACATTCGGGTGTTTTTAGAGACTAAATGCTCAAACCATCCTTCACATAAATATTTTGGTGATAGTCTTCATGATTTTCATCTTACGGAATCTTTAAACACAGTCATCTCAAATGCCAGAAATCACGGGGACATTCTCAGTGCTTCATGGGTGCTCTGTGGCCCGCATAATTAGCTTGGTGATAAGAGTCATAGCTAATTGTTCTTTGTCCTGCAGGAGGCAGAGCCACATTGTTCTTTCAGAGAAGCAGGGGATAACTACCCTGGGAGCTCCAGGAAATCGTGGTAATGCATTAGGAGCCACTGAAGGTACAAGTCGTTGAGCTTGGATCCTCAGTGTAAAGTGAGTACATTAGCAGCCCGACTGGAAGCAACCTTGGATTGAATACTAAAACTATAGTGTGGAGATTTCATGTCTTGATCAGAAGGGGTCTCAGGACACTTAAGGAAGAAATTAAGCTAGATAAACAAACTGTATCCTCATGGAGTAAACATGTCTTTACACAGCTGTTAATCATAGGTTGATCTGTTAACTATTAAAACATTAAAATACATGACTTTCCTCCTTCCCTTGCAGTTAAGAGGCATAGTAGGAGCTGCACATCCTAATGCTAGTAAATATCAGAATCTGTTACACCTACCCACCTCTGCACACATTATGAGGTGTAACAAAACCCGACAAGTCTAAGCAGGGTCATTAGTCTCCTGAGGAGCTGGAATTTAATCACCTGGATGCTAACAGTCTTATGTAGGATCTTCAAATGGCTGAGGATCTGACTTCAGCTGTTCAGAGATAAACCTCAGGTCTGGAGCTGTTGGATTAACTGGTTAGTCCTGAAAAGTGTAACAGAAAGCTACACCAAGTTCGAATGACTTTCAGTCTTTGTGTTGAATTGTTTATAACTTTACAAGCTGCTAATTGTCTGTCTTACCTGTGTGCAGTTAAGGCAGATGATTGACATCTGTTTCAATCTCTTGCAAGTGTGCCTGCAGTCTCAAAATCTAAGCAAGCTGCATATAGCTAGGTCCTGGCTACCATTTCTATTCTTAAATCACATTAGTTGAAGATTGAGTAACTTCCCCTTTGAAGATAGAACCTTTTAGCCTTAAATGTGAAACGAAAACATTGAAAGTTTCAAAAATCCCATATTTATTTTTGTCTTGCTATTGATATTGAACCAATGAATGTGTTCTCACTCATTTCTCTGGAAAGAAACTGCTGCCGGGTTTAATAATAGATAGATCGTGCATACCTGCAGTAAACTCTAGGGGACACACAGCACTCTATAACTCTATTCTGTCAAATTCTTAACCTATACCTAGTCATGGTTAACATAACATGCCTAACTCATGTTAAAATATAGAAGTGCCCATCTGTATGTGATTATGTCATGTGGTTAGCAGGAGCTGTGTTGCCATGAGCAGTGCTGGTCAGGAGAGCAATAGAGCAATAGCTGATCTAATTTCTCCTAGAATAAAGAGCCTTTTAGTCAACAGTGATAACTGGATAGACACTACATTGTATGTGATGTACAGCACCGAAATGGACATGAAATCTAGGGCCAAAGTGGCATTAAGTACTTACCCTCGCTGAGAGTTTGGAAGATTTTTGGGGAAAAAGGGGAAGTTCGTGCAATACATAGGCTTACAATCTGACATCGGAAATGCTGAAATAAATTTAGTCCCCTCGGTTTGTTTTGGGCTTTTTTTTGTTGTTTGTTTCCCCCTCTAAACTGAAGTTTTTCTCTGATTCTTTAGCAGACACTGAACCACATATTTGAGAGAGACAGACATAAGGATTACGTAAGAGAGAGTACTCATTGCTTAGTAATTAATCTGGTGGTAGTAAATGTCATCGTTCAAAACATGATTTCTCAAATTGTTTTTTAGGAGTGGAAAAGCTTTATGTTGTATGAATGTTAGAACTCTGACAGCTATTCACTCCAAATAACAATGTTAAATGATGCTGTATTAGACAGCATTTTGTTAAATGCAGAAGTTTAAATAAAGCTTGTTCTATGCAATGGATATAAAACAGTGAGAGAAAACTGCTGCTTTCTTACAGTGCTGTACTGTTCCTTGCTTTGTTTCATAGCAATACAGTTAATGTTTGTATAGTCTTGGTATGAAAGCATGAATATTGCTAATAAAACAAAATTTAATTTCGTAGGTAGATTCTACCAATCTAAGAGGAGAACAACAATAACACAAGGTGCATTATCTATAATCTTTTTTGCTGTCTCATGTTAATATACAAAGCACTTCAAACTGATGTTCTTTTCTACATGTTTGGATGCATCCTGGGTTTGCGAACATGTGTATACAATGTAGTAACCTGTCCTGAGCTTCACCGATACTGTAAATCTTTGAAGAAAACACAAAGTAGACATTATTAAACACTGTTTGCATACATCTGTATATCTCTGTGTGTAAATATGCACACAATGCTGTTAGTTATAGAACTCTGATTCTTGACAATGGCATTCTATCAATGTTCCTTGTTGTTTTACTACACTACTACTAATAATATGTGCACAGATGGAAGATACTATTTTGCAAATTTGGTAACAATATTATTTTTGGAAGGCTTAGTGAATGGAATGCCTAGCAGAAGGATCATTCTGGTGTGTATGTTGTGTCAACGTCTGCTGGGAAATGAGGCGCCTCTGTAGACTGGCCAAAATTTAAGTCCTGCCCAAGTGACACATGTCAGGCTAAATTAATTTTGAGCACTGGTAACAGTATGATCTTGTCATCGTGGCATTCCTGCTTCACTAATTAGCTGAGATGTAAGGCTTAGTGTTGATGAAACACCACACTAATGTAGCCATGCTACTTTTCACTCAAAGCCAGCTTCAGATTTTCATGTCCATATAACACAGTGTTATGCATGACAGCTGCGAAGAAAGTCACACTGATGATTATTTTCAGCAATACACTTTCCCTGAAGTGGCCAAGCAACTTGGTAACTGCTGTTTCAGAAATACAATGACCATATCAGAAATGTCCATTGTATTTCAGAAGTGTAAAATGTAGTACAAATAAGATAAGGCTTGTTGGTGGCCCAGTGTCGGAAGAAGGTTAAGGCAGCAGAAAGGCCAGCAGGTGTTGGTGGAGATAAACACAAGACCACCTGGGACTGCAGACTGCCTGGACAAGTGAGCTTCTCTGAGTGGGGGGCTCAGCATTACTCAAGCAGCCACACTTAGTGTTCAGATGGTCTTACAGTTTGGAAGAGAGTTTGGAGTAGTTCAGACTTATGGAAAAACTTCCATGGACTTCAGTGAGGCAAGGTGCTATATCTTCTAGCTCTGCTAGCATTCAAGGATGCTGCACTTCTCATTAATTTAATTTCTGCAATATGAATGGACCTGATCAGCAAATTAATAAAGTGTAACTTGCTTTGACAGAGCCAGAGGGAGATATAAAAGAGAGATACTGGAGACAGGAGAATGACACATGGCGTGGGCGTTTTCAATTTTGGAGCCGGGCTCTGGCGAGAGTGAGAGAGAGCATTGGGACCCTTAAGTGGCTAGGCAAGCGCAGAGCCCCAGTGTTGGTGGGGCTGTGAAAGGGCTACCAAGGGAAGGCAAGGTCCAGCAACAGCTTTCAGTCCTGGCACCCTCTGTATGGGAGCAGTTGCTGTATGTTTTCAATTTCAGGCTTAGAACCAGGTTAAAATCTGAGGTCTAGGTACTAGTGGTTATGTTCTGTCTTCATGGCTGGATGTAATTTTTTTCAGGCTGTAACTGCTGTGATTACTGCTATTGACAAAACAGGGTCACCAACTCTACAAGTTTGATAGCCGTCAAATTACGCATTAGTAAAGTGGGAGTCAGAGATCAGAACCCATTCTGCCCTCAGAGCAAGTATGTGGAAGTCGTGACATCACTGAATTAAGTAAGGACATCTAAAATAACTCTCTTAGGTTTTGTGAAGCAACATGAGAAGCTGAATGTCCTAACTTCCTTGCAAATATAAACTCCTGTTAATTTTAAAATACATCAAAATTAGCTCCATGGCACTTTGAAGAGAAAGGGGATAACCTCCATTCTGAGCATCAAAGAAAGAGGCAAAAACCACACAGCTCTGGGAGCTCCCAAATTGCCAGTACCAGAGGATCATGGATAATCTCTGACTTGGATATTACGATTTGTTTTAATGTTTCATAACCATATCCTCTTTATTCTGCAAATCTTTACATAGGCAGTTCTGTGCTGTGAATTTATGGGAACAACCACTGCTTCAACTAGTTTAAGAGGGAACTGATTTCCATTACTTATTTAAAATTAAAAAGAAATACTTCCAACAACATAGTTGAAGGCATCATTATATTATCAGCAATTGAAATAAAAGACTTGTCATCAGTTACCCATCATTTAAATACAGTAATTAAAAAGGAGAGGAAGACAACTGAACGTATGTTGCGGTTTAACCCCAGCCAGCAACTAAGCCCCACGCAACCGCTCGCATCTCTCCCCCCATAATGGGATGGGGGAGAGAATCAGAATGGTAAAAGTGAGAAAACTCATGGATTGAGATAAAGACAGTTTAATAAGTAAAGCAAAAGCCGCACACATAAGCAAAGCAAAACAAGGAATTCATTCACCACTTCCCATCAGCAGGCAGGTGTTCAGCCGTCTCCAGGAAAGCAGGGCTCCGTCACATGTAGCAGTTACTTGGAAAGACAAACACCGGAACTCCAAATGTCCCTCCCTTTCTTCTTCTTCCCCCAGCTTTATATTCTGAGCATGACGTCACATGGTATGGAATAGCCCTTTGGCCAGCTGGGAGGAGACACAGCCAATCCCAGTTGACCAAGGGGATACTCCATATCCTGTAAAGTGTCCATAAATGTTCACCGAGATCACTTAATCCATGGCTTTGGGCTCCATCTCTTATGGTGGTCACTCAGGACAGGAGAGGTGGTGTGTTGCGTGGAGTTATCAGGCTCCAGCTCAGGTTGGGTCACTGCTGCACTTGCACTGCTTTTTCCAAGGCCTGTTCTCCACTGGTGCAGGTGGTTCCTGCTCTAGTAATTCCTACAACATACAACTCAAATCATGGGTTACAACAATTTAAAGACATATCCGTTACAGTCTCCACCCCTGCTCCCTTTGGGCCACGTTATAGGGTTTAACTTTGCAATGAACTCCTCCGCTTGCTCTTAGTCTGGATAGCAACAAGGGGTTCCTGCTATAGTAATTCCCGTAATGTACAACTACAATCTCGGTTTTAACTTTACTCCTGATTTCTCTACCTCCCAGCCCTCCCTCGAGCAGTGCAGGGGGATGGGTAATGGGGGTTGCGGTCAGTTCATCACACGTTGTCTCTGCTGCTCCTTCCTACTCAGGGGGAGGACTCCTCACACTCTTCCCCTGCTCCATTGTGGGATCCCTCCCACAGGAGACATTTCTCCACGAACTTCTCCAGTGTGAGTCCTTCCCACTGTCTGCAGTTCTTCATGAACTGCTCCAGCATGAGATCCTCCACAGCTGGATATGTGCTTCATCGTTAACCTCCATGGGCTGCAGGGGGACAGCCTGACTCACCATGACCTTCACGGGCTACAGGGCAATCTCTGCTCCGGCGCCTGGCGTGCCTCCTCCTCCTCCTTCTTCACTGACCTTGGTGTCTGCAGAGTTGTTTCAACTTGAGCTCAAACTGGAAGTCCAGCCTGTCCAGCATCCCAGCACAGAAGCCGTGATGCCCTGGCCTTCTGCCAGCCCAGGTGCATCCCCATTGCTGTTATCAGAACGTTCCCAGGCACAGCAGAGTGAGATGATAAGCAGTACAGCAGCACAGCAAGCAGAGAAAGTGAAAGGCAGCCACTAACGAGCACAACGCTAATTTACAGTAAGGCAAGCAAGCTCCGTGGCAAGCACAGGAGCCTGCCAATTAATAGCTAAACAGCAGTAACGGCCATAAATATGATCTAGCACATTCCAGTCAAACCTGTCATTCTCTCAAACCCTTGGAGCCCCACATTAGGTACCAGAAAGGACTGTTGTGGTTTAACCCCAGATGGCAACTAGGGCCACGCAGCAATTTGCTCACATCTCTCCCCTTAGTGGGATGGGGAGAAAAATTAGAAAAAATTAGGAAAACTCGTGGGCTGAGATAAAGACAGTTTAATAAGTAAAGCAAAAGCCGCGCACATAAGCAAAGCAAAACAAGGAATTCATTCACCCCTTCCCATCAGCAGGCAGGTGTTCAGCCGTCTCCAGGAAAGCAGGGCTCCGTCACATGTAGCAGTTACTTGGAAAGACAAACGCCATAACTCCAAATGTCCCTCCCTTTCTTCTTCTTCCCCCAGCTTTATATTCTGAGCATGACGTCACATGGTATGGAATAGCCCCTTGGCCAGTTGGGGTCAGCTGGCCCTCCTGTGTCTCCTCCCAACTTCTTGTGCACCCCCAACCTCCTCGCTGGCGGGGTGATATGAAGAGCCGAAAAGGCCTTGACTGCCTAGCAACAACCAAAAACATCAATGTCCTATCAGCTTCGCTTCCACCCCAAATCCAAAACAGCACCGTGCCAGCTGCTACTAAGAAAGCCAACTCTATCCCAGTCGAAACCATGATATTCCCCTTTTTCCCTCCTTGCTACTATTTCCCCCCTTGCTACTATTTTCCCTCTTGCTATTATTTGTTTGAAGAACATGTGTTATAAGGAACGTAGTCATTACTGCTATTTCTACTGTAACATGAAAAGAATGAATTAGTGTAAAATAATATTATATTTCACCGTTTTGGGGTTTGTTGTGGGTTTAAGTTTTGCCTTTTTTTTTAAGTATCAAGTTATTTATCAGAGGCGTGGAGGCTTCTGCTACCCTAAGTACATGTTCTCTCTACTATTGATGTACCAGTGCTAAATAATTGCTGAAACCTTTTTCATTTTTCTTTTTATCTTCATTTGGCCTTCACTGACTTTGAAGTTTGGTTCAGGTCAAATTGTACATTCATCTTTTAAAGCATCTGAAGTGATAACGTCAGTCTGTCCTTTAGGTCCTGAAAGCTTACATTTCTGTTCAACTTTAATTCAGGTCTTCACGGTCTGTACCGAAATTATTAGAGGTACTGAGTGATTTATTTTTAATGAAAAATAAAAGGCATGCATCAGGCATTGCACAGACTTTGCAAGAATGTATCTCAGGAAAAATGCTCTTGGATTTTGCGGCAACTGTCACCAGTCAGCTTGCTTTCTAACAATATCTGATTTATGGACATGAGAACAGGACCCTTGAAAGCTGCCTGTCCAGTGAGAACAATTAATTAATTATCACTTTTTCACTCATGATTATGAACAATATAAATTTATGTACTGGAATTTACTTTTTGCCCCCAGAGAGTATAATCTGTATAACATGTCTGTGTCATCACATATGTCACATGCACCAGAGTAAAAAAGTGTCATAGATACTTTATAAAATTATCTTCATAGACTTTCTAAAGATTTACATTTTCTGCATCAGCATCATAATCTGTCTGGTAGATTTCTATCATCATTCTGCCGCAGAATTTTGCTCTCTCCAAAATGGAGACCGCATTAGGACATCCATTTTTAATTATGAGCTGTCTTCCCAGAAAAAATGTTTAGACATGTCAGAGAACAGCCATGGCAGGACAATTTTTGGTTTGATCTCAGAACTGCTGGACTAGGCCCTGGAAATGGAGGGCTCTGGAATAGTTTTTTAAATTTTTTTTTTTTTTTTGCTTTGTTTTTACAGAAGGAAAGCAGCGTGGCTGATAGACCTGCTGCTTCTCAGCAGGAGTGGAGAACAAGCAGAGGGAGAAGCCGGCTTCACTGAAGACACAGGTAGGGAGCAGACCTGGATTCTCTGTGAACGGGGGCACTTGGAGGGAGACAAAGGAGGAAAATCTGTCTGGCTTGAAACACTGACAAAATTTGGACTGGTGTGGAGGAGGCAAGGCCAAGCTTTACCGAATTCCGGGACTCTGCAGCACTTCTTAATAAAGCAACTGATTGAGAAATTCCTTTGTTGAGCTTAAGTACCAACTGTCTTGGGTTGGGTTTTTTTTGTGTGTGTGTGTGAGAGATAGTGCCTGGAGGTGTCAAACTAGAATTACAACACTGAGGACCACTTCTGAGAAAATGTAAGATTACTGAATGGGAAAGGGGACTCTTGGACATACAAAGCTGCAGTTCAAAACCCTGTGATAGCCGAATCAGGAAGCACTGTGGCTCAGGGAAGGGTTTACACTTGGAATCGGGGCCTGAGTGAGAGCAATACTGATCCAGAGGTAGAAACAGTAACCAAGTCAGTTTAAAGATAGTCAGCTTTGGATTCAGCTGACTCTTGTGGCAGGTTAGCTGTTATCCCAGGCCTGGGGACTCAGCCTTAGATTTCAGCGAAGACTTCTAACAGTCTTTGATCCTGCAGCTCTTAATGCTGCGAATAATCCTGATTTTCAGAAGAGAAGTTGCAGAAATTGCTGCTGTTGTCTTCCACGGCAGCTTTTGGGGCACTTCTAGTCTGGCTGCGTTCATGGAATGGGAAGACTGTGATGCTGTGGTTCTTTGCGAGTCCTCATTTGCCAGGTTTTTGTGGGCAAGTTATGATCTCCATTTAAGAAGGGAAGATGGAGATGCTAATAGGGAAACTGGATCCAAATGTTAATGTTACAGTGCCTATATTTAGGTACTGTATGTTCTTAGTTAGTGCCTTATTAAGAGGTGACATATGTGTCCTGTGTAACAAGCACTGAGAACTCATTGGACCTGTTCCCAATCTGATAGTGTTTTATCATTATTTTAACTTTGATACCAATTATTACTTAAATTTTTTATCCTCTGAAGCAGAAGAATCAGGTTCTTGTATTTTCTCTAACTGTAGGGAGACCTTGACATTGGTCGTGGTCTTCCCTTGCTCTGTGTAGCTTCACCTCTCAGTGATAGCACTGAGATACTCGTGGAGCTTAATTGTAGCGCAGCTTTTTCAGTATCTGCTACTAAGATGGTGAATTAGCTGCCAAAGTGCAGGTTTGTTAAGAATCACTCCCTTTTTCTGTAATTAACAGAATGCTTTCACAGGCACGGACAGACATATAAACTCAGTGCTAAAGCATTACGACAAGGCTATAATGATCATGCTCCAGTTTGCAACAGATGAGTACTTCCTTCATGAACTTTAATTTCACTATTTAAGAAAAAAAAAAAGTGAAAAAGGCAGGAGGAGAGGACAAAAGGGGAAAATCTTTACTGAAAATAATTACATTAGCTTTTCTGAGATGTGTTCTGTGTAAGAAACTGGGACTGGAGATCTGGGTGAAGGTGACACATTTGAGTTTCCTTGCTCAGGGAGCCACTGTGTGTCAAATGTGTTGTGGCAACTGCCGTTGTGTATGTGCTGCTAGGCTATAGGAAGCCTAAGGTAAAATGTGTTAGCATGAACCTCCAGCAAAAAGATTTAAGCTAAATCATTCTGGCTCCTTTTGATAAGCTAAAAAAGCAGACACATACCGTGTTCCTACAGCCTCTGCAAAGTGTCATAATTCATAGAATCATAGAATGGTTTGGGTTGGAAGGGACCTTAATGATCACCTAGTTCCAACCCCCCTGCCATGGGCAGGGACACCTCCCACCAGACCAGGTTGCTCAAAGCCCCATCCAGCCTGGCCTTGAACACCTCCAGGGATGGGGCCTCCACAGCTTCTCTGGGCAGCCTGTTCCAGTGCCTCACCACCCTCAGAGTGAAACATTTCTTCCTAACATCTAATCTAAATCTACCCTCTTCCAGTTTGAAGCCCCACAAGCCCTTGCAATTCAGCCATACATCAGGGTCCTGAGGTGGAACTGCTGTGCTAAAGTAATTAAAACCTGGATCTGCAATGTTTCTTCTTTGGTGCCAGTATCGTTTGTTTTCAAAACAGTGGATTAAATGAGGAAGATTTCGGTTAAATCTAGTTACCCCATTTGAAAGAGTGATTATGCAATTTTAAAAGTATTTTGGGACCAGTGACCTGAGTTCTTAGTGCTGGTCAACCCCACATTCACTGCAGTGCAAAGTCTAGCTTTGTAAATGGCATTTGTTTGACTGGGCAGTCAGCCCTGGCTCAATCCCTAACACTGACTCTGTCCAAGGAAGGCTTGGGCTGAATTCACTTGAAGGAATGAATACACGCAATGATATGCTTGCACTCTACGTCCCGTTCCTTCATTCATACCAAGTGGGAAACCAGACAGCGTGTACACCAGCTCCTGCCTGGCTGTCCCACAGGGAAGGAACAGCACAGGGAATGCTGAGTCATGTCAGATCTCACCTTGGTGGGACACACGTTTTGTATAACGTTGCTGGAATGGTTTACCCCTTTACAACCAAAGTAAAAATATATCTAAACTGTCTGTTATTATCTGCCCCTACCCCTCATGTTTATTTGTGTCCTCATGTATTTGTTTACAGAAAGCTGTTTGCAATGTACTTAGTACCATTTTGGATGCCTTGTGATCAACTCTCACCCACAGGTCATTTGATAAAAATCAGTGATCCAGAGGTCTGGGTCAAACATGCCTTTGTGTGGCCGGTCGTTTTCTCCTTGATCTGTGACCTAGAGATCATATTGAAAAGGCCATGATTTAGAAAAACTAAAATTGGGCTAAATGGATTTTGATATTTTCCAGAGGAAGAATTCACTGTTTCAGGAGTTTGTATCCAACATGGCAGGAGAGACGAAAGGAAAAATAAGGTGGGTTTTAGAAACTTTTACTTTTCAGACCACCTTGCTGTTTTCCTCTGCTTGAATTTAAACACGGTAAGATTCTAGGGAGTTTCATTTTTGAAGCTCCCCCCACCCCACCCCGCCATTTAGTTAACTCTTTGTCAGGGATTCAGTTTCACGTGTTTGTCTCGGTGACTGGTACGAGACATGTTCCTTGTCTTCAGTCTACTATATATTTTTTCAGTTTCAATTCAGACCATCGGGTCACTCCAGCTGTGAGTAGGTAGCTAGCCTTGCTGTCTTACCCTTGCATTTAAATCCTCTTTTGGAAGGATTGCTGTTTTTCCAAGTCACTATATTCAGCTGGCTGTGCAAACAGGAGCGTGAACCGAAATAGCTGTGATTTCCAGTATCACGAGGACTGTTCAAGTCCTCCTTAAGGCTTAAGGTTGTAATCTTTCTCTCTCTGTCATCATCCTTTCCTGGAGCTCTTTCCTCACCACGATGTGGAAATTTTTTTTTTTTTTAAAGCTGCGATCTTTAAATCTGGCGAGTCATTCAAAGGTAATGCCAGTCATTAGCTAGAACAAGCATATGCTGCTTAGTCATGAAGTGACACACATCCCGAGGGAATGTTCCAGCTCCCAGATTCCTGCGTGCTCTGTAGGAGATTTCTTCCAGTCTCTTGTAACTAAATATTTACCAAGTCAGAGAGAGAGAATGACTTCCTCTCTCACTCAGCTGCGTTGTCACTGAGTGCAGTTCATGTCTTCGCTTTAATGGATGTGTAGTTATTTATACAAAGCTATATAAAGTTATTTAAACAGCTTACCTAACAGAGACTTACCCAAGAACAGCCTGTGTTACACAGGGTTAACCCAGACCCCTGGGTTAAAGTCCAGTTCAAGGGCCTGAAACAAGATCTTCCATGGTAGCTGTAAATACTCTAACCACTAAGCTAACATGAGAAGATAGGTGTTAAACAGGGAAAAACAGTCTTGTTTCAGCTTTTGCAAGCACTACGTATAGCTTCGGGATGTTCTGAGCTGCCCTACAGGCTCCAGTTGTCCTGGTGAATGTGCTGAAGGAGCAGCCTGGTTGAAGGGTTCTGCTTTGAGACTTCAGGAGTTTCCTTCAGTCAGTGGCATACCTGTGGAGTGATGCTAGGATGGGTTTGAGGACATCAAATCATGGAAGTGTACCTACCTGCAGGGTTAGAAAGAAGCTTTTGCAGAATTCAATAGTGCTTATAGTGGCCTCAGTCATCTAGTATCTCTTAACGTTGGAGATTTTCTTCTGCTTATCTGTTATTTAGGTTGGAGTTACTGACATAGGAAAGGATTAGTTATATGTGTCCCATTATTGCCATTTTAGAATGAAAACCAAAATCTCAGTTTCTTAGGTAGTAAGCAGATATAAAGAACTAGTTGTAGCTTTTGAGGCTGATGTTTCTAAGAAAGAGACACTTATTCTTCTTCCTATATTATTCTTGAAAATGTGACTTGAGTGACTGCATTTCAACTAAAGACACGGTACATAGTAAGCTTAAGGGAACACGACGCACCTCTTCCCGTCCAAAAGGAAGCATTTTACAGTCATTTTTTTTCTTCTCACAAGCATTTTCATAGACTCTGGAAGCCAGGAAAATATACAGGCTTTGCAGCATGGACAGAAGATCATTACAGCAATTGCTTTATTTCAGTCTTGGTAGGCAGTGGGACGCTGAGCAACGCTTTTGGATAAAGCCACCAGGCAGATTCAAAGCACAAATTTTGATGCCTGTGAAAACTATGTTCCTGTAACTAAGGAACTGCCCGATTCCGCAATAGTTTTAGTGTCTGGATATGTTTAAAACATGGTTTAGCAGTGGGCCCATAGAGTTAGATAACGGTTGGACTTGATGATCTTAAAGGTCTTTTCCAACCATAACAATTCCATGATTCTATGGTTCTGTGAAAATGCAATGTGACATGAAGGAAGGGGAAGAACAGTTTTCAGGGTTATACTTTCATCTGTGCTACTAAGCTTAACTGTTAATTTAACACCAAGCTTAATTTCATTCCAGGTCTTCGTTTGCTCAGTCACCTGGGGTAAATGCAAAGTGGATTTAGTGTCATTGTTTCAGACTTGTGCTGAATTAAATCAGGATGTGAAATCAGGATGTGGCCTAAACCATAGCAAGTACAACATATTTTTCCACAGTTCTCTTTTCAGTGCTTATTTCAGTTTATACTGACAAACATTGCATGCTTTCTCTACACGTCTTTTTGCACAGTTGTTTGGAAAAAGTATGGTTGCTGCTTAGGCCTGACAATGATTTGAGTGTGAGGGGTTTTTATCCTGTGTCAGTGACAGCAGAGTAGAATTAGGACAGGACTAGCATACATAATTACATGTAAAAATAAATCAGTTCAGTCACTCTTTTAGGGAGGCACTGCATGCTGCTCCCTGATATGTTTATATATATTAATTTATCACAGTTTCTAACATGAAGGCTCTCAAGCAGTCTCCATATCCACACCTTCCTTCTGATGGCACTCTTGAGCAGTGAGACTGCGCAGACAAGCTGCTCTACTACATCAGTCGTCTCAGTTGCAAGGCAAAGCCAACACGGCTTTCAGCTAAACCTTCAAAGGGTCCTACAGCAGTCTCGATTTGCACTATGTGCAGGTAGGGGTCCTGTCTGCAGTTGCGGTCTTTGGGAAGGGTCTCGGTATAGCTGCCTCTGAGGAGGGACAGGTTTCCTGGGGGTGAGCAGCAAGGCTGGGTGTTTCTGGGGAAGATGTTTAGGGAACGGGGGCTGAAACTGTCACGGACTAACACCGTGCCTTTTGCATGCAAGGCAAAACCTTACAAGCTGTGTGCCACCCCTGCTCTGCAGAACTGGTGGGAGGTCTGTGGCTCGGCCAGAGCCAGGACAGCCACATGGGAACACCTCGCACGCAGCCTGGCTGAAGGAGAGTCCGTACCTCCTGATGGAGGGAGCAGTTCTAGGAGAAACGTGCCTAGGCAGGGCTTCCCCTTCACCTGTGTCCTGGTTGAAGGTAAAACAGAACAAATTTTCTTTTCCATAATTTTACTTTTCAATTAAGCCTCTTCTAACTCTGAAATTAACAGCATGTTTTTCAGACAGTGTCTGCTTCTAGCAGATAAGGTCTGATATTTACAGTGAATACCAAGGAATGGCATGCAGAGAGGCTCCTGCTTATAGTTATTGCTATAACGCCCAAGGGCAGATAACTTTGTTACTTGCCCCGTTGGAGGGTCGGAAGTGCAAAAGCGTAGAGGGGTCTCACCTGTGGGGAGAAGTGGACAGGACAGGTGACCCAAACCTGACCAACAGGGTATTCCATCCCATCTGCATCATGCCCAGTATAAAAGCTGAGGAATCAAAGGGGTCAGCCTTCTTTCTTCAATGGCTGACGTGAGAGGAGGACTCTGCCAGTTCATCTCCCGTTGATCCGATCCATGGGTTCCTGAATCCAGATCTGGAATCCAGTTCCCATCTGTCACTGAGTCCAGTCTGGGACTTTCCCAGTGCCTGCCAGTGACGTGATTGTCATCCTGGGAGCTCGATACAGTGTTGTATATATTTCATTATTTTACTATTAATATTACTATCTTTCTCTTATTACTATTATATTATTAATATTTCACTAAAGTAGTTTAGTTTCTTTTCAACTCATAAGTCTCTCTCTCTCATTTTCTCCCCTCTCTGAAGGGGAGAGAGATAAAAGAGAACATCTGTCATTCGTTTTAGTGGCCAGCCCAACCCAAACCACAGCAATCTGGCATGCTGAACTCTCCTCCACAAGAAGTAGTGGTCTTGTCTTTGGTTCCTCCTCTGTGAGAAGGGCAAAGCACAGCAGCATCTCAACAGGGACGATTTTCTTCACCTGCTAGAGGGGAGAGAGAAAAAACGGGGCCTGAACTGTTGACTCCATGTGAGCAAGACAGGTCTTACAGGAATGGCTGTGCTCTGCAGACCCACGTTGGGTGTTTGGCCTGGTGTGTGTGGAAGGTCTTACCTTCCCTGGTGGGATGCTTTGCATGCAGTGGTAATGTAGCAGGTTCTACCAGAGCAGCCAAGGCAACAAATCCAGTGGCACCCTGTTTGAGATGTGTGCCTTTCACCTAGCACACCCAGCTCCCCCAGTGAAAGCAACCTTGTCAGTAGTTCAGTTTGTGAGATGAGTCCAGTCCTGTGGCATTGCAACAGATTCAAGACCTCAGCTCCGTTGAGTTCCCTGTTCTGCACTTGGGTCTTCCCAATATTCAAGGCAATATTCCCCAATATTCAGGGTGCAAGGTGAAGCTCGTGACCACTGTGTCCCACCTGACTGTGGGAGGGAGGGTGCTTTTGACAATGTGAGGACTATGCCAGCAAGCCTGTGAGGCAGCACCAAGGGAGAAAAGCACTTCTGATTTAGTGTGTCCTGACATAATGGGTGCAGGATGTTCTCCGATCAGAAAGCAGCACTCACAAAATATGGATTCCTGTTTAATCAGATGTGCCTCCCAGGACCAGATTTGATGTGGGTGTTTTAACGTCCAGTTCTATATGAAAAACTTTGTTTTTATTAAAGAACCCTAGTCTGCTTAAAAAGATAATTAACTGCCCACCACCACCAGGATTTTGATGGAAAACTTTTAAATAAAGGTTGTGGAAGAATTGTTTGCCTAGGGTCGGAATGCTAGTTTAGGAGAATGGCAGTGTAATACATTAAAGAAGTTTTGCTCAGGAATGCTTGATGCATTAAAGATTACCTTGGTACTCTAAGTTGTTAAACCAGGTGTCTGTGGAAAGAGAAGCAAAGTCTGTGTTCAGTATCTTGGCCTTTGCTGCACAATGCATCCAGCAACATTAATATTTACCTTGTACAATTAGTTTCTCTGGTCTGGAAATGTAAATATGTACTTGTAGCTATAAGATCCTGTTAATAATTTTATCAGGAGATCCAGTTCACCAGATCTGGCAGCTGGACCATTTCCATGGTCATAACTTATAATCAAGGAGGAGATTTTGGCTATGCCATGAAATAGGACTCCAGTGAGACTGGTCAAATATCTAATAGATGAGGCCTTGAATTGAAGACGCTTAGTGAGTCAGAGTGATTTGATAAGTGACATGTTTTTCATGGTGCCTGTATAAGAGAATGACTAAGAAACCCAAACCCCAGTATAAGTGTGCAAATAAAATTCTTTGCTCATATCCTGACCAAAAGGGAACAGTCCAGATCCAGTATTTGGATCCCCAGTTTGCCAGCCCTTTTTCTAATGTTCAGAGATCACCACCAAGATAAATGGTATTCTACAGTTCTGTTCCAGCCTGTCATCCACAAGGTCCGTAGATTAAAGAACAGCAGGAACACCGACAGCAACAAAATACTTCCGCTCTGAGATAGAAATAATTTTTAAACAAAAGGAGGAGAAATATTTCTCCTTTGGACTCAGACCACAAATGGGATGTCTCAAGTACATGGAAGTTAGAGTTTAAAATGGAGATCTGCAAATAATTTCAGCTATATGGCTTTTGCTGCACACATTCTAACACAGAGTGCTTGCTGCAGCGATAGTGCTGTGCAATGATTACTTGCAAAAACAACTTCTCTCTCTCTGTTCACGTTCATCAGTCATCATTAAAGGGCTCCTGTAACGTTAAATGTAACTCTGCTGTTAAAGTGATGGCTGTAATGAGAAAAGGAAAAGATACTGGGTTAACATCTGAATTAACAGGAGGAGATGATGATCCATGAGTGATTGATCAGGATTATTTTCACCCATCGTTGTTTTTATGTGCAAGTCAAAAGTTTTCTTAGTAAAGAGAGAGAGGAGCTTTGGGAGGTGACTGTACTCCCAGTGACATGTCATTTTAATATTTGGCTAAACAGGAAAGCCTTCTTTTAGGTTTGGAGGGGAATAACTTAAATAGCAAACTATTTGTTGCTACTAGTCCATTCAGGAAAACTTTCAAAGTGTAATCAAAACCATATCCATCATATAGCATGTCGGTTCCCTGTTCTTGTCAGAAATATTTCTATGTAAATCAAACGTTTTTCTTTCTAATCAGAAAGAGAGTGCTATGACTTCCGGAGGGCACCCAGCCAGAAACCCTTCAGTTTTAATCTCGGCTCCTGTGTGGCTTTTTAGCTTGTTTCCCTTCTCTGAAGGGCAGCAATAGCTGCCTACATAACTTCTTATCTCTCAGGATGAGTCCTCGTTCTTGTCTGGAATGTGGAAGGGAGCAAGGAGCCAGCGGAGCCCATCGGGTCCAATATTTGGTCAGCCACCGAGGAAGGAGGAGGACTCATTCTGCTGAAGCCCCACTGTGTCAGGTCCTCTGTGCATGAATGCTGTCAGGCAGTACCTGATTCAGATCTGGGTGCCACCTCAGTATTACTCCTTTCTGGAATTTGTTATATATTTTGTCACTATGGGAAGATTTTTCCCCAGTGAATCTACTTGTCACCAAGGGCCTCAGCCACCTTTAGCATTTTCTTCCCTGATGGTAGTATTTGTCCCCTCCTGAGCTCTGCTAGTTCACTCAGTAGCTATATACAGCTGTCTGCTCTAGGACCTTCCTGGTGGTACAGGTCTACTCTGCCTCTGAAAGCCCATGCAGGATAGCAAAACAGTCCTAACCAGCCCGAAGTCCTGCTCTTAGTCACGTAATGATGTTGCAACACAGCCTTTGACAACACAACGTATACACAGGAAACTATTTTGCATAAAAAAATATTTATCCTGTGTATTACTTTAGATCACAAATTTATCTTTAAATGCTCTGTATGACACATTTATGTCTGTACAGTTAACATCTGAATTGAAATCTGTAGGGTCACTTGCAGAGTAAGGGTGAATCAGCATGATTAAGGGTGACAAATGGCTTCAAAAAATTGAGGAAGCAAAGCTAGAGAAGATTAGAAACACAGCAGTGCCATCCCTTCCAGGTGGGTCTGTCACCTTTTCTCATGCCAGTTGCAGGAGTTTGCAGCTGGTTCACAACCCACCTGTCCTGGCCACAGCCCACGTGCTGTGCTTACCTGGTCCCTCCCCAGGACCTGTGTGCCCCATACAGCACTGCTGATCACGGCTGTTGCCTCTTCCAGTGCCAAACTGTGAGCTCCACAGGCTGTTCTTCCATCCATCCCTCTCTTTCCTCATCTGCTGGCACCCTTCTGTTAATAAGGCCCCCCCATTCCGTGCAAACCTTTGCCTTTAGCTTTCCCAGCCCCCATCCACTGTCCCAGAGGCAGCACACAAAGGACAGTGCTCATTAGGGAGAAAGGAGGAGGCTAGATTTAATCACCTGTTTTCTAGGTAGAAAAAGCAGAGGGGCACAGAAGACAGTAACATTTTAACTTGACGTTACTTTATTTTTTGTGTGTGTTAGTTGTATACACATCTGAACAGATCGTGCCAGCCATATGGATAGAAAAACTTCTGGTTTCTGGGAAGTCTCCTACTTTTGCTTTAAAAAGGCTGTCAGAGTTCTGGGGTTACATTGTTAAAACCGACCACAGAGGAGTGCAATAAAGGCAGACTCTTGATTTCCACATGAAATATTAAGTAAACTTCTCGATGAAGCAAATCAGCAGAACTGACATGTGGTTTGATCTGAATTTTCCTTTGTGGTCTCTTTTGTCTCAGTCTGATCATGCTCCATACAGGCGGTTCTGTTCTTGCCCTCGCTGGGAGTGATCCTCTTGCTTGTCTCCCAAAACTGCTCCTGGGCTCACCTACACGATTGTCCTTTGTTCTGTATATTTTTCTATCATCTCACCACTCAGAAAATGACCAGCCAGTGCCTTTCTGAACATACTGTTCCTATTTCAGCCATATTTCACCATCTTGTTCCATCCCTTACTAACCTTTCTCCTCTAGCCATTATGAGTGTGAACAGTTATATTCGGCCTATTGGTATCTCCTTTCAAGACCAGGAACTTTCTCCACGTCTCAAGGTATCTTAGCACAAAGTAATTTGGGATTCTCCAGTAGAAAAGATGAAGATAATAGCTTTCCTCATCTGTCGGATATACTGATGCCACACTATTCTACAGTGCTCTCAGCAGCACACTAATTTCTGCCATTCACTGCTATCAGAAGACACTAATAATCACGGTTCCCTTTTCGATAACAGTAACTTTCATCTCTCTACGCAGCAGTCTTCCCCATTTGGCCTTTTTCCTGAGCCACATGCAAGCAATTGTGATCTTTGTATTAAACTAAATTCTCTCCTTCTTTCAAAACCCCCCAACCAACTTCTACTACTACCACTAGTCTGCCTCCTTCTGACTCATACCAGTAGGCTCTTATGCTTTCCCATTACTTAAGAAACTCCCCTATAACATTTGGTCTGGACTCTCCATCATCACTATTATTGCCCATCGCACAGATTTCCTGAGCTTGCTCTGTAGTGGGAGCCCCTCTGCCCTCTCCTCTCATCAATCGCTCCTTTCATGTTGACAGTCCCACTGCTTCCTGTTGAATCTCAAAAGCTCCCTTTTCAGCAAGCAAATCATGAAAGCACCTTTGTTTCATCTTTCTAGGTTTTTCACCAAATATAGTTGAAACTAATTTTAACCTTTGTTAATCTTTCACACTGGGTAATTAATAGCAGTATTACTAAAGCTTTCCTTTCTCTTGATAGTTTTTATGTGTTCTTGAACTTGGTACCACCTTGTGTACTAATTATTGCTTATATACTAGTTATGCAGGCATCTTCCCCATTAGGATACCTGGTTCCCTTAGTCCATAGTGATTCCCTTTTAGTGCCATGACTTCTCTTCCGTGGCAGCCCAGAAAGGTCATATCAGACTGTGATGTTTGGTCCTAATTCTTTCTCCTCTGCAATCATATCAGCTTGCACCAAAATGTGTTTCAGTTGGGTATATTCTGACTGCTTGGACTGGATCAGGAGCTGTGAACAGATTATCTTGTGCCGTTCTGTGGATTCACAGAGTTTAGAGATAAACTGGGACTAGAAAGGTGTGGAATATAGCAAAGGCTGACATCGCTGAAATTGGCTTAGAAAGATGAGAAGAGGCAGACTTGTACAGAAACATGCCAGGAGAAGGGGAATGTGCTGACTTGCACAGCACCAAAGCTAAGAGCTGGATGTCTTGGGATGCAGCAGATATGCAAAGGGCTGCCTGGGTCAGACAGCTGAAAATGGACCCTTCTGGAGTATGGAATAGGCTCAGAGTGCTGATTCCAGACAATTCAAAAGACGGAGAGTTGAAAACAAGCAGGCTTGTTGCATAATGCAGACATGCACCAGAGAATAAACCACTGGATCGATGCCTTGCCACCAGTGGAACCACAGATGTGGAGCCAGAACTAGTTCACTTTCATGACTTGCCATACCCATGCTACTTCTGCCAGGATCTGGGATAGGGACAGATGAATTCTCCCACAGTACGCTGTAAAAACATTGACAGAGCTACACAGCTTACTGCGATGTTACAAACCCTAAGCACCACATCTGGAAAAATGGAACAGGGTGAAGGCATGACTTGGCTCATGCAGACATTTGTACACCCCCCTCCCCACAGTGCTTGCCCATTATCCTGTCATATGGCAAGCTAGTACAACGGGAGTGTATTGAAAGTGTCCCTCTCTCCAATTAATCCTGTACCAGAGAGGTGCTCTGACTGGGGAGCTGAGGGGAGGGAAAATCCATACATGGAAAAGTAGCGTGATTTAAAGACATGGAGTCATGTCTGTTGGCATGCTTGGGCTGTGGCATAACAGCTCTGCTGAGAGGGAGCTAAAAATTGGCAAGACTGGTGTCTGAGGGTGGGGTTGGGCAGGAACCTGAGCAGAAACAAGCATAACGTGTAACACAGACTTGGTCTGTTCCTATGTACCGCCCCCCGTGACCACCACCACCTTTTAAAGTTATTCAGGCTTGACAAATGCTAATCCTCTAAATTGGGCTTAAAGCATGAAACATCGCTTCAGATGCTTTGGCACTGAAGACCGCTCTAGGAGTCTGAGGAGCTTGTCCACACGTTTTCCACAGGTTTTAGGCCTAGGCTGTACCTGCTGTATAGGGCTTTGACCATCCTTCTGTTGAGTATTTAAGGACTGTGTGAAGAGGGAGCAAGTGAAGACAGAGGAAGAATATATTACGATCTGTGCATTACAGTTGCTTTCCCAGGTCCATATTTGCCCTGTGGCCTTTCCCCAGCTGAGGGAATTTTTGATGTGCAGTTGCTTCCTAAGTTAAGGAGTGAAGGAGTTCATCCCTTGCCTTCACACACCTCAGCCTCATCAGCAATTAGTTATAGCTGTGATGGAGGTTATGCTCCACTAGATGTATAGTGGAGAAAACTGTAGATGAAGGGCAGAAAAGAGCATCTTTTGATCAAGCCCCCATTGCTTGTGTGTTCTCAAAACCTAGAGAAATTCACCAGCTAGAAGTCTAGACCCAAGTGGAAGTGGAGATGTAGACAGCCTCTTTCTCTTACCCATGTCCTTGCAGAACATGGTATCCAAACCGAATCAACAGAAAATTAGGAAACCAGCACCTTAACCCTGCCTCTCCGTTAANAAGAAAAAAGAAAAAAGAAAAAAAGAAAAAAAGAAAAAAAGAAAAAAGAAAAAAGAAAAAAGAAAAAAAAGAAAAAAGAAAAGATCTTTATGGCTGGGAAAATTTGATATTAACACATCAATTTTTGCATTCCTACCCACCCTCCCATTTAACTTGCGCTTATTTGCAATGACCTCTGGATAGCCAGAGGTCATGCTGCCACCTTGAGATTTTACCCTTAAGAAAAGGACCTGTTAAGAGTTCCTTTCCATTGATACAATTTTCTGTCCACAGAGTCATATCATCTATTTGTACACCTGACCTGCACAAATGAGAATAATTTATTCCTTGAAGTGGGATATATAATCCTTAATAAGTCAAACCCTCTGTTAGGAATTGCCATAATGAATAATGCAGCATATGAAGTCCCATCACCAGTTTGCGTCTGCAGTTTACCAGTACTATATCCAATAAAAAGATAACATTTTATATGTAAAAATGAAACTGATGTCAATCATCACACAAGAAGGGAAACCTCTTAATTGAACAAGAAGAAATGGCAATAATAAGGGTATGTACAAAGTAGAAAAGGAGGTAGAAAAAAGAAAATAATTCCAAACACACTTTTACAGTTCAATAAGAAAGACACTTCCTAGGGGAGAAGGCAGGCCTGTCTGCTTCTGAGGAATTCTTTGCTTTGAACAAAATGCACAAATTGTGTTGAGCTTCACACTGAAGAGGCCCAATGTCACATTCTTCAGGAACTTTTGAGTTACAGAGCCTGGCACATATACTGTCTCTGTCTGACTCCCCTTGTCCTCTCATGAATCTTGCCCTCCTTTAACAGTCCAGCTTCAGCAGGAAGAGTAGAATCGGGTCTCATTCTAGAACAGCTTCTGGTGTAAGAGCCTTGAGCCTTTTCAGGCTCAAAAGCAAATTGCACCCAGGTCTCTACTTGCTGTTTGTAAGCTCTAGATACTAAGCTAGAATGCAAAAGGCATGAATCTCATCAGTTGTGATTTTGCATGAGAACAGAGAATCACAGCATGTTTTGGGTCGGAAGAGACCTTAAAGATCATCGAGTTCCAATCCCCTTGCCATAGACAGGGACACCTCCCACTAGACCAGGTTGCTCAGGCCTTGAACGCTTCCAGGGATGGGGCATCCACAGCTTCTCTGGGCAACCTGTGCCAATGCCTCATCACCCTCACAGTAAAGAGTTTCTTCCTACTATCTAATCTAAATCTACCCTCTTTCAGTTTAAAACCATTACCCGTCGTCCTACCACTACACTCCCTGATAAAGAGTCCCTCCCCAGCTCTCCTGTAGTCCCCCTTTAGGTACTGGAAGGCCGCTATAAGGTTTCCCCAGAGCCTTCTTTTCTCCAGGCTGAACAACCCCAACTCTCTCGTAGGAGAGGTGCTCCAGCCCCCTGGACCCCCCTGCCACTGGCCTTGTACTGAACTCAGTGCTGTCCATCCTTGCTAGACAGTGTATGACTGCTGGACTCAGCCGATGAATGAGTGGGACATGAGTTAGGCCCAAAGACATCGTCACATTGTGGATTACATGTGGCTTTAGGCTGGACATAACAGTGAAGCCGTTCAGCTCAGCCCAGAACATTCGATATGAGTATTCCAGAAAGAAAATAAAAAAGGTCACTCCAGACAATTTGGCACGTAAGCAATTAGGACAGGAAAAGTACAGTTCACTCTGTTAAGAGCTCAAAGCTTAAGTTCAGTATGGCTTGAAACCTGGAAGTCTTAAGTTCCTTTGCAAAACCTGTGTGTCCATGCTGACGGGACATTGGTAGATGATTAAGTCATTTGTTACCTTAGTTGTCTCAGGTTCTCAAAAACAGAAGTTCCTTTCAAGCATGTTAGGATGGAAACAGATCTTCACTTGTTAAAAAGTGAGTTGCAGGCACACAGCCAAGACTTGCCTGTCAAACTTGTATGAGTACTGGATTTACTGGTATGGATGTAGACTAGGATTTGGCCAATACAGCTTGTCCCAGTCCCAGGTGTTTTAAATGGCAATAACATGCCGTACTCCGGCCAGCCGTTAGTGCAAGGATTGAGGTGTCTTGGCAGTAAGGTCAATAAAATATAGTTGACTCAGTTCCTAGCCTTATAAAACCAGACTTGCTGAGGCTCCGGCGCTACTTTCACCTGTGTGATTCATGGTTACATAGCCACCTGCAGCTGTAATTACCTGGGTTAAGCGTGAGGTTCTCTGAGAACCTCTCTGAGGGCTCTGAGTAGGTCACTAATTTGTGCTACTGTAGGAGTTGATTCAGCCCTCATTTCCTCTTTCTCTTCATGGAAGGCCTTAGCCTGCTGACACATTTAACCCAGTCACTTCCAGCGACGTGCACGCGTCGGTTCTGTCCACTCAGGCATGGTGCCAAAGCAAGATGCCTGCGTAAAACGGACTTCTTTTGCAGCCACAGTAGCAGAATGTAACAGAAGCTGCATAAGATGAGATGAGCTCATTTAAACCCCAGTTCGTGACATCCAAATACAGCATGAGGTCTCTGAAGGGACATTAGAGCTGCATTTAGACCAGGGTGCAGGCCTGTAGGCTCTGCAACACAATCGGCGTTAAACAGCTAGACCATGTTCATCCGTGCCTGAAAGGGTCAGCAGAAACTTCAGCACTTCCACAAGGGAACAAAATCCTTCTGGTACTTTATGAGAGGCTTTCCCTGATTTTTTTCACAGTACACCGATGTGGAAGCCTTACTGCTTAAAGCAGATAGTTACCAAGGCCGGAAGCGAGCTCTCTCACTTGACCGCTTGGAGGGCTGTGGCTCGGCTGTAGTCAGAAGTACGCAGACCATATGTTGCCCAGATGATGTATAATAGCATTTATTTAGTGGCCTGGAGATCTGATGTTCTGCTGGCTGGCAAAAGGAACAACTTCCCTCTGAACAACTGTTATTGACAGGTGCCAGCGCTTGTGTTTGCTCTTTTGTGACACCGTGCCCATGTAACGCAGCCAAGAGCTGCATGGAGGAGCTGCGCAGACAGTGTCACAGAATGGAGATTATCAACTTGGTGACAACAGAAGCCAAAACACAAGATAAAGCACAGCTTGTAGTTAGCAAACAAGGTACAATCATCTTCTTTTGTCATTAGGCTGTGGGATAAGAAAGGATGAGGCAGCCTTGAAATATTTTGGTTGCCACTTGTTATCTAGAGCACTGCTAGCAGAAAGCTGCTAAATCAGCCTGGCCAAAGCCAGAGGTGGAAATGATGTTCTGATGAACTAGAGAGGGCCGGTGGAAGCTGTTCAAACATAGCTTTTGTCACCTCTACTGGAAAAGTGCTTATTACATTTATCATGGAACTGCCTTAAGACATTATATTTTCAACCCCCGCTCCCTCTGTTTTGCTAGACACTGTACAAACAGAGCGAGACCTACTCACCTGTCTGGAGCTCTGAGAGCGTTGTGAGCATTGGCACGGAAGCGGCTCTTCAGCCAGCTTTTTTTGCAGTGTAGTAAGAGGAAACATGCTCAGCTTAATAGCGAAATATCTCCTAAAGTCAACTCAGGCGTCTCGCTCTCTCCCAATAAAGACATAGCTTCTTTCAGGAGTCCAAACTGCTTTTGACTATGGATTACAGGACAGACTAACTTTGCCCAAAGCTTCTATCTTAACTCTGCTCTTATTTTTTACTTGACTACGGTAATAGCGTAGTGTATAAGATCATATAAGCCAAGATTGTACTGTGCAAAGGGCCCCAATTTATTTAATCAATATGTCTCATGGTGTCTGGATGATTACATACAAAATGCCAGGGGCAAAAAAGCAATAAAAGCAATGAGACACTAGAAGTATTGTTCAGATCGCTGTGTAATAATCTTAAGCAATTTAATTTTCTGTGCTGAAAGTTAATTACTTACTTTAGGGAAAGACCAGTTTAATGTCTTCTGTCAACTAAGTGGCTAAGATTCATTAAAAGGAACCCGTATTACAAATACCTTTATGCCACATTGCTTTTATATCCAGGGATAAAAACTTCTTGCCCCCTACCCCCAACCAGCTTCTATTCTAAACAGATTTTATACAGTCTTTTTCTCCATAGCTTCTGGGAACAAAAGCTTGAAACAAACCTTTGTGGGCCTTGTAAGAACATGCCCAGATAACACAGGTGTCTGACAGGAGCTGCATACAGCAGAGAAATGCAAGGAAATTCACCAAATGAAAATTTCAACTGCCACAGAGATAAAATGGGGCAAACTGTATAGGGAAGTTATTAACGTAATATTGTTTAGAATCAGAAATGCAAGCAAACTGTACCTTTAAAAAAAATGTAAAAAAAAAAAAAATTGCCTAAAAGCAGCAGAGTCAGGAAATGAGCCAGAATTACGTATTGGTATGTAAAGATAAATATGGGAAACTCGCATAATGTTGCTGAAATGGCCTTTTTAGGTGTGCCTCGCTGAGTTCAGTACAACTTCCCTGTAGAAGGAAAGCCTGTGAATAGGCTTAAGACAAGCATGGAAGGATTGGAAGAAGAAATAACTAAAATAAACACACCCTAACCTGTTCATAATAGCAGCATCTCCCAAATGCTTTCCTTGCTTTTATTGTCACTTTAAAAACCACCGGTAGGTAACAAAAACATTCCTGCAAAAGGGTGTGTGCGAGCACTAAATCTGTCATAGGTAAGAATCATCCAGAATCAGTCACATAGGTATAAAGTACCCTCCGAGACTGGAAAGCAGTTGTGAAAATAAGCAGCCAGCACCCCTTCATTTGATATTTGCTCTTTCATAGCAATACTTGAGATCAGTGGTGGAAGAGGCAGAATTTACCTGCCCTGAAAATCTGGCATAGAGTAAGATCTTCCAGGCATCGCTAGTAAGAATATCAGCCAAAAGAGTCTCCTGTTTTCCTCGCACACTTACCTACCGCCCTCAGATGGCAGTTTTGTCATGTGTCGCCCTGTTGCTGTGCCGCCAGGGATGTGCACAAGAATCTGATTTGCGCCTGCAGCCAAGAGCCTGAAATGTCTGAGGTACTGACGTCCCATTTAGGCACCGCCAGCATTTTCAAAGCTGCCACTGAATTACTCCTTAATCCTGGGGGTGCCTGAATTTCTGCTCATCAAAATTTGCAAAGCCTGCCTTAGAGCTCGTTAGCTGCTTTGAATCTTATCTCCAGGTGAGGCCCAAGGTGTGGTACACAAAGTGGGGAAGGGAATGCCTTTACTGCTGGAGGGCCTCAACCCTTAGGCAAGCGTAAAGCTTGAAACAGGAGGGGTAGATGCAGACCACTGACATGTGGAAGGCATTTAAGTGCTTGCATAAAGGACGGGAGGCGGGGAGAGAGGGAGGGAGTGAAACACCAAATGTGAAACAGAACCCTGCAAGAGCTGTTGGGGATTGCCAAAGTAAGGGGCTACCTAAAGAGTTGACTAGGCACTGGTGTCCAGCTCCTGGAGAAGGCTGACTGCTGGGATCTCAACTAGAGAGTCATCTCACTGATCAGCTGCACTGGGAAATACTTAAGTGCCTCAGCCTCTATCTTCTCTCTTCTTTCTGGTGTTTTAATCTTAATTAGTTTAGATGGCTACTCAGTTACCCAAATGCTGCGTCCAGAGCTTGGGGCAGAAAATTTCAGGGGCAGCAGGCCACACGCATTGCAATGGTAACAGAGTAAAACCAAGTATTTCCAGCAAGCTTCTTCACTGCCTTCTGATTACGGTCCCACCCACATTGCAACTTGCCTCCAAATTCGGCTATAGCTGCTACCAGGTAGGATTTCTACTAATCACGCAATCATAACTAGCACTTCACAGAAACAGCATATCCTCCTCTTCGGGTGTTCAAGTAGCCCATAGTCATCTTCTAGTAAGTGAATCAGAGTTCTGCGTTTTTGCAGTGCATTCCTTACTCATCCTTTTGTACAAGTTTGGTGACTCCTCCTTCCTCTTAGGTCTGCACGTTGTAGGACGGCCCCAAATACAGCTGCAGGAGTGCTGCTGGGCTCTGCCTCAACGATGCACAGAGGCCGCGGAATAGATAAATGGATGTGCAAAAAACCACCAATGACAAACACCAGCAAGACAAATGCAGTTTGCATACCTACACGTTACAGCAGAGAAAGTAGGTACTAGTTAAATTCTAAGATTATGTTCAATTAGTTACAAAACAACCCCCAATGAAAGTCTGAAAGAAGTGTCTTTTGACAATTGAAAATAACATTGCTACCATTTTATCTTTTTTTTTCTTTTAATTAGCAGAGGAGGAGGGCAGGCAAAGTAGAAGGGTTTAGATTCATGGCCAAGTCCCCCTGTTTGCCAACAGGATAGCAATAACAGTATTATAACCTGTGTTTTGCAAAACATATGTCTCAGGTTCTAATAAATATACAATAACTAAATCAGTAAAAGAAACAGGCAAGTACTAACTACAGGTAATTTTGTTCCATTTAATTCTCTTCCAAAAACATATCACAAGGTTCAGGAGCTTATCTTGCTAACATGAACCTTGTCAGCTCCCCTTTGAGCTGACTCCAGCCCTGTAGCTTTGAAGCTTGCTAGGGCTGTGGGGCATAGAGCTGAGCAGATTTCCCAGGGAAATCTTGTGTACGTGTGCATGGGGGCAGCGTGCAACGACTGCGGTCGCACTGTAGCTTTTTGCAACCATTTCCAATGTCACAGTGACCTGCAGTTATTTGGAAAGGAAGTTTCCAGCTGCAAGCATCTTTAATTTGCAACTCTTATCTACTCACTGAAAGAAGCCTGCTGGGACTGGTATGCATCCCTATTAAAAGCTGAGTGAATGCTTTTTTTAATATTTTTTAAATACTCCGTTTACATAACACTTCTGATCTCAATCTCGTGAGGATTACATAGAAATTCTAGTTAGGTTTGCCTTTCACAGCTAATGAGTGCTACTAAAACAATTTTTATACTTAAGCAATGGCATGCGTAGAGTGGAAGTAGAGATGAGTCAGCAGTGAGCTAAGGTTACTTGAATAGCAATACAAACCCTGCCTGCCGCTAGGAAACAGCCCGCAAAGGTCATACCTAGTGCCTAGTATTTAGACGCTACCACCCCGGTGATATGAATTCACTTAACACTCTCAGGGTTTTTAGACCAGCCATCACTCTATTTGACATTTGGATGTCGGCGTATTCAATACCCGCTACTTGGTATTTGGATGAGAGGGAAGAACGCTTGAGATCACCAGTGCTATTCACAGCGAGGCACGCCTGCCACGTTGACAGATGCTGCCCTCTCCCCATCTAGGGGAGTTAGGCACTAAAATTAGTAACTATTAAAACAAGCGTACTGAGTAAGGATCTGCTGAATCCCATCAACAAGAAATAGCGAAGAGAAGGTAAGGAGTTACCACTGCCCTTTCTACGGGAGTTAGGGCTGTGATTCACCAGGAGGGACAGCACAGCTTACAAAATTACTGCCCCTGGCACAGAGACAGCCGGGATGCCGCAGGATAACCAGGTGCTGAGCCACAGCAGCTTACAGCGCACCACGTTAAAGCAGAGCAGGGGCGGTGACAACCTTTACGAGTTATTATCTGCACTCGAGGGGGAGTGCAGCAGGGGGGTGTTAGGCCTGATACAGGATGTGCGAGACAGTTCCCTGGTGAGGAACCACTTCTCATAAGTGGTCCTGGAAAGGAAACGTTTTATAAGCTAAAACTCATTTGGGGTTCAGCTCTGTTGCCTCCACAACGACAGGAAACAAGCATATCAGTTCGGCTTGTGAATCATAGCTTTTGGGAACTGCACCTTGAAGAGCAGGAAAGAGTCTTTCTTCAGGTAGAATTGATCTCTTTAATCTCTTCTGCCAGGATCATTGCCTAAGCTCCTTCATTTGCCAAAAAAGAAAAAGGAGAAGGAAAAAAAAGCGCACAATAAGAAACACAGCTGCTTGTGGTGGTTCCACCCTCCCTTATTCAATTGTTCAGCGGTTTAACATTCAGCCTGAATGTTGCAGACCTACTTTTAATTCTCTCTTCTCACCGAGAGGGTTCAAGGCCACATTGTTCCAGCCCTCCACTCAAGTGACCTAGCTACAAAACAACTGAATTAATAATAATAAAAAGAAAAAATAAAAGAAGAAATAAATCCCACCATAAACGCCTTCATGTTCTGCTGACCCACTTCAATAAGAACACTTGGAGACTCCGTGTGGGTTCTCACCGAGACTGATTTCGTCAGGACTGAGAACTGCAGTTACTCTGTAAAACCACTGTTATTGGTTGCAGACAGACACAGACTTTACGGCACCTTCTGCATCAGAGGTGAGCGGCGCTTAAAAACTTCTTTGGAAGAGAAATCTCAGGCCTCTGGATTACCCACCAAAAGTCCATTTTTATCCGTCTCTCTGACACATTTGTTATCAGCGCATTGAATGTCATTAAACTTGAGAGGGTAAAACCTTGCCTGTGGGAGAAGCTTTGTAAGAACAACAGCGGTGGTGAATTACAGTTGGCCATTGCAAGACCAAACAGCATATAGGCGATGCTATACAGCAACACAGCCCTGGCCCATAAGCAAGAACTGGGGTTTAACAACTGGCAGTTACCACTATAGGTAAATACCAGCAGCCTCACTCCGAGCCTCAACAGTGTAGTTTATATCACAGGTTTTAGTCTTTCATATGTAAATAAAGTTATGCAAACATATAAATTTGAATTTGGGGGAGTTTTTAAAAGCTAATCTTACACAGTGACAGGAGCGCTTACTGCAATACTGAGAAAGGCACGAGCAGTGTACGTGGTTTGAGTTACAGAGGCAGCCTTAACTCCTGTAGAAAACCGGTCTTTTTTGAACATACACTACATGTGTGTTTGTACATACATGACTGTAACAACGGCTTGCAGGTACCTCTTTTAACTTCCTTTTGTAATGAATGAATTTGATTAAAGAGCCAAAATTCAGTGCATACGAAAGCCGTAATTTGACAAATCCCGACAGCACTAGTCCTCGTCGCTGTAGGAACAGAGCTTCTTGTGGGGACTGACTGAATTTTCCTGTGTGCTGCACCAAATGAGCTCTTCGGGTCTCAAAAAAAAACGCAACAAAACATTGTGTTGTGAACCATTTGCCCTTCCGCTTAGTGCTAGGAGCTGTAATGCCACCTACTGATGGCTCTGCATAGTGGCCTCAAGTTCCCAGCCCGCTCCCTTCAAAGGAAAGCCAGGCGGCCACCGCAGACATGCCTGTGGCAGAGAGGGCAGGAGGGAGGCTGTCCTCAGCTGGTGGGCTGGTGAGGACCTGGCCGACCTCGCCTCCTTCAGACGCCACAAAATTGGTTTCGCTGATAGTTTACAGAAGTTCTTTTTCGAGTTTGTTATCCCTACCCCCTCTATTAAGTATTTTCAGAAAAAAAAAAGCAGCAACTGAGAGAAAACTTATTTTTGAAGCATTTGGGTTTCTTCTGTCTTCTCTGAAAGCGTTTTGAACCCTCCTCCCCCTTTGTTTTTCAGCATGTTCCATACTTTTCTTACAGCCCTACTGTTAGCATCCTGTACTGCCTTATGTGTCCAGACGGCCCCCGTTCTTTTGCAAAGCAAACTGGGACTGAGAGCAGAAGCTTCAGAGCTTTTTCTTACAGGTACCAGTGAATGATTTTTATGGCATTGTTCTTCTCAAAAGACGACAGTCCTGGTAGGTTGTTCATGAAAGAACAGTGTATTTCTAAACCAAATAATCACTGTCCTCTAATGAAATTTATTAGAAGTTCAGTTTGCAACAGCAGCCTATCAGGAAACAGCAAAATGCTCTCAGCCAAATAACATTTCTTAATTTTTGTAACCTAAATACTTAAGAGATAACAATGTAACTCCTAGAAGTGAAAAAGCAACTCTGATCCCCCTTTCTCTCAAGACCAAAAAGCCAGAACCACAAGGATTCAGGTTATGGCAAAGTTGCTTCAGAGTACTGCAGCAAATCCGCTATGCACGCCATACTGCAAGAATTGGAGGATATAATTATGAGAAATGGAAGAAAAAGGAATACCTCCTTTTCACACTCCAAAAGCACCACTCTGAGCAGAAACTCTTCAGAATATACTGTATATTGTTTCATTTGGAAAGCAAGAATAACATTTGCAGAAAGAAAAGAGAAAGGACAGAGACTGCACACCTTCCTTCTTCATCCAGCCCCATTCTCACTGTGCTTCGAAAAAAGATGGAAAGAGGAAAGAGAGAAAAAAATAAATGGTTGCAATGAAATGTAATGAATTCTGTATTGTCAGTCCTGCAGATGTGGTAAGAAGCATCACTCAACCATTCTACTCACAAATGGTATCTTTTTTTAAGAAAACACTACGATTTACCATATAAGTTTATAAAAAGCAGTATTGATATTATACTCAGAGCCAAGAAATGGAGGCGCTAAGGTGGTAAAATACTCCCTCAGTTACATCCATAAGCTTTAAAATTTTTAATGTGCAAGTCTAGGACAGAAATCATTAATTTACAATGCACTAAAATACGAAGGATGGGAGCTTCTTAATTGTATATGCTCACCATAGTAAGTGAAGTGCTCAGTCGCTGAAGTACAAAACTCAGTACGCTTAAGTGACTTATGCTTCATTTTTAAGGCAAAAATAGGTAACAACACAACTGCATACAGTTGTTGCAAAAATATTTACAGATACGATTAGATAAACAGCTCACTTCTAGCATGAAAATTTTAATTACTTACTTAATATAGCAGAGTTTTATTTGGAAATTCCCATTAAAAATGTAAAAATCTAGCTAGGATGAGTAGCACTGACACTTTTACCTGGGCCTCCGCACTCATCGATCTTCATCCCTAAACCTCTATCACTGTAAGCTGTCCTCTCTCCCTGCCCACTTCCAGTCTTATTACACAGGTGCAGGTGCGCCTGAGCAGCCCCAGAGTCCACAGGTGAAAACGCTGGAATGTTAAAAATGTATGCAAAAGGTCCCAAGAAGAAAAAAAGAAAAAAACAGATCCTGAGAAATAAAATTACTGGGGGGTGGAAAAAAAGCCATCTGCAGGTATCAGGAGGTTTGCTCAGTCATCCTTGTCTTTTGCTCCGTGTTTCAGGATGCGCGTGAATTCAATGTAGTTGAAATTCCCCTTTTTGTCAATGGGTGCCTCTCTGTACAGCTCATCTACCTCTTCATCTGTGAACCTGTCTCCCATTGTCGTCAGCAGCTCTCGCAGGTAGTCTTCCTGAATGAACCCTAGAATGAGACGTATAGAGAGAAACACAAAATGGAACCCATTTCTTAGTCCAGTCTTCAAAAGCAGTAAGACAGACATTCAATTCACTAATACAGCATGTAATACATGCATTTGCACCAAGAGCCCAAAATACTTTAACTGAATTCTAAAGAAATTCCTGGGGAAGGAAGAAGAAGCTTGATGCATTTCATACAGACTTTTGAAAAGAGGGCCTAATCTGCTGTGATCTAATAATACCTATTTCCATCTACTGGAACAGCTCAAGGTGGAAAAACAAGTTCCTGTCATTGTTAGTCTTAATTACACAAGTTGTTCTCTTAACTTAATTATATTTTTCTTGACTTAATTAGAAATATTTGTGCGTCCTCTATAAACTAGTTTCCTCTGGGGACTAAATAACCACTGGTTGGCTCTTCACTGCTGCACAATACTGTTGCTGGAGGCAGTTTACATGGATACAGTGGACTGCTGGCAAGCATCCAGAGAAAGAGTTTATAACAGAAAAGACTTTCAGGCAGGACTGAGCAAGTTAACTCAGGAAGGAGGAAAAATGTTTACTGTCAAGAGGTAGAGGTGGAGAAGCTAGTCAAAAAAAAGGCAGGATATATTATTTATTTTATTCTAAAATTTTAGCAGAAAAATTTGGAAGAAATTAACAAAGATATAAAAATGAGCAGTTGCTAAGTATGTTCCGTTAATTCAGTTTCAATAGATAGGCAGAACCACCAGTTGCCAAATAATTCCAGGGAAGTTTAGAGATTAAAAAAAGGAATGCACATAACAAATTGCCCAGGGAAGTTGTGAATCCCCCATCCCTGGTAGTGTTCAAGGCCGGGCTGGATGGGGCTTTGAGCAATCTGGTCTAGTAGAAGGTGTCTCTGCCCAGAGCAGCAGGGTTGGAACTAGATGATCTTTAACATCTCTTCCAACACAAACCATGCTAGGATTCTATGAAATGGTAGACATAAGAATGCAGAAACTGCTTAATGTTGAAATAAGACCTACCATGCCTTTAAATGCACAATAGTTGCTTCATTTGAGAAAGAAATTGGTTATTGAACTTTAGTTGGAGATCTATCGATAACAGAACAGAGGAGGTGGAAGTATGTTCCAAAAGAAAGATATATAAACTGCGCAGAACAGCTGGAAATCGTAAGTAGACACCCACATCAACTGATGTAGATTCAATTAGAATGTGATTAAAAAAAAATGTTGTGCTTTGGAAGCAGAGTTGAATAACTTAAGCAAACAGTTCATTAGAGAGACAAAACCAAACAAGGAATCGGGGGACCAAAAGGCAGACAATGAGCATGACAAATTATCATGGGGTTGGTGTATGCTGCAGGGAAGAGAAAAAAAACATGTTTCAACATACGCTAATTAAAACAGCATCATATCCCAGTGCAGACAAGGCCTTGACTACTGACTCCAAATGAAGAAGGCTAACAGCAATGTTCTACTTAAAAAATGAGGAGAACAGTCAGTTAGCCAGGCCCATCTTAATCTGGTCAAATCTTGGAGTTGTCTCTTTGCAGATGGGTGTAAAGAAAGGGAAATGTAGCTAAAACAGATTAGGCTCTTTATTTCTGCAGTCCTACAGAGACCAAGTAGTGATGAGAGATGACATAAGGATTAGTATTCAAAGAATGCAAGGCCCTTGGTGCTGCAAGTTTAGCCTCAAGAACTTAATTGCTTCTGTCTGAACAGCTAGGTGTTTAAACACCAAACCAGGTTGCCAGACTAGGAATACACTAAAAGTTTTAGCAGCACCGAACTGTAAAGCGAACAGTATCCCCACTCTCCTTTGCACACAACTTCAATGTAGATGGAAAGCAACAAATTAATGAAGCAAAATTTAAGATTCAGCCCGTGGCAGACAGCACAAAACAGACAACAATACAGGATCAAAGAGCAGACAAAAGATATACCAAATGCAGACAGATAGAGCTTTTATACTAATACTACATACGACAGTAATGCTGAAGCAATATACCCAACCAGATTGCCAATAAAGGAAATGTAAGTAAAAAGCAACAAGTACAACTAACATCCTCATCAAGAGGATTTGATCTGTATTATTCTCTTTCAAAAGAACTACGCTGATGTAGAGCTAGAGAATCAGGCCCATCACACACACACATACGGAGAGTATGAAGTGGAAAAAAAAAAAGTTTGACATAGCTGGAAATGCTTTAGTTCATTTTCAAATGAAACAAACTGATCAGAAGCCAAATCTGAGAATAAAATGAATGAAAGTCAAACATAACATGGGTTCTACAAATACATCACACATTATTTTGAAGACTGCATATTGACTATTATGAATCAAAAATCAATAAAACAGCATAACTATCTAACACATTTCCTGGTTAAAATTTGAGGATGGCATAAGACACAAAAGAGACCGTGAAACCATTATCCTCAAATCATCCTAGGACTAGACTAAAACATTTACCACACAGAGTTGAAAGATAATAAAAATCAATCTTATCAGTACATGGGGGCCTGAACTAGTAACTTATTGTTTACATAGACGTAGAAGGTTACTGTTCAAAAGAACTGGTAGCACAATAATTTTCTTTATATCCTAATTCACAGGCTCTTGTTTTGGAGCACACAAAAAACCCCTGTAGCACAGTGAGTCAGACTACCTGTGGAGCGAAAATAATTAACCTACTAACAAAACTTCCTTCTCTAGGAGATGGTAAAGAGATTTCCCTTGAGAGGGAGGAAGTCAATTAACATTTGAAAAGGCCTTACCAACAGAAAGCCTGTTTACCTACACCTCAGCAGGAAGGGGATGCTCTTTGAAAAGGCAGAAGGTGCTAAAAATACACAGACTGAAAATAGCTGTTTGAAATGGAGTAATATCCTTTGAAAGGTTCATAGCACATATCCACAGGTTACATTGAAACATTGTGGTGGACAGTTGTGAGGAAAGTTATAGGTGCAGTGACATCTCCAGTACAGAGGCTACATAATTTCCGCATGCACTAGTAAGATGGGTTCACAACATGTCAAAGCACTGATATTCTGTAGTTCCGCAGAATTGCCCTAAGGATTCATCCCTGTTTGCTACACACTTCTCTGGAATCTTAGCCTACATGAATAAATAAATAAAACCATAAACTCTAACCTCAAGATTACAGAGACAACCTTGAAAGTCTGATAATAGTAAAACTGAGCTCTGCATTTTCCTCTTTCCCCCCACCTTGCTATGCAAGTCAGTCCAATCTGTCTTCCAGACCCCACCCGGTTTTTATCTTTAGATCACTAAGGCTACAGCCCTTGCTGCAACCTGAAAACAAACTGAGCTGTGGGTGAGGGCATGACACATGGCATTTGTCATCACAATCATAACATACACTGGGCAAGATAAGGGTTTAAAAAGAGTTTACGTGGTCTGGACGGTCTGTCTTGAAATATTAAAAACGTCAAAGAATTCAGATGTGTCTCAGATCTACTGCAGGGGAAGGACAAATTCAGTTGTATTATAGATTTCACATCCTTTACCTTTTCAGTGCCATAGAAAATGACATATTACCAATTTGAATTCCTCACCTTCATAGAGCAAATGACTCTTCAAAGCCTCACAGAACCACTACTAGTCCTAAGTACTCACACAGAACAGCCAGACAGTTTTTACTTTCACTCAGTAATAAGTCAAATTCTCATTACTTAGTAGAATATGCTATCTAGAAGAATTACTGTGTCATACTTCATTTATAAAGGTCCAAAAATCGGCATACTATTTAGAAACTTGGATAAACAATGTAAAAGTACCACCCCCATCACCAAGTGGCTGAGTTTCACCCACATACCTGTTGCCTCCTCATCAAAGCAAGCAAAAGCATTCCTGATGACATCTTCCGGATCAGTGCCATTTAACTTCTCACCAAACATTGTGAGGAACATCGTGAAGTTTATGGGGCCTGGAGCCTCATTCATCATGGCATCCAGGTATTCATCCGTTGGATTCTTTCCTACAAGTAGAGAGATTCTTAGTTGGTTTAGCTTTCAAACTAAAAGTAATCTGAATAGCATAATACAAACTGGGACACCTCTCACAAGCTATCCCAATCTCAGTATTTTAATTATAATAGCACAAATTTGCTTGGCAACCAGAAACAGAAAAGTGACATTACCAAGGGAGGCGAGCATATCGTGCAAGTCCTCTTTGTCAATGAAGCCATCTCTGTTCTGGTCGATCATGTTGAAGGCCTCCTTGAATTCTTGAATCTGCGACTGATCAAACATAGCAAACACATTGGAAGTGGCACGCTGAGGGCGCTTCTTGGTGGTCTTCGTCTTTGCCTTTTTGCTGGACATGTTGATTTTTGGACACTAGGGACAGAAATAAATACAGTAAGATGAGAGGTAGGACTTTAAAAAAAAATGTACTAAGGTTTAACATTAAAGTTCACAGACAGAAAACACCTCTGACACACTTCCATTCCCTCTCATCAGAGCATATTTCCCTAATCAAGAAATGAAAAGAGAAGCAGAAAATACAAACAAATGAAAGACAGACTCCTAACTAAAAAAAGTCACTAAAAGAAGATGTGAGTTAAACTTGCACTTCAGTCTTCAAAGGGATAGGTTTTGTGTGGGATCCCTTCTTGATACACGCACCTACAAGAACTTAGACTGGTCTCAAGTCTAAAAGAGCAAAGCGAGGTTTTAATAGCCGTCATTAGGCTTGTGAAAGAGCTCTCTATGGATATGGATATACAATAACTGCGCAATATTAGGTAGTAGGGCAAGGAGAAACTCAACTCAGTTCACCTGAACTCTGAAGCACCTCTGCTTGACACATGACAGCAGTAAGTAGTTGCTATTTGGTGTAATGTCTCTGTCCTTGCTTTGCCTTCCATTATTTAAAACACATTAAGACTAGGAGAAAAGTGTGCAAGCTATGTTTCTGCTCATACCAGTAAGTTCTGCCTGACCTCCATTTACTTTTATGCATTTAACGTTACCTGAAATATACTACAGGTCTGCCACACCTGAAAACTGACTTCTGCAATCTGCTTCTTTAAGCAAAAAAGGAAAGCAACCAGATCACACTGCTTTTGCTCATCTCCCTAGAAAAACTGCTCAGAAAAAGGTATCTTTACCTGTTACACTCAGGCTAACCGAGCTTGGGTCTGAACAATGCAGAGCAATGGCCCATTCCATCACTCCCACTGTCATTTAGTTTACCTGTTGCTAAACTTGCTGAAGTTTCCGTCATACAGTGCTGAGAAGCAAGCTTAAAGAATTTATAAATTGAACTGGAGGAGAATGCATTCGTCTTTCAGGGTAGGTGGGAGGGAGGGACAGAGGGAAGGAGGGAGAGATGGATGGAGGAAACCCACACACAGCCTCTTTCAGCTTTACCCAAAGAAGGCTGCAACCTGACAACAACCTAGCAGCCTCTTCCTTGCCCCAGGCTTGGACTTGTGGGGAGAAATCAAGCTCAGCAGCAACGCTCAGTTCTCCAGTGAGCACAGCGCTGACGAGATTATTTTTTCTTTTTCAATAATCATTATTTTTTTATTATTTTTTGGACCCGGAGGAAGGATCTCTCTTCAAAAGCGGCACCCCGCCCTAGGCTTCAAGGCCGCACAGAATCGAAGAGCTCTTGCCCTCTCCGTGAAGAGAAAATGGCGCCGGGGGCCCTTCCTCGACCTCGCCGCCGGTTGAGGCTGAGGCTCCGGCAGCCACGGACGTGGCTGCCGGAGCCTCAGCC
>VZSZ01001400.1:49204-67017 GCA_013398815.1 Ibidorhyncha struthersii
CTCACTACAGGAAAGACATTGAAGTGCTGGAGCGTGTCCAGAGAAGGGCAACAAAACTGGTGAGGGGTCTGGAGGACAAGTCTTATGAGGAGAGGCTGAGGGAACTAGGGCTGTTTAGCCTGGAGAAGAGGAGGCTGAGGGGAGACCTTATCACTCTCTACAAGTACCTGAAAGGAGGTTGTAGGGAGATGGGGACTGACCTCTTCTCCCTAGTGACAAATGATAGGACAAGAGGAAATGGGTTCAAGTTAAGCCAGGGGAGGTTTAGGTTGGATATAAGGAAAAATTTTTTCACTCAAAGGGTTATCCAACATTGGAATAGGCTGCCCAGGGAGGTGGTGGATTCGCCATCCCTGGAGGAGTTTAAGAAAAGGGTAGACATGGTACTTGGGGACATGGTTTAGAAGTGTTTTTTGTCAGGTTAGGTTAATGGTTGGACTTGATGATCTTAAAGGTCCCTTCCAACCTCAACAATTCTATGATTCTATGAAAATGGCACTGTCATTCTTTCAACTCCTTTCCTACCTGCTATCAGTTTTGTTGGTATACAGTCAGTATCTTGGTAAACAGTAACTCCTAAGGAGGAAAGGAAAAAATAGATGAACAGGCTTTTGCTGAAATTGCCAATTATATTTACAAATGTAAATGGATTACATTTAGGCACTGTATGTACTGAAGTTAATACGTAATCTAGAAGTTGCAGTCCCAAATTTGAAGGGAGACACTTTAATTGCTAAAAGGCCCAACTTTCTTTCCCTGCTCTCCCCTCAAACCAGAAGAGTTATTTCATGAGGTCTGAGAATTTGGCCTAATTAGCTTATAAGAATACTTCCCGGATGAATTTTAATATCACTTTTCTAAAATTTGCCTCAGAATGCAACGGAAAAAAAATACTAAACTTTGCTGAATTGAGAGCATGATTTTTTTAATGGAAAAAGTTTTGGGGAATAATCCTCCGTACTTACTAGACATGGCACATAGTTTCAGGATAATTATATGCAAAGTGTGAGTGGGCAGGGAAGCAGTAGAAACAGCAAGATAGTAATAAAGTTATTAAAATACTCCATGATAATCTTGAACAACTGAATTGTGTGTTGAAATTTAATTATGAAAATAGTTATTTGATATCTTAATTTAAAATCCTTTCATCAGTTACTTTAAATTGAACTACTGCTGCAAACATGCAACTCTAGATTGTATTGTTTTTCATGCTATTACAAAGGTGTTATATGAAACCTGTCACCGTGTATGTTGTTCCCAGTATTTAACTTTCAAGAGAATAGGTACAGTAATATTACTCACCCAGTATGAGATCAGTTCTCACTGACGAAATCGTCTGTCTGTCTCTCTCCCTCTCTCTTAAAGCTTTTGTATTCAATTTGTTGCATCATAATGGAATGTGAAGGAGTTGTTAAATGCAGACCATGTAAATCTGTACAATGATTTTACAAATGGTTCAATTTTACTTGATTTCGGCATTCATAATACCACTAAAGAAATTTAAAGGGGAAAAAAGGGATTTAGTTTGCCTATTATAATATTTGGGGACTATTTTTTTTACTCATTGACATGAATCTTAAAGGAAAAAAAAAGTAAAAGTCTTTTTTTTTCATGAATGTATTAGCTTGTGCTATGGCTCTTAATTAAGAAGATCTGTTGTGATGATCTCTCGGGTGAACAGGACTTTGTTTCTGCTGTTTAAACCCCCCTGTGGAGAGGGCGCTGCTTGAGGATGGTACCTGTGAGCTGCCCGCAGCCTTGAACCGTGCTTAGTTCCCTGTGACCGTGCATCCCTGGCTGATGCTGGAGAGGATCATGCCTGTGATCCCGTTTCCTGCTGCCTTACAGGCCGTTTCTGAGAGCGCAATGAAGTCAGGGGCTGTTTCTTCAGCACGCAGACTCCTTTCTTGAGTACGAAGGCTCCTCTGCGCTCTGATGGCGCTCCCTGACTGCACGGAGAGCTGTGCTTGCAGATCACTATCTGATGGGACAGCAGGCCTGGTCTTGAAGGCAGCCTTCGGGATCTTCTAGAAGAACAGTCCAGGCACATCCTAGGGAGAGCGTGTTCTGGGAAGCCCGAGGTTGAAATGAGTAGCTCTGCTGCTAAGTGGTTCATCCAAACGCAGTTCAGCACGCAGTGCCAAGTGTGTCCGGAGCGAAGGATTTCTACAGCCGCTGTGCAGAGAGAGCGTGCCCTGCCTGCCGTCCTGGGCGCAGGCAAGCGCTCTGCGGGAGCGCTGGAGGCCGGGGAGTTCCCAGGCTGCGCGTTGGAGGGATGCTCAGGGCGAACTGTACCAAGAAATAGTGCCACCTAGTGATGAGCTTCAGTTTTATACAGCGTTTGTTTTGTGGGCTGGAGAAAAATGCTTGCACTACCACATCCAAGAAATGTATGCCCCAAAATTGTTTATTTCTCAGAACCGCATAATTTCCTGCGTAAACCATACAGAGTAAGAATTAATTTATCCATTCTGAAAACGTGATTTTTTTTAACTGGTGAGCTCTTAACTCCTTCAGTTTTCTTCTTTCTACTACTTTTTCCTGCAGTGCTCCCACCTTCTTTCTCATTTATGTCAGTCTTGTGTAAGAAAAAAACCTTTTAAGCAAAATGTATAAAATTTTCCTATCCTTTCCACCTAAAATTCTCAAATACTTTTGTGCTGTTGAAATGTTTCCCTAGACTTGTTTTCTTTGGACTACCTAAAAGCCTTCAAAATTATCTGTTTCATACTTAAGTTCTAAGGCAATAGACAGCAAGGAATTTACAGTAAACCTTTTCCCTCCTTTCGTTTAATTCTCTCCATTCCCTCACCTCTGCTGACTAATGATGACAGTGCAAATATTTGTGATTAACTCAGTTGCTTAATGAAGCAGTGTGTCATATGATGTTTCTTTATGAATCTCATTAATGTTACAGGAACAGCTGCCCTGGCTCGCAGTAAAAGTCTGCCTAGTCCAGTGTGCCCTAGCTGTGAAGAGATGCGTATTCTGGATGTGGTAAGCAGGGAGCAAAGTCTTATCCATCCTTTGGTGAGCTGTCATTCCCACGGACTGTGTCTGCACTGTCTGTTCCACAAGGCAACTGCACTCAAAAAGTGGGGGCCAGGGGACTGGTCTACTTGTTTGCGGTCATGATGTACCTCTTGCTCGCTGCAAGGCCAGAAAAAATACCAGGATCATCCCCAGCGCCTGCATTTGGCCCTACACAACAGCAAGGAGCAGAGCGAACCTGTCAGGATTGCTCAGCCTGGAGTTTTGCTCAACATTCAGGTCTTGCTGCCTCCTAAGAAGGTGAGAACCACAAAGCTGGGGTTAAATGAGATTGTCCAAGTCTCACCCTGATTTTTCAGCAAGTCGGAATTGGCCCATGAAGTGGGGAAGGGGAGGCCTGGCAGCTGTGTCCTCTTCCTGCTTCTTGCATTTCTGGGTGGAGCACCACTGGGATGTGTCTACTGGCTCTTTGGATGCCTTCAACAAATAATAGATGCTTTGAGGTCTACCCTAGCAGGTCCCTGGAAGCTTTTACTGTTTGTTTGGGATTTTTTTTGTTTGTTTTGTTTTTTGTTCCTGAACCTTGGAATCATCAGGTATTTTTGAAAATCTCTTTCTCTAGACTTCCTCTTCTTTTTGGAGGAGAGCGAGCACTGGGTGCTTTTAGCCTATTCTTAAGGGGAAAGCAGCAGCAATGGCCACATGTAGGTATTGAGGGAAGAATAAGAGTCAGGGAAGCCTGTGATATCCTCCCAGAATCCTCTCCCAACCTTTTCTATGTTTAACTCATGGAGGGGTAAGTCACCCTGAGCCAGATGTGGTATTCAGTAACCCATGATGAACTATTTTCATGAGCTTGCCTAATATGTAGTCCTTGAATTGATGTAAATTTAGCACCCGCAATATCCTTTGCAGGCGTTTTTGGATTCCTTTGCAAGGTTGCTATTTCTTACATGAAGAACTTCACCTTACTAATTTTGAACCTACCTATTCCTATTTTTATTCAATGTTGTAGACTTTCTTTTGGAAGAAATGCTAAGGCTGAATTGTGTGTCTACCTCTTTCAGGTTACTTTTGCTTCTAGAGAGCTCTTGTGTGTTCTGTCAGCTGTAGCACAGAGTCCTGCTTAGGTAATTTTTCTTGTACAGAGGCTATTCCATACCCTTGGTCATCATAGAAGTAAGACTAAGGATAAGCATAGGAAACAAACAAAAGAGTATAAAAAAGGAGACTAGATGAGAAAGCATATTTGTGATTTTCACATTGAATTAAGAATTAAAAACGTGTGAAAGTTGGATGGTTTTGCTGGTTAAGAGATTTTTCTGAGCATATTATCACTGTTCGACAAAAGTAGCAAATGCTACTTGCAGAGGCTAAGTATTGACAGCCCAATCAAATATTTCCAAATTTTGTTCTAAGTCACTTCTAGGTCAAAGCAGTCATTTGACAAAAGCATGTTGACTGTCAGTTGCTTCACCTGGTATTTTGGCTCATCCCTCTGCCTTTCCATCCCTTCTTCCCTGATTCCAGCTGGCGTTTGTTGTCTCTGTCACTCTATCCCAAGTGCAGTGCTGTATCAGTCATTCTTTTTGTGATGCTGGGATTGTCCCAGAGTTGTTCTGGAATTTCTCCAAAAATAGCTCCAGCGCTGTGATCCAAAGGTAAAACCTTTGAGGAGCCGTGAGTGAAAGAAGGGATTCTGAATGCATGTCTTCACTTGGGTCTCTTGAAGGGCCTCAGAGCAAGAATTTGAACCAGCTGCGGAGTATTGCCTGTTTTCATTCAAAGACCTCATGAATAAAAAGAGTAAGTTACAGCTTTCCCAGGTGGTCCCTGCCACAGTGTAGATGCTGAAGCATGGAAAGTAAAGCCTCTCAGAGAATGTACCAGAGCCTACAGAAGAAAGATATATTCTTTCTCAATATTGAAAATGCTCTGTTTTGACTTTCTGGTAACTTCCAGTGTGCATAGCGGAGGAAAAGGCGAGAATTTAAGTTCTCTAGAGCATTGTATCACAATGATATGGCAGGGCCAAGGACAAAGCTGAGAAATGTGATGGAACATAAATAAAATAAAGTCAGTCTCTGAAGTGTTGTAAAACAGGAGAAAACGAAAACCCCTAATATATTCTTGTAAATCTGCAGCTTGATCACTGTATGTATAGGCACTGAAACATATTTGACAGAGTATCGAGGGACTGGACTCAGCAAACAAGGTGCTCCTTGCATTCCCAAGTCCAAAGTTCTTTATATATGAGAACACAAATTTAAAAATAAAAGAAAGAGAAAGTTGAAAAGTACATCTTGGGCTGTTGATTTCTGGCAGGTTTTTGTCCCTTGCTACCTGTTCTCTATGATAAAGAAGTCACTGTACTGCCACTTGTGCTCCATGTCCATTGTTTTTTATCCCAGCTGGTAAACTGCAATAATTTTAGCGAAATCTTTGTGGGTTTTTCTCCCCTTTTTGCACTAGTTTTAAACAAAAATATTGCCAGACACCATGATTCCACAATGTTTATAAGTGAAATGCAAAAAATAAGTGTTGATAAGGTATTCTAAGTAAGAAGAAAGTGAGACCTTCAGTCTTTCAAACACATCTAATTAATTCTGCTAAACTAAGGACATGGATACGTGCTCTCTCCTCGCATGTTAAATTAGTGTTTGTATCTATCTGTCAATGTGTGTGTTTAAATAAGGAAGGAAATGAAATGTGCTCAATGCTTGGCCAAAGGCCTAAACTGGTATTTTAAAACATACCCAGAAGACAAGAAGGAATGTATTTAGTCAGGTGTTTGACATAAAAAGCAAGCTGTTAACCAGTTTTCTGATTAGCTGATGCCTATGCAAGTTTGGTTGGCTGGTGGAGCAATTTCAAAACCAACATGCTTCTTGCAGGGTGGTAATATGTTGCCAGTATAAAACCTGCTCCATTAAAGATGGTTAGCTCCCAGTTAAGGAAGAAGAATTCAATAGAGAAAAAAATACCCAAACAGTGTCTGTTAGAAACAATGCAAAGTTCAAGGCTCAAGTTACTTATGTCTGATGCCAACTCTATTTTAGCAAATACTGAGGGCTCGCAGACCTCATTTTACACCCACTCACTTGAATATGCTAGACAGAGGCTGGAAATTATTGTGAAATACTGTCTCTTTACTCCCAAGGATCTATGCCCGCAACATTCATAAGGAAAAAGCCCCAAACAAAATGTAGTTCAATATTTGGTGAGGTTGTACTCACTGATACCCTAAAATAGTCAAAGTGAAGAAATTACAAATTAAGGATTAAATAAACCTTGCAAAATTGAGCAGTGGCAGCTTACAAGCACGCTAAAATGAATGCTGCTGTCACGCACCGTCTGCTCCTTTCGGCACACATATTAAAGTTAGTCTTGACCTGCCTAATCCTGTAGTATTTGAAACTGACTCCCAAGCTTTATGACAGCGCAAGGCTGGTTTACTAAGGGACCGAATCACGGCTGCATGTCAGAGGAGTCTGCACGCAGCAAGCGGTTGGGATTTTCCAGGAGGTATTTTGATTTCCTGCTCTCCTGTTAATTACATGCTTCCGAGAACCATGTAAACAGCTTCCCTTAGATATATTACATTCCAGCAAACTGCGTGACCCCTTAAACCCTGTGATGCAACATCTATTGTGTATGATCTGTTCTCTAGGGAATATCAAACATTTGGTCTCAAAAGATTCCTTGGCAGTATTTATTTCTGTATTGTTGAAATTTGCAACACAAGTTATTTTTTTAAAGGTCTAGCGCAGGGATTCCTGAAGGATGTGCTGCCACAGCCGCCTGTGTGCTTTGCTCACAGCAACTGAGTTTGCTCCTACCCAAAATGAGTGGTCCCAGGGAACAGTATGTGTATAGGCACACAGACTGCAAAGGAAAATGGGAGGATCAGCCGCCTCTTTTCTTAAGATTAAAAGTTTCCTATCTAATATATCGAAAGTTTAGGAAAACAGTGATGTCTATGGAGTTGCTGCTCAGAGCAGAACAAAAATGAGCTGTGTGGAACTTATTTTTTTCCCGGCATTGCTTTTCAACATTTCATGATAACTTACATTTAAGCTGCATTTTGAGAGGCATTTACTGATCTCTGATTGCCTCTATATTGTTCCTGGCTTCTATAATACCATTTCTGAATTACTGTCATTCTAGATCATTTTTCCATAGGAGGAGGTTATCTAAAAATCACAGTAGAGCTTGAAATATTAAGTAAGCAAGCCAAAATAGGAGCATGGGTACATGGGCAATACCATTGGCAGATTAATTGCTGATATCCAAAACGTTCCTGACTCTGATTATTACTCACCTGTTATTTGGACTTACATTGAATGCTTTCAGTATGGTAAAAGAGCTATTTGTTGCCATTTGAAGTTCTGCAGGAACATACCAAATAATAGGTTAGTAATGTTACTGACAAGAAAAGGCCACAGCCACGAGAAACATGATGACAAGATCTCAGGTATTTTTCCAGCTTTCGGAACCAATGCAGCAGACAGGACACAAAGGCATACTGTTACCGATGGATGCCCTGTGCCAGGATGGGGCCCCTGTGTTACATTTCATTTCTCAACATAAGACAGCGATCCTAGAAACAAGCCATCTAAAGATAGTTCTTAGGTCAGTGGTGAAATGGATCCCTTCAGAGCGTATGAACACCACTTCTGTGACATCAGTTAGTTGCTGAGCTAGTGTATTAAGCTGACTTCACATTGTGAAATGTTTCAGTCGTCTGATCGCTGTGGGATAAAGGATGATTTTATTTGCTTAAATGCATTGTAGAGAACAGAAACAAGTGTATCCCCAGTTGGTTAAAAAGCTGCATATGACAAGTATCTCCAGCAACAGTCAGAGGAGGGGGGAGTGGGAAATAAAGCAGGAAAGCATAGACTGGCAGCACTTCACACAAGCATTGTCCTCTTTGGAGGTTTTGTGTGCAGCTGCAATAGCTCTTTGGCTTCAATTCGACCTTTGCGGATGTAGCCTTAGAACAGGGTAAATGGGTCATGTAAAATAAATCACTGCTTTTCAGTAGTGCTTCACAGGGCTATTAAATGCATGCATCAGCCTATGAAAATAGTTTTTCATCTGAAGCTTCGTCTGGCATGCAGCTTGGAGACCATTATATATGAACCCCAAGGGAGAAAAGATTTAGCTTCCAAGATTTTGACTGCAAAATGCTAAGTCTAAGTCATCAGAATCTTAAGCTGTTTCAGTGACCAAAGTTATTTTTATTTTTGGAAGTGGATTATTGATGACACATCCCTACAGTACTCAGCACGCAACCTCAGCTGTCCGGACATTCCTCGCTGCCTAGCTACAAAGCACATCTGATGCTCTTATATGGTCTCTTGGCTGGGTCTGTAGGTCTCGTAGCCTTCCAGCAGTTGAGGGGTTTGTGCCCACTCGCAGGTTAACTGGTCTTCTACATTACAATACAGATACTGGGGAAACCTGGACTTGGAAGGTCATCATCAGTTAGATGCAAACATCCTTGGAAATTCTTCCTCAATAACATGCCTTCCTGAGTAGGTATCATTACATTAATACAGTTTCCTGTCCCCAGGCCCTAATCAGAGAGCAGCACCCACACAGTACCACAAGGAACAAAGCAGCTACATCCCACGTTTCAGCTGGCTGTTCAAAAATTAAGAGCAGCAGTACAAAAGATTTTGAAGTAGACAGTTTCCTCTCAAGGAGGATACCAGGTTCTTTATGTAACTCACATTTATGACTTTAAAGTCACTACTTCAAACTTATTTCCAGCAAGAAAAATCCAGCTGGCTTGTCTGCCGATTACACAGTGAGACTAACATATCAGCACCTAAAATTTACTGAGAAAGCAGGATCAGGAAAAGAATGGTTTAGGGACCCAGTGCTCATAACAGAAGAAAACTGATCCTCTGAATGTTACCCCATTTAGAAATTCAAAGGGAAAAAATAATCAAGGTAATCTAGCATCTATCCTTAGTGCAGCCTGCTTGCATATACGCACACAATATTGAATTACATAGATGTGACAAGATCAGTCTAAACAAGTGACAGTGTAACTGTTCTTTAGCATTACCTAGCAACATTTCAACAAGACCAAGTTTCCTAGATCTCCACACTGTTGTCTTTGTCACATGGGCAGTGTAGGTGACAGCTTCCATACATGCTCATAAACTACCTTCTGAAAAAAAAAAAAAAAAAAAATTAGCTGTTGCTGGAACCTTGCAGGCATCCCATGAAGAAACACCTCAGCATCCACACTGAGGAGCACTGAGATAGTTTAAAAACAAGCTTTTGAGATAAGGAGCAGATGTGGCGCTCTGAAGTAGTATAGCAGAGAACATAGCTTCAATTTTTCTTTTTCTCCTACCCAGACTAAGTTCCAGTTAGCAGATAAAACACAAAATTGGGAAAAGAATGGCTGAAAACTCATTTTAATTAAGCCCAGAAGTGGAAGAAACCACCCAAGACTGAAAAAAAGTAAGAAATAATCAAAGTATGCCTACTGAGTATACTTTGTCAGGTTAACTTATTTAACAAAGCTAAATCCAGAATAGCTTCAAGAACTGCCATACTGGGAACTAAGAGAACCACCTTTCTCTTCTCTTGGGTGTTTGAGACAACAGCATCAGCACAGCTGGTTTTGACTGAATGAGTCCTGCTTGTATAAAAGCCACGTTATCCATGTAGCTAAGGAAAATGGAGGATCTTTTAAAAAGTGAGGGGGACTTTCACACGTATAGGGTTTTACCAAGTTAATTCTCAGAACTACTGGGCTCACATTCTCACATGCAAATTAAAAGCTGCAGAATAGTAAAGCTTTATGTAGGTTTTCTGGCCATGTATTGCTGTTAATTAGTGCCAGCACAGACACTGCAGCTCAGACAGATTCCTTTGCGCAAGCTTCCTTCAGCAGAAAGGAAAAAATATGCCTAATTCCCACCTATTGCCAGCATAAAGACTTAGCAAACAGGGATGCAAACTTTGACATGAAAACATTGGTAAAAACTATCAATATTAAAAGGAAATAAAAGCTGGGTGTGATATCTGCTTAAGAAACATAAATGTTCTCTGCTGGCCATTAGGCAATTTCAAGAACCTTCCCTAACTATTTCTTTGGCTAACTACTTAGACCAGTCAGATCCCACTTCAAAAACTTGAGATAAGAGATTTGTACAGCTGCATTTTTAAAGACACCGGCACATACTGCTGGGAGCATTTCAGAACTGTGTGACACTGCACAAAACATCATGAACGTAAGTTTTCTAGCTTGACTTGCAATTGCAAGTAAAACACAATTAATACACCTGCATTTGTAAAGGCATAATAGAAATGTCCTGCTTCAAAAAAGAATGAGGTATTTTATCTATATAGCAATCTTTATTTCAAAATGGCATTTATTACAAAAATGTAAAAATCCAGCTAAATCAGAAATATTGAGATTATTTTCCTGGACTATTAAGCCCATGGTTCTTTGTCCCCATATCCTTTTCCTTACAATATTTTCCCCACTTCCAGTCTGATTACACAGGTGCAAATACGCCTAAATGGCCTGGAATAGATAAATACATTGAGAAAGGCAAAAGCTGTAAAGCTAAATGCATGCAACAAGTTCTATCAGGAAGAAACCCTCAAAAATAAACGTAAGTATAAAGTAGAAATAATTTGCAGGTATCAGGAGGTTTGCTCAGTCATCCTTGTCTTTTGCTCCGTGTTTCAGGATGCGCGTGAATTCAATGTAGTTGAAATTCCCCTTTTTGTCAATGGGTGCCTCTCTGTACAGCTCATCTACCTCTTCATCTGTGAACCTGTCTCCCATTGTCGTCAGCAGCTCTCGCAGGTAATCTTCCTGAATGAACCCTAGGACACAACATAAGAGAACATAAGAAAAAAGGAGTTTTTACATTTATCTGCTAATACATGGATGATAATTTCTTCGAATTCTTTGTTTCCATTAGAGAGACCTACAGTCTTTGTTGCCAAATGAAAACAAAGCCATTAAAGCCTATTACTGTAATTGCCAAATAATTACAAGCATTCAATCAAGTCAAGCCTCTTTGTTAATTTGCATGGTCTCACTACTTCAAGTAAAGGCCATTCTACGATTTGCCTGTAGTGTTTCAAAGAACACACAAATTTGTCAGTATACATATTGGCCCTTCTTCCCAACAGCAAGACTATACTCCCGGTAGTATGGAAAGCCTTCTAAGAACTGTACATTTCTCAAAGGGGATCCGTTTGTCTAGAACATTCCTAATGAAAACCACAAAAAAAAAAAAAGATGGAACTTGACTACCAATGTTCAACAAGTGCATGAAACACAGGGAAGTCTGAAATATTTCAGTGATTTTAAATTGATCTTACATCAGTGACGAAACTCAGATTTACTAGACTGGTTGCAAAGAATACATTTCTGGCATTGTTTATTAAACAAGCAGCCTTATATAAATTGTGATTCCTTCTATCACCACTCTTGTGAGTGACACAAGGTTTATCTTACATTAATTTTCTTCTCCTTTAAGTGCAGCTTAACATAGGGACGGTGGTTACAAGTTGCTGACAGAAAACAAGTTCTTCATAAGAGCACAACAACTTTAAGGACAAGGATTTCCCTTACAAAAGTTGTCCCAAAGCTGAATTTTAAGTTAGGAAAAATTTAGGATCCTGGTTACCGATCAACATCTTANNNNAACACCGTCTTCCCCCCCCCCCCCCGTCCTGAACAACAGGACCGAAGTGCCAGAAATTTCGGATTTAAAATTTTGTAGTGTTTGAAAAGCTATTTTCAGCTGCTGAGAATATATGGCGTGATTTTTAGTTTACAGAAATCAGAATATTCAAATTCATCACCACTTCTATGAATGCAAGTATTTATTGTTACAAAAGTAAGTAGAAGTAATACACGTAACATGGTAATTTTACCCACATACCTGTTGCTTCTTCATCAAAGCAAGCAAAAGCATTCCTGATGACATCTTCCGGATCAGTGCCATTTAACTTCTCACCAAACATTGTGAGGAACATCGTGAAGTTTATGGGGCCTGGAGCCTCATTCATCATGGCATCCAGGTATTCATCTGTTGGATTCTTTCCTACAAGTAGAGAGATTCATAGTTGGTTTAGCTTTCAAACTAAAAGTAATCCAAATAGCGTAATACAAACTGGGACACCTCTCACAAGCTATCCCAATCTCAGTATTTTAATTATAATAGCACAAATTTGCTTGGCAACCAGAAACAGAAAAGTGACATTACCAAGGGAGGCGAGCATATCGTGCAAGTCCTCTTTGTCAATGAAGCCATCTCTGTTCTGGTCGATCATGTTGAAGGCCTCCTTGAATTCTTGAATCTGCGACTGATCAAACATAGCAAACACATTGGAAGTGGCACGCTGAGGGCGCTTCTTGGTGGTCTTCGTCTTTGCCCTTTTGCTGGACATGTTGGCTGTTGGTTCTAGGGAGACAGAAACATATCCAAGATTTAGTCTTATTAAAATCAGATTGCACGTTCCTGGGAGAGAGATGGATAAAGGAATATCAAATTCCACGTTATAAGCAAATACCCCAAACTACACATTTATTTTAGTAGCTCCTGCTCTATTTTCTTTCATTTGGACTGCACTTGCTATTAAGTATAATGTTTTTCAGGATTCAGGGACTTGTACTCTAGGCCAACAGCAGGCTATATTAAAAAACAAATCAAATCATAGTTCTTTAAGTGAAACTCACACAGTGCTTGTATTGCTGATTCAATACTCTATCTGCATCTTCCAGAAATTATGATGACTACATACTTAGCAGTTTAGGAGGCACTGTTGACCTACCATGTAGATGTATATGGGCTGCTAACCCAGCATAGTATGTAGTGGTTAAATAAATCAAGCAGTATGCTAAACTAACATTTGGGAGGTAAAAAAAAAAAAAAGTATTTTAGGCTCTTAATAGCATTTTTTTAGAATAGCTGTTCTTAAAAGAGCAGCAGGTCTCAGGACACAGAATGACCCTGACAAGAGCCTAATGTTTTTGTGAAGATCATTGGATGGTGTTGGAGCTGGGAGAGAGATCTGCCCAAGAACTCCTACTAGAGTGCTTTGAAAGTCAAGTAGAGGGTTGCATGTGTTAGAAAAAGGACACTAACATGGTTCAAAAGCACTACATTGCTGTTCTCTTACACAGTGAACTATTACACAATACATATGCAAATACAAGCATACTCTTTTTTAAATGAATTAACGATGTAATAGCTTTAAAATTCTGAAGATTGTTTCTTTTAAATTATCAACCCTTTAAAATATTTATATATTCTCACAGAATCTTTATATAATTTCATGTATCACAAATATACTAATTTTATCATTTCCCTTGAGCTGTCAAAATGGAGAAATAAACATGGTAGTTTACATGTTATAACACTAATATAATCAGGGTAGAAGTGAGGCTTTCAAGTTAACTACTTCTTTTTAGCTGGGAAGATACATTTAGTGTTCAACTATGGTTGACGGTACAAACACAAAAAGCTGAGTCATTCACTGAAATGCAAACACAAAGACCTCAACATTGCTATTGGATCAAAGTAAGGTAGACCCCATTAAATGTTGTTTCTAAAAGTCTTGTATACCTCTATGCTTTAGTTTTATCTAATACATGCAATCCATGCTGCTAAAATCCTTTATTATGCCCAAACCAAACATTGTGCAAACCAGATTCCTTCCATGCTTGATTTTGAATTTTACAGGAAGCACTTGCAGCAAGTGTCCTGAAAGAGGACAAATTTAAGCTTCACCTGTAGTCACAAGATGCCAACATTTTGAAATTTATACTGAGTATTAATTTTATAACTTTAAAAAAAAATCTGGTGAGAAATGCAATTCTAATCAGTCACAGCATAGTTCTAACAGTTTCTCAGACAGTTTATCCAAAGTGACTACATTTTCTGTTAGACTCCTGAAAAGGAAGACTGAAGTCACTAACTTGGATTCGTCCTTAAAAAAAAAAGGGAGTAAAATTAAGCAAAGTAACTCCCTTACATGGTCAATCAATTCAATATTCATGGAAAACACAGTTAGATTTTTTGGTTTTAATTAAAGGAAAGACACTTTACCTTGCTTTGTATCAGATACAGGACATGCTGTACCAGGCATCTGGATCATAAAAGGGTATTCCATGGTTATGTCCTTCTCAGTCTGTCTACAAACAGCGTTACTGATTTCGCCTGCTAATTCCACACTTTTAAATCCTACATGCATATACAACGTTCTTCTGACGTATTAAAAAAAAAAAACAACATTATGCCCTGAACTAAAAATAGCCTATGAAATGCAACTGCACATCATTCAACAACACTGAAGTTCTCTTCATTGCATTCACTAACCACAAGCTATCCGAGATGTTTGGCCTCCAACAACACTTCAACAAATAAATATGAACTCCTGACATCTAGATATTTATGAAGACAGCTGACAATAAAGGTAGTTTGCTTTCAAGCTGCACTCAAGGGTTGTGCATAACTTCAGTCTTTTTCTTACTTCTGTAAAAACACTCATACAAGTTACTGTTAAACTTTGAATTATCCATATCAGTAGTTCCACTACCCAGAATAGTTACACCGTATCTGTTAGTAACTGTTCTCTGAAATAATTCATAGTTTTCAGGATACGACCTATTCCAAGTAAATAAAAAAGTTTACTTTGCACATGCTGCAAGGCAGTGCTCCCAGTAAGCCACTATCTCTGATTCTCTCAGGTATAATTCAATCCTAATCGAGGTAACAACAAAAGCAAACTACTGCTGACTGTAGCTATGCACAGTGGGAAGAGAGCCCATTTCTTCTCTAATTCTGTTCAGAAGACTGCCATATCAGAATATCATACTAGAGAAGATGAAAAATTTGCCTATGCTGACATTACTATTTTCTAAGTTTCTCTCAACTGGGCTTGGGAGGCAGCCACACAGAATACGGAAGGCACAACTCTCACTTGAAGAGACCTGTCACCCTGCATATAGAGAAACATTAGGTCTCACAAGCCTGTAATGCCTTTCAGCCCAAGTTTGGTGCAGCTATGCCCGAAATGGTAAAAAACTGGCTGGATAGCCGGGCCCAAAGAGTGGTGGTGAATGGAATTAAATTCCGTTGGCATCCAGTCACAAGTGGTGGTCCCCAGGGCTCAGTATTTGGGCCTGTTCTGTTTAATAGTTTTATCATTTTACCTTTATCAGTGACCTGCATGAGAGGATCGAGCACACCCTCAGTAAGTTTGCAGACAGCACCAAGTTGGGTGGGAGTGTTGATCTGCTTGAGAGTAGGATGGCTCTCCAGAGGGATCTGGACAGGCTGGCCTGACGGGCCGAGGCATGAGGTTCAACAAGGCCAAGTGCCGGGTCCTGCACTTGGGTCACAACTACCCCATGCAGCGCTACAGGCCTGGGGAAGAGTGGCTGGAAAGCTGCCTGGTGGAAAAGGACCTGGGGGTGCTGGTCAACAGCTGGCTGAATGTGAGCCAGCAGTGTGCCCAGGTGGCCAAGAAGGCCAACAGCATCCTGGCCTGTGTCAGGAATAGTGTAGCCAGCAGGACTAGGGAAGTGATCATCCCCCTGTACTCAGCACTGGTGAGGTCCCACCTCGAGTACTGTGTTCAGTTCTGGGCCCCTCACTACAAGAAAGACATTGAGGTGCTGGAGCGTGTCCAGAGAAGGGCAACGAAGCTGGTGAGGGGTCTGGGGGACAAGTCTTATAAGGAGTGGCTGACAGAACTGGGGTTGTTTAGTCTGGAGAAGAGGAGACTGAGGGGAGACCTTCTTGCTTTCTACAGCTACCTGAAAGGAGGTTGTAGCCAGGTGGGGGTCAGTCTCTTCTCCCAAGTAAGAAGTGATAGGACAAGAGGAAATGGTCTCAAGTTGTGCCAGAGGTGGTTTAGATTGGATAGCAGGAAAAATTTCTTCGCCAGAAGGGTTGTAAAACACTGGAACAGGCTGCCCAGGGAAGTGGTTGAGTCACCATTCATGGAGGTATTTAAAAGACATGTAGATGTTGCACTTATGGACATGGTTTAGTGGTAGACTTGGCAGTGTTAGGTTTGTGGTTGGACTCCCTGAACTTAAAGGTCTTTTCCAACCTAAAGGATTCTATGAAATACTGCACTCAGCTCTGGGAAACTATTAGCAAGAGGGTCATAAATGGACACATGTTCAGAAGAATAAGGCCATCAATCCAGTTAGCCAAAGGGATCAATTTACAATGAAGAAGTTCAAAGTGTTTACACTTGGTGTTATCTCTCTGTGTACGACAGTGAGTGATGTAATGAGTAAGAGCTAACCTTCACAAGTCAAGCACTTTCCCACTAATTTTAAAGAAAATAGGATTTCATCTGATAAACCCACCATTTTTTTTTTTAAATCATGCTTTTATAATTGAAATAGGGTAAGCATAGGCTGAAAATAGAAGAGTTTCAGTAAATAAAAAGTGGAAATACTTCACATTAGATAGTACAAGTCATGACCGGCAGGTTTAGTCTGTTGTTTAACACTATGATGCACTGAATGGTCTGAGCCTTGTTTTAGAAACTGTTTAAGGAACTTTTAAAGTAAGATCTTGCCTGTAAAACTTACCATAAGCTATTTCCAAAAAACATAACCTTTATTTAGGAAGACTTTCACATATTAAAAAAATTAATAAATTGCAGCCACTGGACTAGAGGGGTAGTAACAGCACTGTGCCGCTTGTACAAGTACATTCATTTGCTTAGTTGAGCAACAACAAGCAATCAAACTACAGAAGCACAGAAAGTCATCTTGTGCTCCTTACCTCTGGGAAAAAAGATGAGACCTAGAAGGAGCCACAACTAAGCAACTAAAGAGCTTGAGCCAGACAATAAGATATGAAGCTTTACAACCCGCTAGCAGTGGTGCAAGTTTGATTTGTTCAGAGGCAGCAACCAAAAGTTATGCTTCAGAGAACAGCTTTGTGTTTCAACAGTGGTTTTATAATGACTATGAATGTCTATCACTCAAAATTAAAAAAAACAAAAACACACAAACAAAAAAACACTACAATACAAAATCTACACCTGATAAAGTCTCTACGTAAAATTTAGTACTGAATATTTTAACATCGCCGATTATTTGGTAACTTTATTACACTAAGATAGAATAGTCACCTTCTCTTAAATTAAGTTCAAAAGTCAGCCTCAAAGCTAAATCTTAAGTTCTCTCTGCGTAATCAACCACAGCACTCAGCCATCAGTCTGGGTGGCAGCAGGAAAGGATAGTAAGACCAAGGCACTCCAGCACATCTATGATAAAGCTCAATAAAGAGCAGATCACACTTCGGGAAAGAAAAAAAATACCCTATGTAATCTCACCTAGTCTTGAAAGCCATCTTAATACGCTCCTCATTAATAAGTTCCCCTCCCTGCAGAGGAGTCAAACCTGCCTCAAAACTTAGGTTTTGTGAGTCAACAAAGCCTCTGCAAGTTGGAGAGCAGAAACCACTTTGAACTGTCCCCGATTGCTTTGTTGCGACCGTAACTGCTTCAAAACTCAAGCAGGACCGGACAGAATCGGACTCACGACCCCTCCTGCCATCTCATCCTCTTCCAACCGCAGGAGCTTTCGGACCAGCCCCTCCCTCGCTCTAACAACGGCGAGGAACCGGCTGGCGAGGGCCGAAGCGGCCGTAAGGCAGCCCATCCCTTACCGGCGGGCTGCCCGTGCCCACGGGCGCTGCTGCCGCCTGTGCCCGCGCTAGCGGCCCCAGTGCGTCGCCCCCGCCAGGCCGGCTCCCCGGTGAGGCAGGCGGCGCTCCGGTCGGGTCCGGCACCGGCGA
>VZSZ01001400.1:74049-149564 GCA_013398815.1 Ibidorhyncha struthersii
AAGAGACGGCTCCGGGGGGACCTTATAGCGGCCTTCCAGTACCTAGAGGGGGGCTACAGGAAAGATGGGAGGGACTCTTTATCACGGAGTGTAGCGATAGGACGAGGGGTGACTGTTTCAAACTGAAAGAGAGTAGATTTAGATTAGGTATTAGGAAGAAATTCTTTACTGTGAGGTTGGTGAGGCACTGGAACAGGTCGCCCAGAGAAGCTGTGGATGCCCCATCCCTGGAGATGTTCAAGGCCAGGCTGGATGGGGCTTTGGGCAACCTGGTCTGGTGGAAGGTGAACCCCCCCATGGCAGGGGGCTTGGAACTACTCAGTCTTTAAGGTCCCTTCCAGCTCTAATGATTCTATGATTCTAAATCCTGCTGTGCTCTAAAAAGGAAGGGGAAAGACCCTACGAGTGCAGTGGGCTCCAGGGTGACACTTGGCGTGCTTCTGAGTTCCTCAAATGCCTGTAGCAAGCATCTGCCCACCTCTAATGAGAGAAATTGTGGGACATTTTACAAAATGGGGGGTCTGTGTTGCTATAGTAGCCCCTCTTTGCTCTGCTTCACTGCTGTTAATTGCTTTTTCCCAGTCACCAGGAACTTACAGATGTGTTTCCAAGCTCTGGTTGCTTCAGCAGCTTTCGTGTGAGGTCAGTTTATCACAGCTGTTAAAGCTCTGTGAAACCTGACATCACAGTTTCACCTGTGATGAAACCCTGAGCAGCCTCTCTGTTTTTTGTACAGCCTGGGAATCAGTGTGCTCATTTTATGAAAAACTCAGATTTTTTTTCTGGGATGGAAAGCATTTTGTTACGGTACTGCAATCAAAGTTACAAATGCAATAACAGGTACAATATCATAGTAATCAATATAATCTACAGTAAGTATGTTTTCTGCTTCTAGAACAAAATTAGTCTCAGTTTTCAGCAGAGGTACCTGTGTGAGCGTGATGAGCCAGAGCTGACCTACCACTCGAACCCTTTTCAGTGAGAATTGATGAAACCAACACAGGGGCAGCGGTGAAAAAACAACAAATTACAATGAAAAAAATGACCGGATGAACACCGCAAATTAAACCCAGCTTTGCAAAGCTCTAGGTACACCTCTGTCTCTAGCCATGCTTCTGAGTTGCAGTCTACCTGAATACCCCACAGAAACACATGAACTTTGATGTTAGGATTAAGAATGTGTTCTCTCCTTTGTGTAGCATAGGAAAATTAATGAGGACTCTAAGAAGGACTGTGAAAAAATTGATGGAACACATAAATCCTTTTAAAATCAAATATTTTGAAATTTTCCTGTTTGTAGGCCTATCCCACCAAACATTATCTGGATGTTCTGCTCGCACCCAGGACTCCGCTGGCTCCCTGTTGCCAACTATGGAAGGAAATACAACTTTTTTTCCATTGATGAGCTGGAAAGATGTCTCAAAATCCCTTGTTTAGAGAGCTGGCTCCTGTGCTTTTTAAAAGGAAATCTCACTTTAAAAACAAAGTATTAAGTCTCTGGCCATTTTAAGCGTGGAAGCAGCCTTGAGACCAGAAACCAGACGATAAGGTGAAATGGCATGTGTAACTTGACTCGACTTCTCCAACTGGAAGTGGGGATAAGGGAAAGCATAATCGTTTTCCAAACGTTCCACCCAAGACCGTAACGTGACCTGTGGCTGTGGAGTGATAACAGTGAACAGGAGCTGATTGCAAATGGTAGGGGGAATCGAAAACATTGTTTTGCATTCCCTCTAGATATTCACATTTTAAAGGCAGTCTTCTTGTGAATGTCACATATTGCAGAATAGCAGCTGACAGACCATGCTCCCCCAAGACTGCACCCCGAAAAGGATTCCTTGGGGTAGCTGACAGATGTGATAAAACCCTTTTTTCCCTTTTCCTCCCCTTGTACCAATTTCAAGGAAGAGAAAAGGACAAGCTCCCACTTTGAAGCCTTTCTCCAGCCCTTTCCCCACCAGACTCTGCTTGCCCAAGCCTCCCTGCTTTCTCTGGAGCAGCTGCCAGGGGAACACGGGACTGTGTTGAGCAGTGACAACCTGTGATGACCTTCCCTGCTGCAGGTTGGCTGTCCCACCGCTCCCGCACCCTCCTAGGGAGGTACCCCCTTGCTAGGGCAGGCGGTGTAGGCATCAGGACAGACGCTGCTCACTTGAGCATTGCCAGCAGGCAAACTCATTCCCCTCTTCATTAGCAACCCGGCAGCAAAAAAAAAATAAAAATAAAAAATTAATTGCTCCACCAGGAATTTCTGGAGCTCATCAGCAGCTGTTATTAACCCTCTAGCAGTCATTACGCAGCTGCGCTTGGTCGTGAGCCCCTGCTGGCGTGAGCAGAGGGAAGGGACGTATTCCCTCTGTATTTACTCTGCCAGGTGGTGTAACAGTCCCCAGGGAGTTATAACGAAAGAGTAAAATTTTAAGCAGATGCAGGAGGGTAAGCAGAAAAGCAGCCCTGAGTCAGGAAGCCACTAATACCTTTTGCAGGGCTGTTCTCAGACGTGCCCCATGCTTACAGCCGGGGGCTGAGGACTGAGCTGTCTGCCCGCAACCGCTGTCGGAGCAGCACGCACCCTTCCACTCTGAAACCCCAAACACAGGACTTTTTTGTTGACGGGAAATGTAAAGTACTGCGGTAGGCTTAATAAGCTGACATTTTTTTTCTGTAGGCAAAGTGAGAGCAACCTGATATCAGCTGAAAAATGTTCATTGTGTATTTTATTTTAATGATACTTTCAGACCTGCAGAAGTAATGATAAATGAATGTATTAGAAATTTCAAGGTGTTTCTGAATGGCTTGATGAAAATTGTCACTTCATCTTATATAGATAAATACAAGAAAATACTGGCAAAAATCTTTAATAGTATGTTTCTGGTCCCCAAATATTGCCATATTCCCCCAGTATGGATTAATTGCAAAGATTTTTCCCAAAATCCTGTTGGAATCTGAAACTTGCAGGAAGTTTAGCCTCTGCAAGTTAAGTAACCTAAAACTTTAATTCATAAAACCACAGAATGTGAAAATAGGCTTGAACTATTCAGTTTGATCTCTTCCTTGTAGCAAACTATAATTTTCTTTGGCCTTTGGCCAGGGCTAAAGCGATGTTTAAATAAATCTTTTTTGCAAGAGCAAATACAGTAACTGTGGCTAAACGTCAAAGAACTGCCAGGAGGTGATAAATGGTCAACAGATGGGCTCAAATTTGGACCATCTCATAGAAAACCAGACACATCTAGTGGACAAATGCTTCCCCTCTGGTTTTGCATGTGACTATAAATAATAAACAAAGATACGCCCCATATTTTCTGCTATGCACATGTGGTCCTTGGGTTGATATCAGCTTTATAGCACAGTGAATCATATGAACTCCAGAGTCCATACTCTGCTAACTTTATCTAATGACTTTGAGTGTTGTGGGTCCGTATCACTCTTCTAATTATTCCTACAACGATTATGCTGTTATCTGTAAGAGTGTTTCTAATTAATCCAAAGACTTTATGTATGTAGAGACAATAATTCTAGAGGCTATCTTCCTTCCACTGTTTTTCTTATGATAGATATGAAGATTAGGAATCATATCCGTTGGGTTTAGCAGTGTAATGGGCTGTGCAGAGCGGCATCTTTTGCGATAAAGGGATTGTGTTGCAATTATATTAGCAGGCATTTCAGGATCATGTAGAGTGCATGCCTATCCATAAAGAGTGCAGCCCTCTGCATGTAGTTCTCTGAAGTACTCATCTACCCTGTTTTAGTACACAGAGGGTGAGTGCTGGGGGAACTATTATTATAAATTCAAAACCAGAAGGTACCTGGGCAAAAGAGACTTTTCCGCCCCATTGCCAGCTCACTACCAGCAACAGTAAGATCAAGTATTAAGGGCATGTGCAGATCAAGATTTTTACAATACACTTATCAACAATTCAGGAACTCACAGAAGGAAAAAAAATCAGGATGCTGGTGTCTTTCCAGCTTCTTGAACTAGAGACAGCTAACATTAATCACAAAAGGAGAGTATATAAGGACACCGGAATGAAAGACATTCTGTGACATAAATGCAGAATTATTAAAGCCAGATCCCAGGCAGGTTTCGTATGGCTGCCAAGCTGCCCGTGTAGCACAATTACTAGGTGAGCAGGAGAAACCCAAGCAAAGCAAGATCACCAGCCTTCCAGTTGTTGGAGAGAATTAGGTTGCAACATCTGCCTTGGCCAGCAGAGTTAATACTGCCAGTAAGTAGGGGTGGACCTGCTCTACTGAACAAACTCTAGGAGAAACTGTTTTCAGAATAAGACGTAGCTGTGCAGCAGCAAAGTGATTGTGACTGAAAAGCTTTAAATACCAAATAGTTTGCAAATGCACTTTGGAAATAGATCTCCATTTAATTGTGCTACAGGGAAAGGAGAGAAAAAAGAAAGGGAGAGTTACAAAGGCAGTTATGTGGCAGGATTTTAATGTTTGCAGATTTGACTTAGATGACTGTAGGTTGAAATACATTTCCAGCGCAATATTCTCTGGTCAGTCTTGCACGTATTTGGCTCTTACGTCGTATCTCCTTGTCACCTTCCACTGTGATGGACAGGCTGAAAAGATAGAGATCCCAGTGTAGAAAAAGCAGGGAGAGGATAACCCCCGTGTGCCCGGACCCTACCGGAGCCATTCCCTGAAACTGTATTCAGATTGGGCAGCCCTACATCTGCCTGCTCAAGTTGTGATAATGTTGAATGAATCTTTAGTTGCCCATGAACTCTAAGTGCACCATTATAAAAAGCTGGCTGTTAATTAAGTGTATATGCAGCTCACCCAGTGAGTGCTGTTCACAAACTCCCTGAATACTACATCTTGAATAGTAATGCCCTAACGTATAGTCTTTCTTCCTTTAAGTGTTTTGGGATTCTTAAGAGGTGTCTTTCCCAGGTAATTGCTTCTCCTAGATAAAACTATTTGAATTCCAAAATCAATCTGACGGTGCAAGCTTGTTTTAAGAACTTGTGCTGAGAAGGGGCTGAAACTTAAGAGCTTGCTGAGTTGTACAGTTGTTTTCTGTTTGCTCATTACTTCAAAGTCATTTTCAGTGAAATAATATTATGCTTGTATCTGACACTTGGAGAGAAAAACTAAAAAACAAATAAGGCATTGCTGTGTTTGCTAGAGATTGTGAATATCAATATTGCTTTCAGCAGTTTTCACTGATCTATGCAAATAACCATGTGGTTGATTAGCTAGTCTGAGCTTACATTCAGAATACTGATCTATTAGTTGTACACATAATTTGGAGATGCTGTGCTCTGAAAATTAATGCTATTCAGGAATTTTAGTGAGCAGATTCAAATGTTAAAATGCCTATCCTTGCCACAGCTCTGCGTTCTCACAGCTTGCAACTTCTGTGCAGCTCAGTGCTTTCAGTGTTAAATAAGGTAAATACAGATCACTTGTCTCTAACATTGATGACTGTTATCAGTGGCTTTCCCTTGCTGTTGTCCGGCATGAAGAGGTCAGTCTTCCTTCATACGGGTCATTAAACTCCTGAAATCACTTCAGCTTCTGTGGATCGGTGTACAGCTCATTCAAAACCTATGGAAAAGATATCCTTTCTTCATCTGGACGTGCAGCTGAAAACCTAACCATGTTTCTGGACATCATGTGCTTGCTAATATTAAATGTTTGTAACTCTGTAAGCCCTCATCACAATCTAGCACTGATGCAGCACTAACCCTTCCTGGAGCTATGTCCAGAGATTATCCAGATGTCAAGGTTTGCCTTCTTAGGAAAAACCTCCCGTCTGGTGACAACACCCAACTGACTGTAGGAAAACCTGTTCCCCTGAGAGGCCTTCACAGGCTACATCCCTTCAAATACTCCCAGCCCAATGGCTTGAGCTCTGCCACTGATTTTCCAGGGTAAGGCAAAGCTTGGAAAGCATGAGATAGGGATACAGGATAGGAGATGGAAAATTGTGCAAGTAGGCTGCTGTGTACAAATTCCCTTGAGAACTTCTTCAGAGCCTGTCACTGTCAAAAGGCAGTTGTTGGGTTGAAGAAAAGCTTTGCATCCACAGGTAGACACTGGAAACTTGTGCACTGGAGCAAAATCACTTTGCTTTGTGCCATTGATAAATTGCCATTGATAAATTGCTGGCTTTGGGGATGACCTTGGTCCTAACAGATCTGAACTGGTAACAGTAGTAAAATACAGAACTGTTTAAACCGCAGAGATTTTAAAAACAAATCTGTCATCAGACCTCCAAATGGTCTGTTGTTATTCTGCAACTTTCAGAGTGCGGGCAGCCTGTGTGCATTGGGGTTATCTGGAGGAGTTCAGACACCAGACTGTAGAGCCAGAATCGTGTCACAGTTTTAACAAATGCACACAAAGAATCAAACTGATTCTGGAGGGGAAACACCAAATTTGTGAGCATCTGTGGATGATGCTCCTGTGTCTCAGCTGTTAGACTAGTCAAGGGCTAGGACAGGTTGCTCAGGGAGGTTGTGCAGTCTCCATTACTGCAGGTTTTCGAGACCCAACTCAAGCTGTGGACAATCTCACAGATGACCATGCTTTTGGCCAGAAGTTTGACAAGAGACCTTCCAGGTCTCCTCCAACCTGAATTATTTTGTGACTCTGCGCTCTCATTGTAGATCCAAATTGCCATTCAGGTGCACTTTACTGTACGTTGATAGTAAACTAATTACTAGAAATTATTAGCTGGACTAGTATTATGGTACCCTCAGGTGGAATAGAGTATGCAAATTTCTACAAACGTCAGGTTAATTAGAAACAATGTCCAACAGAGAGATCACAGTAAAATGATGGGACACTTGTCCTCTGTCTAGCACCAGCAATTGTATCTTACAAAAATATGTGACCAATTTCTGAAGTCCTTCATTTACACATAGGCTTAATTCTTTCCAAGAGAGATTTTTCTCTGCTTAAGATCAGGAATTACGTTCTTGGCAATTGAATATTGTTCCAAGTGCATAAATACAATCCAATAAAACTAATAACCACTCTTTTATTTTACTTCAGACATGCAAACCAATCATAGTAGCTTAAAAGGCTGGTCTTATACTGCTGCACACAATTGAGACTCATTAGAGAGAAATGTAATTGTAAACCACAACTGAAGTAGAGCTAGATTTAGAAATTCTGCTGGTGGTGTATTGTTTTAAATAGTAATTCTCTCTGGTGCAAGGAAAATTTAGAAATCGGTGCAATGCTAAGATCCCGTGAAGAGCAAATACTCAGGGGAAAGAGGAAAAAGCGAAGAAAATAAAGGAAGCACAGAATAACAAGGAAAAAAGTTCTCTAAAAAAGAAGAATCATGAACCAAAGTCTTCTGATTGTTATGCCATGGGTAACATGCATTGATGATGGTTACAGACTGGGAAAATTTCCCAGATTCCTATGGTTTGGTGAAGGGAGCACTACCAAATTACCAAGTTGGGCAGCAAAATGGGGCTATTTTGCCACAGTCATTGGGTGAGGTTCTTTTCTTGGGCTTCAGAAAAGAATGGGAAGTTAATCACGTTCTCAAGGTTCATTTTTTTTTCTGGTGCTGAGAATGTTTTTGTCTCAGCCTACTAGCAACACTTGACAGTTACTTATCAGTGAGAGCCTCTAGCAGGGTTTCTCCAGCTCATGTTTACTTAGCACTTTAGAAAAGCCAGTGGCTGCAAGAACAGAACTCACAGGCATGGAGAAAATAATTTTTCCTTTTGCAAACCGTTATATTGCAGCTGGCTTTTCTTTCAGATTCCACATGAAATTATTTTATTTGTCTGCTAGACTGATCTTTGATGTTTTTGAATAAATAACATTTTAAAATAAAAATTATTTAAAATAAATTTCATTTATATTTGCATTTTTTCCTGCCTGTTTTCAAATATGGCAAGAATATAATATTTATGGGCCAACATTCAGAAATTCTTTGTTTAAAAATTCATAAAATGGGTAAAAAAAACCCAAACAACTGCTGTTCTTTGAAAGGGAAAGAGGTCCAATTTAAAACATACGGGGAAACCCAGTTTAGCTGAGGTGGCCTTGACAGGTACTACATAGAAAGGTTTTGACATAAGAAAATAAGAACTGATGAAAAATCCAGGCTCATAAATAAAAGTTAAATGAAGCAATGTTTAATATATAAAACAACTGGGAGATGTGGATACAATATCTTAAATCTAAAATGGGGATTCTTTTGAAAGCACATCATCGTGTGGAAGATTTTTGACAAATGACTTCACACCGGAAGCTTGAATCTTGTGTCTCTTCAGCTCCCACAGCTCTGCGGTGATTTATGCAAAGCAACAGTAATCATCATCAGAGTCAGGAAAAAAATAGAGCTAGAGAATGTTTCCCCCATCAATTTGCATATTCTGAATAAATTAGTACTACATATGCCTGTCAAATTTACAGGCACATGTAAAATCTTCGTACAGTTTCCACACGGAGACTGAGCAGTGACAAAGTGTGGAAGAGATTCAAAGTAGCTGGTGTGAAACAGTACAAAGATTTTTAGTAGAAAGATTTTTAGCCTAACTGGACAATTATTTGTTTTCAACATCCATTTAAAATGACTGAAGCACTAAACGAAAAATACTGTACCTGAGAAGCTGAGCAGAACGGGACAGGCTGTACAGTCAACAGCATTACAGCCCGTGCTTTGCACAACAAAAATGGTCCATATGTCACTTGTTTCTGCCATATTACATCATAACTCAGCTTTTTAAGACCTTATTTAAGGTCTCAGAAATTGAGCTCCTGGGATACCATTTACCTGTTTGACAGCATGTGGAGTGGTAACATTATACATATATTTCTCAGCCCAAATAAGGCATGCCAATTATCATGGCTTAATATTTTATCTCAAATCCTAATGAGCAACATCAGCATGCAGAATGGTGTTTTGAAGTGAAAATTTGTAGATGAAAAGTAAACAAGAGCAGGGCTTTTAAGAATAGTACAAAAAGAAGAGCAAGGGAGCAGATGATCAACGTGCGTCCACATCCAAGTGACGTGGACACGTGCCGTGTGCTGGGAGAAGTGGCAGAAAGCACAGACACGGAATCAGACACGGGGAAAAATAATTAATGATATGTCCACGCAGCCACCATCTAGAGATATATCTGAGAGAACTTTAAACTAGCTGGTTCATTTGAGCTAGCTGGACATCTGCAGCAGTGCTGAGATGAGGGATGACTGAAAAACTCACCTTAAACTGATTAGCTCAGTAAATAGCAGGTGAAGAGGTCCTATGCTGAGTTTTGTGTTGCCAGAGCTACACCATCACCAATGCGGGATTTAGCTAGTTAAATCCAGCTTGGATAAACCTATATTTTATATCTATAAACTCTGTGATAGCTGTTATCAGGAAAAAAAGATGTTCTGCTTTTTAAGCCAGCTACTTGTGTAGGCGGAGGAGGGTATTTTTAATAGCTGAAACTCACCCCCTGCTTGGCCCTCCCTGTGGTGTAAGTCACTCTTAGTCCTCTTAGTTCCCCCATTTGCAGTCACGGAGATTCCGTTCTCTGGCAGTGAACCTACAGCCCCTTTTCCTTGGGAGACACAGCAGCCAGTGGGGTTTGGGCACATCTGTTCCCCATATGGTGTACACCTCCCACTCAACCTCGCTGCAGCTTACATGGTGGAAATGCCGAAAAGAGGTGTAAATGACACATCCACAAGTCATTATTCTTCACTGCTGGCATACACAGTATTTTGGAGGAGCACTTCTGAAATTTAGTGTGGCTAAATGACTCGGAGGAGATTAGGATGCACATTTTGCCACTGCTGTTCTTTAACCTTACAGCAAGTCATGGGGCTTGCTTCGGCTAGAAAGATGCTGGTTGTGATTCCCAGTCATTAGAAACGAGGCAGTGATCTCCTGCTCCTTTCCTGTCACTGTGGGGGAAGACTGCTGCCACCTTGGTAGCGTGTCCTGCTGAAGGAGATTTCAGAGGAAGAGGCACGGATGTGCTAACAGGACATTGACAGCTTCTGGTAGAAAGCCAGGAGCAAGCGACAGCGAGAAAAAGACAGATGGGAACTAGTAACTTTCAACAGTTTATAGCATAACCAAATCCAAACTGATTTTCAGAGAGCCGGTAAAGGTTGAGCTCTCATCTGCAGGACTAATGTTATACTGAATTCTGAAGTTTTACTTTAAACAGCTATACCAGTTTTAATTTTTTTAAATAAAGGACTCTGTTAAGCCACCACAATTTCTCCTACGAGTTATAAGATCATAAAACAACTGATAAACAACAAATGTTAAGGTGAAAGATACTCTTGGAAAGGATATTGCAAACCTGTCCGCTTTGTGATTTCTTGCATCTTTTCCTGAACGACCACTGTCGGTCAGGGAACTGGACTGATGTTACCCTGCGAATTCATGCGTTCTCCAGTCTTTGAAGCATCTTATTTTAGCTGATTCCAGCCCCTTCTGTTGAGGCTCCAAACTTGAACTTGCTCAAAAATGTAGGAAATTTGTCCTACAGCATGGATCAAGGCACCCATCAGATCCTCCTAATTGCAGTTACTTCTTTTCTTAAGTGTATGTCCCTCTCTTCTTCAAGTACTAAACCCCAGTCTATTTTCCCCTCTTTGTCTTCACCAGGTCTTTTTGCATTACATCCTCAACTTCTGAAAGAGTTTTTCATTCATAATTGATTTTGATGTTTTAAATTTGATGGCTCTGTCCTGCAGGGAGTATTGAACAAAACAATAAATTTGTATATTTCTGATGAAAATTTTCCTTGAAACTTTGTTCAGCTTAATTATTACATTGGAAATAATTTCCAAGTGTGATAACTAAAACATTTTTTTTTTCTATTAAGACATTGCACATTGCCACTGTCCTTTCCTTTAATGGAAGCATTTGATTCGTTCAGAAGTATTTCATCAATCCACCTGAGGACAAGGAAAATGAAATTGCGTACTGGGTGGTAAATTTGTGTTAGCTATGCCTGAATGATTGTGGTAACAATTATTGTGATACTGTTTTGCCAATTGATGGGGTCAGCAGAAAGGGCACAGACACCAAGTTAAAAAGATAAGCTTATTTTACTTTAGTTAAAAGCAGCATAAAGAATAAGCAAGATAATGCACCTAGTCATTACTACATAGAGTTAACTATAGTGATTAAGAAAGTTACATCACCAGTTGCCCTGATACTTTACCATCATCCAGATCCGTGCTTCAGCTGGGGAGCCCCGTCACAGCGAAGGATCAGAGAACTGCTCCCGGCAATTGGGAAGTCCTACGCAGTGCATCCACTTGTAGGTGAGGTCTCCGGCTTTGCTGTGAGAAGGTCCTGCTTATATGCAGTTTAACAAACAAATCTGTATGTCAAAATGCACAGAAACATCTCGTGGATTGGCTTGCCTCACTTGGGCCCATCCAGGATCTGGTCAGGATCCCGGCTGCATCCGAGGAGTTCCCGTCTCCTGGCTTAGGTTTATGCTGATATGATGGTGGTCGTAAGGTTCGCTCAGAAGTCAACTTCTAGGTTCATTCAGAAGTCAACTTTGGTTCGAGACCTATGGTTTAGGCCTTTTTATGTCAGATATCTGAGCCAATTGCTTCATATTATTGCAGTAGTGGCTTAAATGGGAATGGCTTCAAGCTCCAACAGGGTAGGTTTAGACTGAACATCAGGAAAGAATTTTTCACAGAAAGGGTGGTTGGGCATTGGAATAGACTGCCCAGGGAGGTGGTTGAGTCACCATCCCTGGATGTGTTTAAGAGACGTTTAGATGTGGTGTTGGCAGATATGGTGTAGGGGAGAACTTTGTAGAGTAGGGTAGATGGTTGGACTCGATGATCCCAAGGGTCTCTTCCAACCTAGACAATTCTATGATTCTATGATTCTATGATTCTAAATCTGTTTGAGATGATATCTACAGTTTGTTTTCTTTGTAATGAAATAGCGCAGTTAAACAGACTTTCGATAACAGGAAAGGGGAAGGCAATCATTACAAAGTCACTGTTTAAAGTGACTGGGGGCAATGGGGGCTGCCCATGGGGTCCATCGGGCAGGTCCTGGCAGCCAGGACTTGTCCCACCACCCCAACCAGGAGCAGGGCAGCCGAGGGGCACCAGGGCAGTCCCAACCCAGGGCAACAGGCACTTATGTTTGGCCAATATCCTGGCCAAACTACTTAATTCATATTTTGAAGTATGTTATCTACTTCTAAAAGCTGCATAACTAAATAGCAAGAGCTCAAATATTATACCTCAGCCAAGTTGTCTGGCTTTGGGTTATCTGCAGTTGGAGCGACTCTCTGGTCCTTCAGCAGCCGTGTGTCAAGGTGCTCTGGGCAGTCTTTCCAAGATGCAAAACTAAATAGAGTGAGGGCAACAGAAACTATTCATTGTTATTGGAATAAAGGTATTGAAGGATCTGTGGTGTTTAGGAAAGATTGACAGTATGGGACAACATTTAACAACCATCTGTTTCAATATGTAATTTAAAATGATAGGAGATACTATGGATTGAAAAAGCATGTACGTGCCAAAGGCACTTAAAGAAATGATAAGAATTTTCTGTTGGAATAGGTCTAGGAGAAACCTTTAAAATGTTACAAAGGAAAATAAATGCTGCCAGCAACTGACTTGTTATGGGACACTTCCAGTTCCAGAGAGACACTGCAGAATAAATGTTACTAATAATGGTAAGGCAAATATTTCTGTATAATGGAAAATTGATCTAGGCAACAACAGTAAATAGCTGGAAAGGTTTTAGGAAAAATTTTGCTTTGAAACAGGTTTTGAAGAAAAAGTTATCAAAGATTTGGAGGGAAATGGAAATCTGGATAGAACATGCTCAGTAAGAATAAATCGTGTAATCCATCTAGGGCAAGATGAACAAAATCAGAAAGAACAGATCAAGTAACTTATTTTTTTTTAATAACATGATAAATCATTTTCCAAACAATAGAAAGGGATTGAGTCCATCCGGATTTGATATCCTACCACCTGGAAAACTGCTAGTTAAAATGGAGAATATACACAAGAGGTGAAGGGCAGCCAAGCTCTACAGTAGCCCAGTGGTTAGACAAGCAACACCAGGTTTTGTTGAGAAGGGAAGAATTGGACGAGAGATTTTAGTAGGAAAGGAACGGTCTTGGGAGCAATATTTAATGTTTTTGCTGGTGTTTTATTTATCAAAAAAATAGGAAGGTGCTAATGTAATTTGCTGGCTACGTAACATTGAGGGGCTTCTGCCCTGCAGAGAAGGATTAGAATATTATATAGGAGCAGGGCTTAGAGTAATAGAGATGAAATTCAGCAGTACAAAGTGTAAGGTGATAAGATGTAAGATGTCACTAGATTGCCTCAGCTGGAAGTGACAGAGGACTAAAGAGATCTGAAGACATTCACCAGCCAGGGTGACTGTAAGCTGCCAATGGAACGTATGTGTGAAAAAGGCCAATGCAATTCTGAAGTTTATCAGTTGAGTATCAGTTGAGCAGAGACAGAAATATGTCACAGTATGAGGGTAAGGGTTTCTAACGAAACTTTCTCTGGAGTATTGCGTATGGTTCAGGCCACACATGGTGCAGGAAAACTCAAGCAGGACCAGGTACAGGTAGGCTTTGCTAAATTGATGAAAAAAAAAGATTTTCCGTCCTTGCCTGTCAGCAGGCAGAGGGAAGGAGCATAGACTGGTCTCTCCTGTGCATGCCTCGGCAGTGAGGAAGCTGGGACCAGAGATGGAGCCGAGCAGCCATCCTGACCGGAGACCTCCGTATATGGAGGGGTCGGTGATCCACACAGCAGTTAACCTGAGCACGCCCAGGCCTGTGCTGTGCTGTGCCGTGCCAGGCTGTGCTGCAGGTGTGGCGTTGCCTTCAGACTGTGTTGAGCTCCGCACAGCCCTTGGCTGCAGGTTGAACTTTGCCAACTAATTGCACGGAGGAGCCTGCAGGCAACTCCCGCTCGCTACCGGCAATTACACCACCCGCGTGGCTTTGCCCATAATCCAACTGTGCAGCAAGAAGTTCTCTTGTCAACATCCTTTCTGTTTGACAGTAGAAATGATAAATGGAGTTGTCTGCTTATAAGAAAATCCTATAATAGGCCAACTGACTGAAACAGGGGATCCTCTTCTCCTGACAGTGCCTGCGTGGTGTGCTGCATATGGGTTGGAGTCCTGTTTGATGCTACCTACACTGCTTGGGGTTCCCAGGATATAAGGGGATGTAAGATTATCTATACTATTTTCTTCTTGTAGTACTAATACATTACATTTTGACTACAGACTTAGAGAATCTGAGTGCTTTTCTTACTGGGATAAAACAGGACCAGCACCTCCAGATGCAAAACAAGCAGTAACCTTCAGCACTCCTAGTGAAAAACTTGCACCAGCGTTGGTTCATTTCATACCTAATTTATTTCCCCATACTTTTGCATGCTAACTGAGAAATACCTTTCTTATTTAACCTTTGTTTTCATGTAGAGCAACAACAGGAGGGCTGGAATCACAGACTGGCAGTGGAGGAAATGGCAACATCCTCCTCGTTATCCAACCCAGCCTCCATGTCAGTGAGGAGAAACTCCCTGATCAGAGCTAGAGAAAACTTTGAATGTAATTTCTATCCATATCAGGGAGAAAGTGGTCTTGCACTTGATGTTTCAGGTGTGAGGCCAGACTCTCAAGTGGCAGTAGGCTGCTCCTAGTCCCTTCTGTTACCAGTCTGACTCTGCGTGAAATACATTCACCAAGAGTGATGCCGAGAATAAACAGAAACAGAGATTGACTTTACCTAGAGAATAAGGCCTTCTCATGGATGAAAGCAAGGGAACACAGATGTCCCTTGTCTTCAGTGGGTTCTGAAGACAGCTGCTTAGGGTATAATGGAGAATAGCACATCTCCCCAAAGTGATTTTTTTCTGGAGAAAAGTGTCTTTTTTGGGAATCCATTCAGAAAATTGGACCCAAGTTTGAAAATAAATTCCAGAAAACAACCCACATACTCAAAAACTCTGTCCTCCAGAAAATGTTTTCCTAGTTTTATTTAGGACTCGACTCTAGTGAAAGAGATGGACTTGGATACTGTGGAATTTGACTAATACCCACAGCTACAGGATACTGTAGCTCTCAAAAATTCAATGGATAAACAGACTAGAAAATTATTTTTTCCACTGTGTCAGGTTCTAAATTAATCTTCCAGCTTTCCCATTCAGAAAAATAAACTGGTCTCTGGCTCTGTGTCATTCTAATCAGCAGAAGACAGAACTAACATTTCGAAAGATTCTCTCTCCTAGGACCGCTGTCACTAAATACATGTGGATACACAGTGCCATAGGGATGCTGAGACCTACAGAGCTCCAAGTGGTTTGAAACATGTATTTTGATATTCAAATAGGAGTTAAGTAGTTTAAAATTAGCTGTGGATATTAACTCATTTTAAAGCCAGATGAAAGTGTGTAAATTTAGGTGCCAAAATAATGAAAGAACCCAAAAGATTTTGCTGTCACACTCTATCTTAATTTTATTTACTGAATAAACAGAGGCAACACAGAGTTTGAAAACTGTATTGGACTTGGTAGTGCCATTATATATGGAAAAACACTGAAAATGTTGTTTAGATTTTTATATCCCACCTGTGATCTATACAAATTGTATTGCAATGAGAGCAGAGAAACAAGATGTTTAATTGTTTTCATTTCTCTGCATCTCTCTGAATTTTTAAAAACCAATTTGCATGTCATTAAGTCTTTTAAGATGTCAGCGTAAATAACCTACAGTGAAGGAGTGGATCGGGAGTCTGTAATAAAATCCAGGAGTCCATCCACTGAGGCCCCTAACTTCTCTAATTAAAAATGTATATTATAACCCAGACTCTAAGCTCAGGGGCACTGCCGTTGCCACAGAATTTTTGGGGGAAGAAAAGGTTATATTTGGGTTCCCATTTTTCATTCTGCTGTTGCAGGTTTGGACGGTTTCCTCAGCCAAGATACAGTTTCTATGACTGTGCAACTTTTTGCTCACCGTATGTTCTGTGCTCAGGAGCAAAGACCAAAAGCCCATACAGTTAATGTAGCTGAGCAGCTGCCAGTGTTGGAGAGGAAGAGGCATGTGAACATACTCCATGGTGTAGCATCAGGCAGGAGGTAGGGGCTCCCCAGGGAACAAGTGGGGAGAATGAAGAGATTTCAGGTGGAATCAAGGCAGAGGAGAAGAGGAAACTGATAAACAGAAAAGCCTGGGACCCACTGGCCCCATTCAGACCTTCTGCTGGTGGTTCCTCCCATAAGGAGGAAGACCTCAGCAGAGGAGAAGGAGGATCTGGAAAGTTCTCAGTTGTGTCACGTGGTGGGTGTGGTGGAACTGAGTGGGTTAATGTCTCTGTCAATAAAATCACAGAATCATAGAATGGTTTAGGTTGGAAGGGACCTTGAAGATCATCTAGTTCCAACCCCCCTGCCATAGGCAGGGCCACCTCCCACTAGACCAGGTTGCTCAAAGTCCCATCCAGCCTGGCCTTAGTGGATTAATCACCTGTATTGAAAGTTAAATGTAGAGTGTAGAGCAAAATCTGTATTTACAATGAAGTCACGGTGTGTTCCACATATTAGAACTCAGATGACAGAAATTGTTCTGATGTAATATTCAGCCACACATCTCTGTGGCAAAATGCTGTGACCAAAATGAAAGAAGACAAGCCCATTTAATTATCCCTAGAGGTAATACTATTTAATTTAGAAACAAAAAGTTGGGTCTTAGAGCTGCATTGTTTATACCTACTTAAATACCTCATGAGCTCATGTTCTTAATTTAGTATTTCATCTTAAATAAGATGATAAAAAAGTAACACTTTGTCCACAGAACAAAGAAAGTACAGTTTTATTGAATTGTAACACATTGTATGGCTTTATAGAATTTTGCCGCTAACTACTTCTCTAGATTGTCTCTCATTAAGCTGAAATACCAACATTACATGCACTGTGGCTTAGCATTAAAAAAAAAAGAGAAAAGAACCCATAAAATATTCCTATTCTTGTACCATGGCAAAGATCAATACAGGGACTGATCTTTCCTACTTTCTGGTTCGTGACACAATAATTTTTTTTTGTCTCCTAAATCTGATTCAACTAAGGAAAAAATCCTGGAAATTATTTTGAATTGGAATGCTGATTTTATATGGAATTTAGTGAAGATACTTAAAAGGGAGGACTCTCAGTTTGAAGCTGCTGTCATCGTGTCTTTGCACAGAGATAGCACAGGGTATCGGTATCTGTCTCTGTCTCTCTCCCTCTTCGATGCTATATTTATCACCCCCCCTGGCCATAAAAGGTCTGGACTGGGGCTCTGACATTCCACTGACTGCAGGCATTATTTTTGTTCTGGACCTTGAAGTCCAGTCCTTACCCCTCGTCCTGATAACCTCTTTCTTCACTAGCTTCCTCGTTGCTGTATTTTTCTGCTATTCATCCACTTGAGAGCTATTCCGTTTGCTGCCATTCATTTGTGCCCCGGTAAGTGTTCCTTTATGACAGAAGATTTTATGTGTTCAATTATTTTTAATCTGCATCTGTAATGCCGAGTTGTTAGTAGCTCCCTTTATTCTTCTCAGCTCAGCAGTTATTTGAGGGACTTGTAGACACGAACTGAAGACATCTGAGGATTCAACTGTGAAACAAAGCAAAGTAGTGCAAGAGTCCACTTACTATCAACTCAGCTATCCTTGCATATTGCCACAGTACTCTCAAATGAAGCGTGGGTTACAGGAGGAATTTGTCATGTAACCTCCCTTGGGCTTAGGAATGTGTAAATAATCTAAATATTTTCTAGTTGCATAGGGTTCTTTGTGATTTGTAAAGCCATTGACTGAACTGAAGGAAATGTTATCGTTTTCTTTCCTGCTTACAAGTGTTTCTGGTTTTTATCTGTTTCACTGTTTGATGGGGTAGATCTTTAAAGAATTACACAGACTGGTAAACAGCACAAGAGGTAATGCCAATAAAATCTCTTCCTTTAACATGTAGCTACGACCTATGGACAAGTACAAAACTGTCTGTCTGCTCAGTAGTCATTTTGAAAATTCAGTTCAACAGCTGCTAACATGTAACTCCAAAAACTTCATATTCATCAAACTGTGGCCACTAATATTTTTGGGCCCAGCTCTACAGTTATGAAATGCTACACAGATCTGAAGAGGGAGTGTTGCCCTCATGCTAAAGCGGGCTGATTAGTGGGCACAAACTAAGTAGGTGCAGGTAGCATGGATTTGATAAAACTCAAGAGATGGGACTCAATCCGATAATCAGACAGTGCTCCAAGTAGGAGCAAAATCCTTGCAAGGGTCAGTTTCTCGTCATCTCCGATAGCATCAGACTGCTATATCTGATCAGACTAGTGTAACTAATTGATCCTGACCTGTGAGCAATGCCTGATGTTTCAGAGGAAATATAAAACATAACTCATAGTGCGATAAAATACCTATAAAAGGAGTTTCCTCTCATATGACATGAGTCAGGAGTTGGCCCTTGATTCGAATCAGGAGAGCTGACTTTGTGCTCAGCTCCTGCCCTACTGCCTGAGTTCTTACTCCTGTCATACACTCCTCCTCTTACTCCTAAGGACAGTGAGGTTCAGCCCTTTTATGTCTGGAAGAAAAAGGTTGCTTTTATACATTTTAAACATGCTGACTTTAAGGCCGCTGCTTGTTCCTTTGCTCTGATAAGATGTAAATGAAATGCCTCATTTAACTTCTCCTTAGTGGCCAACACACGCAGCACTTTATACTTTTGGATCACCTTCCTTACTTTGAAGCCTAGGAGGCTGTGGGAAGCCCTGATCAACAGGACTGAATAGCTGCTGGCCTTGTGGCTGTTGTATCCGTGATGAAGCCAGCCAACGCTGCAAATAAAGCTGGTGAAGACGGAGGGAGACAACTGTAGTACTCTGCAAATGGAAAACGGGATGTTCTCATGTTCTTTCCCTTTCAGTGTGCAAGACAATACTCATCTGTGCACCTTAACTTTGCTCAGCAGAAGCCACAATGGCTCGCAAACCCTAAACCTAGTTCTGCGGAGCTGGGAGAGAAAGCAATGAAAAAAACAGAGAAGAAATCTTCTGAAATTAGGGAAGTTAAGAGGAACTACGTACTACCAGGAGCTAACAAAGTGAGATAAATAACAACACAAATTATTGATAGGTATTAGAAACAAGGATACTAGGCAGAATAATTGTGTTCTTTAGACTTAAATGGAAAAAATAGCCAGCAGGAGAAATAAGGGAATTAAAAATGAACATAGTTTTTGCCATAGAGAACAATGGGCTAACACTCTTTCCCATTCCTCCCTCTTCGTCAGATAAAAATAAAGCAAATGCATAAACTGGTCTCCTTGAAGTCACAGTTTCACTGTGGTCAGGATATCAGCAATTTCTTTTACATACTTAAAGACTTCTAAATGACTTTCTTACTTGTTGACTTTCTGCAAACAAGTGATCTGTTCTGTTATCACACAAAGAGCAGTTCCCTTGAGGGAGTCCTGGAATATAAGAAAGTTGAAAACATTGGGGTTTTTTTCATAATTTGCCTTAGTTGGGGTGAGTACTCGAGCAGGTACCAAATAGAATAGTTTGCAATTTGTTGACTTGCTATCAGAGCCAAATACTAAAGAAAAAGCCAAGGACTGAAATCTAGAAAGCATAAATACCAGGGAAAAAATATCTTGATTTTCATGAAATCATGATTACGCTCCACCTCTGTAAGTGAATTTTATGTTAAAGCGTCAGATCATTGTTCATTAACATGAACAAAACCAGAATCAGAACGAGTCTCCTGTTGTTGTGACTGATATTAAAAAAAAAACAATGACAAACACCTCTCACCATTTGCTTTTGGATCTTCTTTAAATTCTTCTTAACTTTACCCACTGTAGCTCATTTCTATTCATAATCATGTACCTTTTCAGGAACAACCTTAGCCATGTTGTAAGCCTGATCACCAGTAATGAAAGAAAGAAAGGTTATCACAGGGACTGGTAGAGGCAAGCTTGCACGTCAAAGAACAAAAAGTCAGTTTTAACAACAACTAAATAAAACAATAACATAATAAAAACTGAATTGCCAGCTTAAAAAAATCCAAGGGAAATCCTTTCTGTGCTCAACCCTCATCCCATTTTGAGTGGGGAACTACCTCTGATCTGATCCAATTTCCTACTACGAGCAACTGCAAGACAATCTACTGATGACTGTGCAAAGTATAACTTAGATGGGGCTATTGTCTGGAGGAAGTTTCTTGATCTTGAACATGACATTGTAGGTTAAAAAAAAGGGTCATTTGGACTGAGGAGCATTATATTATTTTACTCATTGCATACAGACTGTATCCCTGATTAAACTGTAAAAGTATGATAAGCCATTTTAAATAGATATCTGCTATCACATACAAAATAACCAAGGTAATGCATGTTTACAGAAAAAGCGACATCCTTCTCAATCTTAATATTTTTAATTCACTGTTAAAATATTAAATGGAATATGAAATTGAATCTGAAAATTGGATTACAAAAATGAATGAAATATTCATATATTTTTATTTCAGCTTATATAGCCTTGTTGGAATTGCTCATGCCTTTTAAAATAATTTATTACTTTATTCTTTCTTTTGTAACTTAACAAAAGCATTTACACTATCTCTGAAGAAGATGAGCACATAAAATTTAATTAGTTCGCAGTAATGAGTGGAGAAGTTGAGCACATAAAACTTGAATAGTTTGCAGTAACGGGTACACCAACTACAAATGAACAGACATAACAACACAAGGTTTTCTAGTCATGATGAACAACGTGTGTCTTGAAACTTAAATATGAACCTATCTTAAAGTCTAAAACACATCATAAAAAGATAACCCTAGATTCATTGCATTTGATTTTTGAAGTTTTAAGTTGTGTTAGTTTGTATTGTGATTATTTGTATGCTAACTCAGAAGTTTCTTTGACAATAGCCCTTATGTTTGATGTGTTATTTTTCAGACACTGTCCTGTTTATTTACATTCAGAAACGTGCAGTAAAAAAAACAAAATTAGAAGAAATCCATGATGTCTTTACCTTTCTACCAAAGACACCATGAGCACTATGACCGTGCGTACCGCCATAAAGCACTGCAGTCCACTGTAAGCCAGTACCAAAAGGAAACAAAGAGCAAATCTGCTGTCTATGCTCAAGGATCTACAGCTTACGCTAGGGGCTCTACAGCCTATCGCCATGCATCTGCAGCAAACTTCAGCCTTGACTCTTCAGCAGCGTACAGTCATGGTTCTTCAGCCTATGACCTTGAGTCGGCAGCCTACAGCTATGGATCTACAGCCTATGATCACTCTGCTGCACAAAGTAAAAGATCTGCTGCCTACAGTCTTGACTCCGAATCCCTCAGCAAGAGCTCAGCTGCCTACAGCCATGGATCGGAATCAATCAACAAGCTGGCTGCAGCCTACAGGCTGGGAGCTGAAGCCTACAGTCTTGGGTAAGAAAATCTGTCTTTGAAACAATATTCTGAAACAAAAATGTCCAACCACCTCCCATTGAAATCAATGGCAAAACTCTCCTCCTCTTCCACAGAAGTCGGCTCTGTAACTTGGTGTTAATGTATTTTCCAGGCTTGGTGTTTTCCTTTGGCTTTGGCAATGGGAAGGACTGTGGTCGGCTTAGTTCGTTGGACTAATTCATGTGTGATGGTTGGATTGGCATAAGAAGAGCATTGGCAATGCTGATGTGGCTGAATGATGACATATTCATGCTCCAAACTGGTTAGGCACGAGCCACCTCTCCTTCCAAGTTATTTAGCCATGTTAGTACAGCTGAATTTAATATGCAGTATTGAGATGATAGCTTTTGGTTTGAGGCTGGCTCTTATCTGGCCAGGTTGAAGCAGTAAAAGAACTTAGGGCTGTTCACACAAGTTTGAGCTGATGTGTCCGTATATTATTAAACAATTCTTCTTCAGCCTTATAGTTTCACTTTTATGCTGAGTGATCCAAGACATTGAAATTTTCACACTGTATATTGGTTGAGGCACACTATTTCCAAAGCAGGAATACCCTGAAGTGTTCATCTTGCATTAGAAGAGCAGCTATGCTTAGCTGCCATGTTTTGTGTTTAATTAAGATAATAAATATTGCTCAAGCAATTACATTAGCAGAATACTTTAGTTATCACAGCCTCACATTATTTGTTTATATCTCACAGATTTACAGAAATTAAGGGAGTATTAAAGAAAGATTAGAGCAGCTGTTAGCAATAGAGGAAATGATCAACAAATTATAGCCCAAAACATCTGCTCACTGTTATATTAATATAAAATTTAGAGTATTATTGGCAGAACTGATCAAGACTTGTCCATCAGAAAATTTAAATTTTGAAAACTGAATATCCTCCAAGGACTGTAGATAAAAATGGAATTTTGGGCAAAACCACTGAGGGAAAGACTACCTGTACCACAGTAAACAGTACCTTGTGATTACAACCTTCATTTGGGTTTCAGGAAGTTTGGGTCAAGTCTCTGTTTGCCAGGGTCTGTTTAGGAATTAGAGCCTCAGATGAATAACTTGACCACTTGACTGTCTTGGGCTGGGTAATATCCAGTCTTTGCTGTTGAAACAAATTCACTTGTGCAAATAACTAACCACTGAGCAGAGCAGCAAGAAACTAATTTATAATCATCTGCTGATGAAGAGAAGCAAACTGGAGATGCTGGGACTGAGGGTTATGTTTCCAGAGAGAGTTGGGTAGGGGAAGATATTCTAATTTCTGCAGTGATGCAGCTGTGCCTATGTGCTGTTGCTGAACCCTAACCCAAACCCTCCTCCTTCTGATAGAAAACATTCCCATAAGAAATCGGAGCATTACCTGAAGTTGCAAAAAATGATTGTAAAAAAACCTGCTTCCGAGTCCCAGTTACAAACACTTCAGTGACTCTGGTTTGTCAGATGAGTTTCTTCTAAAAATTGCATATGCTCACCAAGAAGAATTCTAATGTCAGCAAACTGACATTAAAGGAAATGGTGTTCCTTAAGGGGGAAAGAACTTAAAACATCTCCAGGTTTTCTGAGGTTTTGTTTGAGATAAGAGCTTTTGTTTTAAAACAGTATATTTGATGATACTTCCAAGCTACTCTGTAGTACAAGAGTTGCCAACAGATTGATATACTATCCTGGTGATCAGAGATAAGAATGTCTCAGCTGTAAATTTTTTCCTGTGATCCTGTCCTTGTGTTGGAGGTCTGAGAAACCCAGTGCTGCTACGTAAGACTGGGACTCAGGAGATTAGAGCTATGCAATTTCAATCTCTCTTGCACAAAACTTAATTAATACATGAGAGAATACAGCTTGAATGATAGTCTCAATATTTAACCTAATTTTATGGTTAATATGGCATCTATGTTGGCATTTACTTGTTTTTTGCAGCCAATTTTGCTGCAATTTGCAAGAGGTAAAATAGAATAAATAATGCGACTGTATGGATAAATATAGTGCCAATTTAAAGTAATTCTTCCCAAGTTTGTACTGTCTTCCCCAGATAGCCCAAAACACTCCAAAGGATAATGAGGTGACAAAAAGCGTTACTAAAATAAGTTGGGCAAATCAGAGACTTTCTGATTTCATCCTTATGAAAGGAAGGGTGTAGCAAAAAAAAAAAAAAAGAAAGAAAAAGAAAAAAAGAATCTTCAAACTTCTAATTTTCAAAAAGTAGAAAGGCCCCTGAATGGAAATGTTGTGTCCAAATGACATACAACAGTGGTGGTGGTTGCTTGACACCTGAATGGACACATGAATTCAAATCCAGATAAAATTCTTCAGCTAACCATTGATTGTTGCATATCATTGGATTTAAACATCACGTATACTTTTGAGTATAATGGATATAGTTTTGTGGATAAGCCCCATTAAGCCCAACAGGAAAAGTATACTATTCAAACATGTAGCTTTTATTCAGGTCACTTCTTATTTTTATCTAAAGTAGCTTCTGCTAAACTTTATTATACTTGCAAAATTTGTCTCATCCTTTTTTGTAGTCACCTTACAGAAGAAAGTGCTCATAAAGTGGCAGTGTCGACATGCAGTTAGTGCTATGTGAGGAATTTATCATGGGCGAACAGTGGAGAAGAGCTAGGGACTAGGTAACCTGCAAGACCTTGACTTGAACCCAGTTCTCTGACATTGAAGCCTTGCTCGAGTGGAAAACATGCCCAGAGCATGGACATAGACAGCTTGAAGGACATGCAGCTTGCTATTCATGAGGACAAAAAAGGTTGCCTTTGCAAGTGGGCTGTCCCCTCCCCACATTTCAAGTCTTCTTTACACCATGACAGCTTGAAGAAGTAAAAGGAGAGGAATGAAAACTGGCAAAACCAAGAGCAAATTCAGAAGCTTGCAGCTTTGCTGATTACAGTTTGCCAAAGCTGCAAAACCCTGGGCTCCTAAAGGAAGGCGAGTCTCACCGTGTAAAGGTTGCCACTTCACACCTATCCCTCTCTACCAGCTCACAGGGCCACCTCTAGCTGAACGCTGCTTCTTTGGTCTCTGCAGAGCCAGGAGGAGTGGGGTGTGCTGCTTCCCCCGAGGAGCAGGCAAGGTCTGTACAGGCAAGGGGTGGCAGCTTTCTCCCAAAAGCTGTTGTTGTGGCCACCCATCCTCTTCCCTGTCCCATCCTTGGGGGCTGCCGACGTGCGTAGGTAGGAGATCCTTCTTCCTATGGCACCGCTCCATCCTCTGGGTGCTTCTGAGAAGCTTTGAGTCAGGTCTGCCAAAGCTGCTTATAGCACTACAGGCCTGTCAAACAGGACTGCTGGATTAAACCCACTTACCTCTTTTTTGGAAGCTCAGTCATTTTCCTTTGCTCAGACTTTCACTGCTTTTCCGTGCTGGCTGGCAGCACCAAATAATCCCATTGTGTCACAGACTGGTTATCGGCCACCAAACGGGCCAGAGACTTGCTTAGACAGAAAACACAAGTTATTGGCATGGTTCAGGCATTTGCATATATTTTGCAGCTCAGGAAAAAATAGCAAAGAAGACATGGCATAATTCAGGTGAACCAAGCAAACAGAGGAGAGATGCCTTGCTAACTTGCAATTAATTGGGCTGCCAGACAGTAAGAGTGAATGCTGTTCTGAGCAATATTGTAACGAGGATCCGGACGGAGCTGAGTAAACCCACTTTAAGAAATGCGAGAAGACTGTGATCTTGAGATCTCTACTGGCACAGCTCATCCGTTAGTTTATTATAGGTGAGGGTTAAGAAGGTGGCATCCAAACGTCATAGCCAAGCATGGAAATTGTTTTAATGAGACCTGCTATGTGGAAACAATTCCCCTTTAAAAAAATTTGTTGTGGAAGCTGTGTTAGGGAACAGTGTGATTATTGCCAGCAATATTGCCTGGGCCTGTGACAAATCTGTCAGCAACTTAAAATGAATATAGTCACCTGAGAGCACTTCTCATCTTTAGAGGCTGGCTTTAAAGAGCTCTCCTGTGAAAATCCTTTTTCTTCTTTTCCTCTTCTGTAACTGGGTTTGCCAATCCACTCTCTCCTCTTTATAGTGAGTAAATTCAAACATTGCATCTTAGGAAAGGAGCAGCTGCTGGAAAGAGGGCCTGGAAAATGCCTCTTGGCTAACGGAGCTCCTGCAGCAGGTACAGTTGGTACAGCTATTGTGTATACCAAATGCATCCCTGACTGCTGTAGGAATAAAGTGAGAGAGAGAGACGTAACAAAAGCATGCTAAGGACGAGATACCTGATTTTCTAGAGATGTAAATGAGCTTACAGGTGCCTTTTCACACGGGGGTGGATTATCTAAGAAATAGGGTGTTGCAGTCCATAGGACACATTTCTATACCCACTGGGCACAGGCTTTCCTTGTGCAAGGTGGGAAACCTGTCCCCTCAGGCACAGAAACAACAGCAGTGCCAACATATTGAATTATATTTATGTCTGAGAAAAAGACATCAAAACAAATCTTCTGGTTGGGATTTTCAGAGGCCCTGCACAGTAGTGTTGTATTTAGTTCCTTTGCTGGGCGGAAGAGAAAAGCTAACAGTGTCTATCTGGTTTTTACATCTCTACAGGACAATACCTGTGCCTTTAGCATTTACAGTCACCCAACTCCCAATTCAGTGACCCTACTGAGAAACTAAGAAAATACTGGCATTGATATTTCAACATACTGAAAATCATCAAGAAATGAGGACACTAAGCTCGGGTCATCAACCTTGATAAGGCAGTACAGATAGTATCTGACCTGGAAAAAAACATATGTACGCTAGCTGGGCATATCAAATGAGGCTGAAAGCTGTTGAAAGGTCATGGTACTGTTCCTCCCTGTGAAACCAGAGAGCACTGATACCCTGGCTCCTTCTCCTCTGGGGAGATTCTGTTCCACATATCAGGTAAAAGGTTGGAACATTTTAAAATAAAGGGCAAGATTTTAGAATCTGGTTCAGGAAAGCAGAGTCCTCCTTTGGGCTACCCCAATAATGGTTGTAGGCAGGGTTTGGTTTTTGAGTTGCGCAGGAAGAAATAGAATAACAAAAAAGGAAAACAGGGAAATAAATGTCATGATGGAAGTAGTGACTAATTTGGTTACCCATGCAAAGATCTCCATTTGAATATACATTTCTACTAGCCTCCATATCGGTCTGCCTGAACAAAAGCAAACCATAGGAGGATTTGGAAAAGAGAAACATTTTCTACTGCATAAAACTTATTCATCTCACCTCTTGGTTTATGCAGTGCAATTAAAAAAAAAATTTGGAGTTACTCTGGATACCTCTCTGAAAACACCAGCTGGATGCTCTGATGTGGTCATGAAGCAATTACAAATTTTGGAACAGCTGTGAGGGAAAGTGAAAATAAAACTGAAAGCATATTGTGTCAATGTGTTAATCCAAGATATGCTTGTAGCTGAAATACTGCGTGCAGTTCTGATCATCTCATCTCAAAAAGTACGGTCTGAAACTAGAAAAGGGTCAGATATGAGCAAGGAGGGCAGTAGGAGGTGTGGAATACCTCCTGCCTAGAGAGGGTAAGACACTGGGGCTCTTACCTTGGGAAGGAGGCAAATGTGGGTATGTAATGTTAATGTACAAAACAGTGAAAGATCTGCAGAGAGTGAACAAAGAACAACTTTTCAATATTTCTCACACAGAGTGGCATGTAAACTCAAGAGAGATTATGAAGTTGCAGATTAAAACAGGTTCAAAAGAAAGTGCCATTTTCATATATACGTAAATTGTAAGCTCGCTGCTACAGCTGGGATGCAACCTCTGGCTCAGGATGTACCTTGGCGTTTGCTTGAAACCAGAAGGATTTATTGGGGGAAGTATTTCTTTACATAAGCTTTCTTTTTACCTGCTCTTAACCATTGCTGGAAGAGGAAACTGGTCTAAAAGCACCATTGGCATTATTCAATGCCACCACAGCCCTGCTTGGTCCAGGTCAAGCTTTTGGAAGAGCAAACGACTGAAGTAAATTGGTCAATGTCATGTTCAGCAGACAATTACAACATCCACATAGATCTGTTATTCAGCTTAGTGTTACCATCTGTGCTTTTGATAGCTGAGTGCTCCCTCTTCTGTACCACTACAAAATGTTGGCACCCAACCCTTGCTCTTAGAAGACAGCACAATGACTCTCGTTGTAGCTGCCGCTTCCCGAGAAAAAGGAAGAGAGGAAAAGGCATCTAGGAGAGAGGAAAAGACATCTAGAGAGATGCCTTTCTGGTGCTGAGCACACAAGCACCAACCAAAGGATGCAATAACATGAAGGATCCAGGAGCAGTAACCCAGAAATTCATCATGTGGCTGCGGTGAAAGGTGCCTCAAGCAAGAGACACGTGGTTTAGAAAACTCGGAGGACAGTGGGAATCAGCTGTGCATGTACAGTGTTTTTATCCTAGCCATCATACCTCAGTAAAAGTCCCAGTTCCATCCCCATTTCTCAGGCTCCGTTGTGATGGAGATCTCTGGCATTAATCTGAAAGATTTGGGGGATGTTTTCATAAAGTCAGCTGTGGAAGGCAGAAAAACGAAAGTGAGATATTCAGCCTCAAATACACTTTGATTAAAAAACAAGCATCAAACAAACAGAACCTATAGCAATTTATTCCTTCCTTTTAAAATAATTGTAGAGCATTATAGGTGAAAGATACAAAAAAACACCCACTTGTAGGAAAGACATCAACAAAAGGCCTAACAGAGAGTGATGGGAACTGCTACGTACAGTCCCCATTAATTCACTACAGGAGTGTATAATCTGGACCTTAACTGAAAACTAAACTGACAGGACAGCCGTATTGTCCTCCAGGAACTAAGAGCAAGTCTAGATTTAACAGTGCTGAAAATGCCTGAGCTGATATTTTTACCACATTTCATCTACTTTTATGAAAATATAAACTTCTTGGCATTTGAATTGAGGTTCAAATGATAATGTGATCCTTCTCGACCTCGAAACAGCTGGGAATCAGTGGCCTTCTACAGGGTTCAGCCTAAAGCCCCTAGGAAATCTGGTGTCAGTCAGAATCAAAATTCCAAGTTTGTCCCTTTTAAAAATAGGACAGGAACAAAAGTCACCTGCTAAGTAAAGAACTGCAGCTCCTTACAGATTATAGTTCATTTCTGGAAAATAATTAAAATACTCCGTCTTTGATGTTTCTCACCATTTACTTGACAATGAGTTCTCCCAACGCATTTGTGGTTGACTGTAGTGATTGCACCACATTGTTGCCCAATCCAGGAGCGAGGCCATCACATACCCTGTTTTGCTCCATCTCTTGCCTTTTATTTTACTCTGCCTGGGCTGTTTCCAAGTGTTTTCTGCTGTGATTTCTCTCCCTAAAGCTGGATCTGCCTCCCCTGGACTCCCTCCCTGGCTGCCTTGGGCAGCAGCTGGCTTCCGACCCCGGAGCAGAGAGCCTCTCTCTCTCCCATAGACTCGGTCCTGCGGTGTGTGTCACAGCCCCTCTCTGGCTGTGCTTTTGTTTGCATGGAAAACAGGACACAGGGGGAGGAGGAAGGAAGGACAACTGGTGCGAGTTTGTTCTTACCCCCTGTACAGAGCATTTCTTGGCTGTGGTGGTGTAGGCACAGTGATGGTGGCTACAAAATGGGCACCCAGGGAGCACAGAGGAGAGGGCTGCCCCGCTGGGCAAGCTCAATACAGTTGAATCTGATGAGATGGGGACTAAGCAGAAAGGAAGGGAAACTCTTACTGATGGTGCTAGCGGTAGCAGGGCAAAGAGATGAGGGCTGGAAAGCAGATGTGGGAGGGGATGTGAAGTTCAGGCAGGGAACTAGATGGAGAAGGAGAAGAGATGACCGTAAGAAAGCCACTAAGAGAGCTAGAGAATGGGAGACTGATTGAACAGGCGCCGGGGTAGGGAGAGAACTCAGTCTGAGCAGAGGGACGGGCACAAAGTAACGAAGGAAAGAACGATGGGAGAATGAAACTGCACCCATGTGATCTCACACACATGGTCTCACATGTATAGATTATTAACACAGATTTTGGAAATTAAGCACTTTTCCTGGTGCGACTTGTGTTGGTGGCACCTCTGGAGCTCGGTACTTTTGCAGGGCTGACACCTAAAGAAAACATTAGCTGAAGCATGTATCTATAATCCTACATTACACATGCATAACATTCTCAGGGGCCCAGTGCCAGCAAGAGTTTTGATTATATGTGTACAGCTGGCTGTGTAGAGACACCTGTGTAGGCTACCCAGAGTATGGGAAGCAGGTAGCCATGTTAATGGTACGTGTCTAGGCTAACGAGCCTTACTGAGAAACCACGTGCCTTAATTCTGCTCCTGTATCTATGCACGTAAGCGGTAAGCTTATGTCCTGTAGACAAATCTCCAGACCAGAAGCAGACTCATATATGATTTCCCTTGGCAATGTTGAGACAGAGATGAATAGATGCTTTGGGGATTTATAAACAGCTGATAGCTAATTAGGATATTCCATAGATCTGGGAGTTAGAGATATGTTGCATTGGGAAAGGAGGACAGAGATATTTGGAGGTTTGTTAACACAATTTGTAACTGTGTTAAAAATGAACCCAAAGTGACTGCCTCAAATATGCTTTGCATTCTTCAAAATCCCTGCCACTTTGGTGGGGAGGGGAAGCGTTCCCTTTGGTTTGCTTTTCTTTCTTTCCACTCATTCTCCATTTATCTGTGTGATGTTAAATGGTGCTACTACACTCAGCTCTCCGCTTTCAATGGATTGAGGTGGTCTAGGAGAGCAGTCAGAATGGCAACACCGGTTACTGGGCAATATGCTACCCTGCAATTTCTGTAGAGATACTTAAATGTGTTATTCCTTTGAATATAATTGCACACTAACATTTTGGTTGGGGACCAGACAATTTCAGGACTGTAGATTTTGGAAAAGTAGAGGTTATGAGCTCAGATACAATCTTCAGAATTACTCAGTGGTCTCAGTGACTTCAGGATCTACCAAAACTGGGTATACAAACTCTCCAAGTCCCAAACCAAGAAGCTATTAAATATACATTGCTATGAGGTATATTGTTTATTCTCTCTGTTTAGACTTATTTAGATTTATTTAGTATTATATTTGTAATGATGAGTTTGTCAAAGGTGCATTTAGTTATGTGTTTAATAGCTCTGAAGTCATGGCTAATAAAAATTATATTTTCTTGTTTATCAAACAAAAGACAGCAAAAATTTTTAGTACTTTAATCTTATTCTGGAGTGTTTCTTAACACTTTTTTTTTCTGAATTTAACAATATTTTTTTTATTTCAGACTGAAAGATTCCAATTTAATGATTGAAGATCAATCCTATAAGATGAGTCCCAAAGCAAAGAGAGCAAAACAGAATTTGGTAGCTGAGGACAAAGAGAACGAAGCCACAGACTACTCAGTGCCCATATTCACAGGACGGTATGCTCATTTTGCTTTTGTTTAGTATCTTATTTCTGACATTTTATTAACAAATGATAAAATAACAAATCCATTAATCATTTTTTACACTCATGGATCACAAGGTGATTGTTTGCACTTCACATGAGTGATAAAAAGACAAAGAAAAGTCAACTGACTAGGAGAAAATCAGACATTGAGCATCCAGAGCCAGGACAAATGAGCCTAGGTGTCTGGACTTTGTTTTGAGCACATCGCCAGGGCCACTTTCTATGAAATCAAGATGCAATTATAAACCTGTTTACTGGGAACCAGACAAGCATGTTGTTCACATTATTTAGCTTATTGTCTTGTTTTGAAGACTTGTTCTGTAATTCAATGTCTCATACCAAGCATTAAACATAGCAACAATGAAATGATGTGCTAATGTTTTGTCCTGGCTCAGAGAAACCTGGAATGAAACCAAATATTTTCTCGAATCATCATAATGATTCACACTGATCTCACGTGTTGGTGGTATTTATTGCATGGTTACTACTGATGTAATACATCTTACTGCAGCAGTGTCCTCAGTAAAGCTGAATGTGAACTTTATGTGGAAGCCAGAGCCAACACGAGCAAGGAGGCTCCTCTGCCCTTTTTGGGGTATAGCATACTGATTTTATTAGAAGTCTCCGACAGTTCAAGCACAGTCACTTGTTCAGATTAATACATACCAGGGTGTGCCTTGGAAAACTGGTTCCTGACTGGAGGCCAGGAGGAAAAGTTCTTGCCCACCTGGAATTGAACAGCAACCTTCCTTCAACTTGTCTTTCTTCTGCAGCACAGCATTTTTCATGGGACACTTCCAAGCTGTTTGTGGGAGCCACTGCTTTTCTGTCTACTGCTTAATCAACAGCCAATGTCACTTCTGCTTTGTGTCCAAACTTGTGCTTTCATGTGAAACTGACTTCCGTCTTGTCAGTGGGAGCTGTTATTGATTTGGCCTTTTGAGCGTTTGTGATTCTTTTGTGATGAGACCAGCAGTTCTGGGTTTTATTAATTCTCTCCTACTATCTTTGAGTAATTTTTTTCTCACCCCTTGTACACTTCTGTGTCAGATTCACTGCTCTTTGATCCAACCAACATTCAGAAGCACACACTGTTGTATTTTTAAATCATTTCTTCAGAGTTTCACAGAATCACAGAAAGTCAGGGTTGGAAGGGACCTCTGGAGATCATCTAGTCCAACCCCCCCCCGCCAGAGCAGGGTCACCTACAACAGGTTGCACAGGACAGCGTCCAGGCGGGTTTTGAATGTCTCCAGAGTGGGAGACTCCACAACCTCTCTGGGCAGCCTGTTCCAGTGCTCCACCACCCTCAAAGTAAAGAAGTTCCTCCTCATGTTAAGATGGAACTTCCTATGTTCAAGCTTGTGCCCAGTACCCCTCGTCCTATCAATGGGCACCACTGAAAAAAGACTGCTCCCATCCCCCTGGCATCCTCCCTTCAAGTATTTGAAAGCATTAACAACATCCCCCCTCAATCTTCTTTTCTCCAGACTAAAGAGACCCAAATCCCTCAGCCTCTCCTCATATGAAAGATGTTCCAATCCCCTAATCATCTTTGTAGCCCTTTGCTGGACCCTCTCCAGCAGATCCCTGTCCTTCTTGAACTGGGGAGCCCAGAACTGGACGCAGTATTCCAGATGCGGCCTCACCAGGGCAGAGTAGAGGGGGAGGATGACCTCCCTCGACCTGCTGGCCACACTCCTTTTGATGCACCCCAGGATGCCATTGGCCCTCTTGGCCGCCAGGGCACATTGCTGGCTCATGGTCATCCTGTTGTCCACCAGGACTCCCAGGTCCCTTTCCACAGAGCTGCTCTCCAGGAGGTCGGCCCCCAACCTGTACTGATGCATGGGGTTATTCCTCCCCAGATGCAGTACCCTACATTTACCCTTGTTGAATTTCATTAAGTTCCTCTCTGCCCAACTCTCCAGCCTATCCAGGTCACGCTGTAAGGCAGCACAGCCTTCTGGCGTATCAGCCACTCCTCCCAGTTTAGTGTCATCAGCAAACTTGCTGATGGTACACTCTATCCCTTCGTCCAGATCATCGATGAATATATTGAACAGGACTGGACCCAGTACTGACCCTTGAGGGACACCACTTGTTACTGACCTCCAACTAGACTCTGCACCACTAACCACAACCCTCTGAGCTCTATCTGCTAGCCAGTTCTCAATCCACCCCACTGTCCATCCATCTATCCCACACTTCCTAAGCTTGCCAGTGAGGATGATGTGGGAGACAGTGTCGAAAGCCTTGCCAAAGTCAAGGTAGACAACATCCACTGCCCTCCCCTCATCCACCCATCTAGTGACCTCATCATAGAATGCTATCAGATTAGTCAGACACGACTTCCCCTTAGTGAATCCATGTTGACTACTTCTGATAACCTTCTTTTCATCCAGGTGCTTTGAGATGATACCCAGCACAAGCTGCTCCATCATCTTTCCAGGGATGGAGGTGAGGCTGACCGGCCTGTAGTTTCCCGGGTCATCCTTCTTACCCTTTTTGAAGACTGGAGTGACACTGGCTATCCTCCAGTCCTCAGGCACCTCACCTGTCCTCCAGGACCTTTCAAAGATGATGGAGAGCGGCCCAGCAATGACTTCCCCCAGCTCCCTCAGCACTCGAGGGTGCATCCCATCAGGCCCCATGGATTTGTGGATATCTAGTTTGTCTAACTGATCTCTAACTTGCTCCTCATCAATATCTTCTGTGACAGAAATACATAAATATGTCACACGAAACTTGCGGTAACACATTTTCAAGGCTTCTCACTACCTTTGCACTTCACCCAGTCTTTCTGCTTACATAGCAGTAGATTTGCAGTTCACCATCATCTGTCTCCCATGCCCTCAAACACAAATATCTTCCCTTTTAATTGTGCCTACGTACACCAAAGCAAAATTTATAGTGTTAGTGTACAGCTGAAAATCATGCCTGGTGGCTAGTACTCCTGGATGATGATCTTAGCTTTTTTTGCAGACCCCTGTGATCTTAACACATCATGTCAGCATCTTAACAAATCTTAACAAATCGTCTTTTTTTTATTTTCCTTTTTTGCAAAATGAATACTGTAATACCTAACTCAATGTGACAGTGTGTAGCTTCATTTCTTTGTGTCGTGGAATACTTTGTGATCCTACATTAAAAGATACTGTAGGATTCTTACATCATTGTTACTATTCTTCTTCATCTTACTTTTTGTACATGGCAATTCAGGAAGTTGTGTGTGCTTTTGTGGCACTGAAATGACCCTAATAATTTTTTTTTTAGTTAGTTAAAAGATATAAAAAGGGCATATGATGATTGTTAGGGTGCCCAACCCAACATGGATGAAATGGTTGGGGTATCTGTTTTAGGCTTTTTTTTTCTGTTGGCATCGTGTTCATGACTGCATGCCAAGACCGCAGAAGTTGCATGCCACATTCCTGTCAGATATTTATTTTTGTTTGAAAGATAACAGCTGAAGCCCATTGAACCATGTGCATGTTATATGTCATTCCCAAATTCCCCTGTGAAACTGATGTGTTGTTTCCCATAGGCAGATAGCTTTTACAAGGAATAGTTATTTATAAAGGTCATCTCTCTGTGGGTTCATCGGAGCCGTTGTCCGTGCTGCTGGACGACCTTCAGCGCCTTGTCACCGTTTCCATTATTTGGTTCAATTTCAGAACCCTCAGGTTCTGCTGTAAAAAAGCTCAGATTATTCACTTCATAACTGTTCTTCTTAAACACCTAGCCTAATCCTTGCAATATCTGTGCACCCAGTATTCTGGATGAAAAAACACAGCTTGATTTAATGCCATAGGTGCTAAAGATACTGGATGTGGCTCATAGAACTATTTGTAACTACTAAACAGCCTATGCCAAAGGACTGCAGATGGCAGATACCCTTTAAATAATATTTCGCGTGTGCCATTTGGGGTTTGATTATGTTATTTCTGTTTGAAAAGTGTTTATTGAAACCCTTGAGAACTGACTGCAGAATCAATTCTTAAATGGTACCACATGCTGTTTCTGATACATTCATCATTTCAGGGAACAAGTTTCTCTTTGATCTGGGAAAATTATAACAGGAAGAAATTATTAGCAAATCTAAATATTTAATACTGTTGATCAAAAGCATCTGGGGACTGCTACTGCAGATGACTAGGCTGAGTCCTATATTAGTCTGAGGATATTCATCAGATCCCAGAAGAAGCTTTATGCCTTGAGGAGTGGGTCCATACTGTGAAGTTGCTGAGATCTTGACTGCTGTAATTAAGGAGGAAATAATGCCAGTTTGCCTTTGCAGAAAAATGCCACTGATTCATTTAAACTGAATGTAGATAGCTAAATTCATATTAATTAAATTGAAATTTCAAAATTGTCTTCAGAAATCTCTGCCATATCTCTGCAGTTTCAGATGATATTTGTAGGGGGAGCTCGTGTGCCTACATGAAGGGAATCAGTCATCCCACTAATGCTTTTAAGGATCATCCTGTTATAGTAGCCTGAAACACAGAAAGTTCAAGGCAGAGTTTGCACACGTGAGGGAGATCAAAGCTCTCTGCTGTTAAGTAAATTTTTTAGTCTTTTGAGCAATTTTTATGCGTAACTAAGTTTACAACACTTTCACCTGCTTGGCTGTCTTGCATCTCAACGAACTGACTTCATAGTCCAAAGATAAGGGGCTGGGCAGTTAATTATGGGCTTGAATCCAAATTTTCTTGAGTGTTGAGATGTGCTATCAAATGCATAATATTAGCAATCTTAAAGAAAACAGAAAAAAATTGTTCTTCCAAATATTTTTTGCTTTGTAGTAGTAGTAAGCATTTTATGATAAAATAGTGAGGCTGTGCTCAAGTGCATTCTGGAAATAAACAGAAGCTGCTTTCTCTGTAGCACTTACATGATGGCACTTCATGAGAACTTAAACAGAACTGCTTTTCATTGTGCCATCTAATGTTACCCTAAAGTAACTAAACTCAGCAGAAGGGTATTAATGCTTCTCCTTAAGGCAAGGAACTGTCATTGTATATACACTACCATAGCAACTATAATGTCCTGACAGTGCCAAAACACTATGGCTGCAACAGTACTTCCACATGTACGTATGGAAACAGAATTGGACCCTTTGAGAGTAACTGTTCTTTGCATCTCGCCTCTGTAGAAAGCCTGAGGAGGATGCTTCAAGAAAGTCCTTAATCATCTTCTTGAAAACATTTGGAAGAACAGTCACCCTACAAACATTACAGGATTTAATTTTCTATGAATAAAGAGAACTTTTTGTGATATATAGTAATGTGGGTTTTTTTTATAAATCACAAATGAGGGCATTGTTATACAGCTACAATTATGTCCTGCCCCTTTGGTAGCCGTAAGTCAATAACTGAAGTTCTGTGGGTATGCCTTACGCTAATCTTTATAGCAATGGAGATATAAAACCACAGCAAGATAATGGTTAAACTGAAAATGTGTATGGCATAGTTATGCAGAGAGGCACTGAAAATGGCCCCAACTTTAGACAGTGAAATACTCAGTCATTCTGCAGTACCCTTTCATGTTTCTGCTTTAAATAAATACATTTGAGACTGTAATAGCAGAAATACATTATGAAAGACCGTTGGCCACTGTAGTTGGCTAATTTGATAGAAAGTATAATTGGAATATGTTCTCAGCATTTTCCAATAGGATTCTGCTTTTTAAAAATTCTTTCAGAGAAGTGAGTATGAGTGGGATCACAGACACGGAAGAAGAAAGAATTAAAGAAAGTGCTGCATATGTTGCCAAGAGGAACCTTTTTGCCACAGGTGAAGGAGTTAGTGTCAGCAAGGTCGCCAAGTCAGCTTCTGAAGAGGAACATCATGAAAAAAAATCAAGGAAAGTAGCGATCCGGGAATCTGCTGAACGCGTGGCCCTGAAGAAAACGGTAAAAGAGTAGAAATGAACACCTAGGCTGCAAACAGCATGTGTCTTTTTTTTTTTGTTTAGTGTTTGTAGCATGCCTAGCACAACAGGGCCCTGATTTACACCATGGACAAACACAAGAATGGTAGTAAAACCCAAAATATTTTCAATTGAAGTCTTTTCAATGACTTAAAGTCTCGTTATCTTGGTGTCAGGTGGATAAGAACAAAGGTTCAGTGCCTGAAGTAGGTACCAGGAATGCTTCTGTTGTGATGGGAGAGAAGCGGGGAGAACAGGACCAGAGAACACTCTTTGGTCATGGCCACACCTGGTTAAATGGCACAGCATCCTACACCAGAATGATGAAGCAGTTGCTGGCAGAGAAAAAAGGTGCCAATATATGTATCTTGCCAATACAAAGGTCATGGGGTAATTTCTGGATTTTTAATGGCCTGGGAACAAGCTGGTCCAAAGTGTTTACCCCAGAGTTTTAATCACAGGGTGTAAATTAAGGAGGGAATTGCCAAAGACATCTGGAACTGAATCTCTAACTGTGGGTAGCTTTGATATTATTGTGCAACTTCTTAAAATGAATACTCAGAGGATAGTTACAAATATGTTATGACCAGACTGGCAGGATATATCAACTGCAAATATGTTTCCTTTAGCAAAGATATTAATGTTTTCAGCAGAAGAATTATATCCTCATGACATGAGGCTGGAAAGGGTGTAAACACTTTGAAGGACAAGGTAAAAATTCAAAATCATCTCAAAAATTGAGAAACGGTGAAGGTGAAATTTGATGACAATGGAAATTACTACACACAGAAGCAAAAGAACAAGTAAACAAGGAATGCCTGACTAGGTAGAAGTATTGGAGGATCTGGAAGTTATAACAGGTCACAAATTTAATGTCAGTCAATTTAATGTCAGTCATTGTATAAAAACAAATGCCATCCTAGAGTGTATTAACAAAAGTATTGTCATTAAAACACAGAGGGTAATTATTTGTGTTGGAGATTGTTGGAACTCTGATAATGACTAGGTACTGTTTTATGAATATTGAGGACAAGTAGAACCTCTCCAGGGCTGAGAAACGACAATTGTAAGGAAAATTGGTATTGCACAGTTTATAAAAGACAGAGAGGATTATGAAAGGTGTCTTCTATTTATAACCTTAATACAGGGAACAGTAATTCTCCATATATGTGAAAGTTAGGGTGGAAAATAAATAGCTTAGTTTGCAGAAAGCAAGATCCATAGTATATTAGGATTTTTTTTCCAGCTCTGTGGATAGTCAAGTAGTTGAAACAGTTACCCTGGGAGGGATCCCATCAGCAGAAAGGGGTTGAGAGCAGGTCTGTCAGAGGTGATCTAGGCATACACAATTTTGCATTAGAGCAAAAATATAGAAGACATCTGAGTTTCAGACCTATTTCACCTTTCACTCTGTATTAAAAAAAAAGATTAAATGTGGAAAATTATTTTACTTAGAATAACTTTAAGGGAAAAAAACAGTAAAATAAAATCTAGCTTTTTTTGGAAGGAGAACTTCTTGAAGATGAAAACCTTGTTTTCTGTGTCCAGGTGAGATAAATATATTGAGTATGTCTATCTGACTTTTAAATAAAAATTGCATATTTTTTTACTGCTCTTAAAAAAATAACAATTTTTTTACATATTCATAGTTTGCACTGCTGGAGTTTATAATAAAATGTTTCTTTTCCAGCTAGAAGAGACTCAGGCATTCCACAAAAAGTTGAATCAAGATAAACTTTTACATCCTCCTGAGTTTATTATTGAGCCTCGTTCCCACACTATCTGGGAAAAGCAAAATGTCAAATTTCATTGTTCCGTGGCTGGCTGGCCAGCACCCCGTGTTACGTGGTAAGTTTGTTTCTCTATCTCTGAAAGTCACCACATAACCAATATCTGAAGTCATCTCAGCGAATGTGGTATTTTTTCAGGAAAGATACGAGTTCAGTAAAAAAAATCAGGTACAGATGCCTATCAAACACTTTTCAAGTCACCCTTTACAAAATGAAAGCAAAATATTAGAAGGCAAAATAACACTTTGTGTAACAGCAATATGAATACAAAGATTTTTTTTTGTTTCATAGAGACATCCAATATAGTTTCTGTCTGCTGATGAAGGAAAAATAGCAGTTTAACTTATTGTCAGTGCTATCCTTAAAATACTGTTTTCCAAATACTTCTGTTTAGTCTACAGATGCCACTAATGTCCCTGGAGTATTAAAACATGCTTTGGTTAAGAACTAGCTGCCTGGCTGCTGAGCAGTTATAGTACTGAATCACCATGAAACTGAAATCTCTTAATGCAGGATGTTCATAGCAAACGCATCATAATGACTTGAAGTCAAAGGCTGCAGGTAGATGCAGGACCATCCAATTTCTGAAAGCTTTGGAGTCTATTGGAAACTTTCTATTCCCTTGAATGTCTTTGATCTAAATCTTTACTGTAAGAACTCCAAAATATACTCTTAGTCATACCTGAAAGTCTAATTTGACTCTTGGATTAAAGTTTACCCTGAATGGAATTCAATTTAGCTTAGTTAACAGTGACTTATGAAGCTTTACTGTCTCACCATCTATTGAGCTGATCTTTCTTATCTGTTGCATGCTGTACAGATACCATGAAGTTGTTAAGATACTGCATAATAACTTTTTTCAAACATAAAATCAGATTTGATGCTCGTTATTTAATTCTAAAATGTGTATATAAAGTGTATGTATGTGTTTATAAAATGAATAAAGAATAAGCCTGTGTTCAGCATTAAGCATTAATTAGGAATAAATCCTATGGAGATTCTATTTGTGGAGACAACAGAAAACATCTACTATATTGAGATGTTAAGTAATACTCATATTTTGCAACTTACGACTTGAATTTCTTACCATTAAGAAACTCTGTGTTTATCTAGGTCTTAAAAAGCTTAATCTCAGGGATTGATAAAAAGTGCTCCTGAGAGGTACATTAACAGGCCAAAGCCAATGCCTATGAAGTCACTTGGTCTCTCTCCTTAGACAATGGCAACCGACATCTAGGCTCTGCACGGACACATTTTTCCCGTTGCGTAAGGGTTGTGAGTGCCCCGTTTTGACATACCTCCTAGAGGGGATTCCAGACAAACCCTTCAGCTCTGGTCTCAGCTGAGCATAAGGAATGGTCAGCTACCGTCATGGCCATACTCCAGCTCTGTAACCTGAATCCTAACCAAGAACGCGAGCACTGGGCCATTTTCACTGTGGTTGAGATTCACCTTATCCCCAAAACCTGACGTGGCTAAACCAGGCCTTCAGCTGTCTGCCTTTGCTCTCCCTGTGAACCAGCCTTTCATCTGAGTGCTAAATGTGGATGGTGGAAATTAATACATCATTTTACCGTACATCTGAATTCCAAAGGGATTTTAGTTCGCCACAGGCTACTAATGGAAAAAAAAGAGTTCACAGCCATTTCAGCAGGTGTCTTTGCTCCAAGATAGAGAACAGTGCTGACCTGGATCTGTCAGCTCTCGTTCAGCATTTCTAACGAAATTTCAGTCGCGTATTCCAAACAGTCATTCTTTGTATAAACAATGCAGACCTTTTCATCCTGTGCATGATAAATTATAAAGCTTCATGAACTTTCTCTAAAGAAAACCTTACTGTGTGATGCAGCTGTTCTGACTCCCTTGGAAAAAACATATGGAAAACCCAGGACATTTGAAACCAGTAGCAGAAAGCATGAACTATCAGTGCATAATGACAGTGGGAGGTTGCAGTCCAACATTAGCTAATGACTTGGCTGTTCTGGAATTTGCATTTCCAGAAATAACAAATGGTCATTCTAACACATGAGCACTATTCCTTCCATAGATGAATATGAATAAGCCAAAATTGAATCAATTATTTTTCACTAAGCTGATAGTGAACACAGGAGAAGTGAAAGTCTTCTCGCTGCTGCTGGACTCGGCTTGTTTCTGCACAACACCACATGCTGTTGAATGCCCACACTACAAACAGTATCCAAGGGTCACCCAACCCTTTGGAGAAAAGTTAGAGAGATTACAGAGTTAAGTCCCATTTCACAGGATTTCATATACCCTGGAAAATATTAGGAACTGATGGCATTATTCTATTTTCTAAACTATTTGATGCAGTCAGTACACAGAATATGAAGACACCCAGATGTTCCTAGGCAGATCAGTCTGGGGGGCACCATTGCAGAGATGAGGTGAAGAGTGGTGGCGAATGGATTTAGTCTTAGTGGACCCATGTATTATTCTTTGCTGTAAGTCAGGATAATGCAGTAGGAGACCTGTAATGAGGTTAAGCACCTCTGCAGGTGTTTGAAGTCTGGAATACAGGGTATTGTCCTGCGTTGAGTCTCTTTTCATAGACATCTTGCTGAGAGGAAGATCAGAATGAAAAGCATGAGGGTTTATGATCCTTGCTCACTTTGGCACTTGGAAAAGTCCCAGTGTATTACTGTGCCCAAATATATGTAGCCAGGGAAATACTCTTTATTTCACAACACTGAAATTGTTGAAAGGCAATTTTCGTATTTGTTGCAGATAAAGCCTCACCTTGAGACATATTAAACTAATTATATTCTTGGTAAAAATGAAACAGCTTATTACTGACTTGTTTGGTGGAGTGGGGCATGCCACTGAGAGCACAGCAGTTCCCTTTCGTGATTGAAAATCATGAGAGGAACTGACCTTTAAAATCCAAAATGAAGAAGCAAAGCTCTTTGGCTGGGTATCTGTTATGACTTATGAAGAGAAAGATTTATTGAAGCTACATCAAAGTAAGAGATGAAGATACTTTTATCTATCATCATTTATATTTCCACTTCCCTTATATACACACCTTACAGAGCACAGGGAAAGCTATGCTAAAGGAGGACATTATCTTAGGGAACAGTTTCTTTATAGATGTCATATCAATCCCAAAGGTACTGCAAACAATTCAGTGTTTATTTTTATCAGACTTATATTGCCAGTTTGTTCCAAATTAATAGCGTTCACTTAAGACAAGAGTCACTCAAACATTGACTTGGTTACACCATGTCTTGTTCAGAATGAGTGACTTCTAATGCAGTGATTGGTGAGGAAGAATCTATCATGAACCACTGAACTCTCCCTCCATCAGTCTCAAGCTGTTAATGTAAATTCTGAAATTAGCAGTGCTAGCTCACTACTGAGCAGTACTGGTTCATTCCTTCAAATTACTTACTGGGAATTTTGAACGGTAAACTTTTCCTACCTTAAGATATACCTGTACCAGAAAACACTCCTTGTGTATACTTGGAAAGGCAGAGAAGTTTTTGGTAGTGTAGCATTTGCCAGATCACTCACTGCAATGCATTTTACCATCAAGACAATTTTTTCTATCAGTCTAACCCTATTTGCATCAGGGCTTCTGCCAACCTAGCTATGCAAGTCAAAAAAATTTAATTTTCTACTGGAAATTTTTGTGAATATGCAGCTTTTAAAAGTAGATGAAATATGCAAACCAAACAAATTGTGTACGAGACCAAGTTGGTAAGGATGCTACACAATTTTCATTGGTTGCAATTCACAGAACTCTGAGATGTTGCTCATGTCACTCCTTGATTCTTTTACAAGCAGCAACCTGAAATTCATGGTAATATAAGTTGTTTTTCACCCTGTTCAATACTATTTTCTCCTTTTAATTAGAAAATAAAATTCACCTGTGGCAGGTCAAAGAGAAAGAAAGCGAGCTTAAGCTTCTCTTAATAATGTCTTTCCAAGAAATTAGACTACAGTTTAGGAGAAACATGCAGGAACTGATGTTCTATTTGTGACATGCTGTGTCCTTGCTTTTCCATAGGTACAAAAACAACGTGCCCATCAATGTACAGACTCACCCTGGCAAGTATATCATTGAAAGTCGATATGGGCTCCACTCACTGGAGATTAGCACGTAAGGGAATACTAGATGATTTAACAAATAGCTTAAGCTGAAATGTTGCTATAGATTGAGACCTGAAAAATGTGAACATGTCTCTTGGGGATGTAAGACTTATCAAGTTTGTACAGCTGAGGCAATGCTATATACTGAATGCTGATGCAGTTCCAGTTTTCCTCAGTACAGGATATGTAAATTACCTGAGTAATTTATCTGGATTATTGTTCTATTTATGTCTGAGTCAGAAACGTGGACATTTGCGATTACTTTTTCCGTTTGTCTGCTGCATGAGTACAGTTAAACATGAGAAAAATCTAGTTCAGGGTAAAAATATGTGAGCTAACTGTTTTTCAAATATAGCCAAGTTCCTGGTTCTTATGAAATGAGGAACAGAAATTAGATGTCCTCTCTTATACACAAGAAAGATCTTTAACACTATGCATCCTCCAAATGGGAAATTTTTGCAGTCACTTTGCATTAAAAAACATTGAAAACAAGACCTAATGACCTAATTTGACAATCAGCAACAGTCTAGATTTGACAATTTAGATACTGGTAGGTGCCCTTTGAAAATATTTTATGGTATCTACCATTTCTACAGCTTCCACGTTAGGCATCTCTCCATAGGAGCCAGTAAATTAGAGATAACTTAGATAAATATTGTCAGACAGTTTTTCCTACTTCCATTGTATTCTCAATTTCAAATCTGCAAGTGGTATTTGAAAACAGACATGTATTCCAAACACTAGATTTTTAACAGTGATAAAAACATTGGCTACAATCAGTCCAATGCCCAGTGTGTCTGTCTCCCAAGCTTTTTCTTGTTTACAGATATTACACACATTTCTGAGTTTTTTTTTTTAAATCTACAACATATGAGAGTGTATGCCAAGGAGTAAAGGGGTGCCATGTCTAATCATTTCTATCATTTTAGATGTGATTTTGATGACACTGCTCAGTATCGGGCCTCTGCTATGAATGTAAAAGGAGAGATTTCGGCTTATGCTTCCCTTGTGGTAAAAAGTAGGTTCGCAAAATATTTACTTTGGTTTTTGTTTTGTTTTGTTTTTAAGATGCACATTAGGAGTTTCATTTATGTGGCTCAGAGAGCCTTTACCTCTTGGTGACAGTGACTGGAGTTGCTCTTTTTCTCTCTAGGATACAAAGGAGAAATTGATGCAAGTCTTTTGCATGCTGGAACTGTTTCCATGCCTCTGGGCCGTAAGTTGCAATATATGTTTGTTTGACACATCCATTTACAGTTGTGACATCATGACAAATGAATAAGCAGAATATTTTGTAACATTAGTTAAAAAGGAAGCAGGTCTGATTTACAAAGGTACTGAGCTCTACAATTTCAGGTGGTGTTAGCTTCACCAATAGTGGAAAATGGCATTGCCTTCTGGATCTGTGACTATTTGCTTATATAAGAAACATCCTTTTAATATTGCCCTTGGCTGTGGAATAAAGTCTGTCAAAGAGAGAAACACTTCATCTCTTGCAATATGTAAAACATGGTCTGGAAAAAAGCTGAGGGGTGCATGTGCATAAGCAGAGTAGTTGACTTAATTGTTCTTGTCTGCTGCTACGCAATTCCATGCATTGCGAAAAGGCATAGAAAAGATCAAATCATCAGAATCCAGTTTGAATATTTTGGATATATCAAGGTAAAAATTGGAGTTTGTTTTACCTGAGACCCTCACATTTTGAAGTGATTTACAGTATTGCCTAGATGCTTCCATGATGAGAAATGGTAAGACAATCCACCCACGCATGTGATGTGTCTGAAGTGCCCTAGGGCTCCTGTGCATGGAAGGCTTGACAGACGAGACTTACGGACTTTTATTGTAGCGGCACAAATAGAACCAGGGATATGCTGCAAAGGCATACTAGATTTATATACCGAAGCTCTGAAATAACAGAAACAAGATTATCCATCACATTGCAAAATGCAAGGCCACGAGATTCCAATATAATTTGGGAATTATCACTTGGTAACGGTAAAGGAAGACAACGACCTGCATATATTTATTGATCACAGGAAGGCTGTGAGCTACCAGTGTAGGGCTTTTGTGGAAGAGAAAATGTGACCCTAGGTTTTATCAGCTGAGCTGTTTTCAAAAGAAGTATGGAAGCCCCTGTGCCAGGTACGTGCAGCACAAGTGTAGGGCACTTAGGACATTCTGTGTGGAATACTGCATAACTTGGGTCACACATCAGAAAAGGTAAATTCAGGAGCAAGTACAGAAGGAGGCTACTCGAATGCCTGGGGGAATGGAGATCTCATTTTATATCAAGAGCCCCCCCACCACCAAAGGCTTATTTAGCTTATAAAAATGAAGGTTGAGTGGACACATGGCTGCCCTGAGATGGACCAAGGAGTTAAAACAGGGAAAGAAAAGAGCCATATAAGCTAAAGATCAGCTTGACCTGAACAAATCATTAATCACAAATAAAAGCCTGTTTAAGTTAGAAAACAAATCTTAGGATAAAACAATAAAATGCTGGATCTGAAATTTTGGAAATTCTGGAATGAAATTCTGCAGGAGCCTCTCCCTGATAAAATGAACTAGCTGTGAGAACTAGAGTTGTATGAATAAAGAAATAGTTGATTCCCTGTGATAGTAAGGGCTCGGATTATTTGACACCGCAATTACCTCTGAATATGACTGCTGAATACATATATTGTTTGTATTTATATATTCAAATTTATCTGAGCTTGTATTCATAATCATTGGGTACTTTTGCTTACTATTCTCATCACAAAAATAAAGAAAAAGTAAACAGCCAGATTTTTTTTCCCTTATACAGTTGGCGTTACCCCTCATGGCTATGCTTCCAGGTTTGAAATCAGCTTTGTCGACAAGTTTGATGTAGCCTTTGGGAGAGAAGGCGAAACAATGAGTCTGGGCTGCACAGTTGTCATCAGTCCTGACATCAAGCGCTTCAAACCAGACATCGAATGGTACAGAAATGGTGAGAATGTTTGACAAGAAGAAATATAAACTTCTTTCGCATAAATCTTTACTTATTTCAGCATATGTGAACGTTATGATTTGGTTATCACTTTCTCAGGTTTCTAAACAGTAATATGTTCTCTTTTTCAATTAAAAGTTTTTAAAAAATTAGCATTTTGAAATGGAACTACAGTTAGAAAACAGACAGAAGCACTGTGAAAACGTCTTCTAGGGATTTTTTCTTTCTTAAGAAAAATTTAAATTAGAAGCATTTCGATCAGCTCCAACATGTATGTGGCTCATCTACATAGCCCACTGAGCTTTTACTATTTATTTATATGCCAAGACATTTCTTAAGTAGTTGCACAAATGTGTCGTGCAAGAGCTGATAAAAAAGCTGTTGCTCTCTGAAGTTACAATTTGAAAACAAAGACAAAATTGGCATGCAAGCAGAATTAACTGCAATTCACGATTGTCTTCGAAGACTGAAAGTTGCGTAATAATTTTGTGTGTCTTTTTTTTCCTAATCTATCTATTCCCCATATTCAGAATATATTCCTCACTAGATCCCAACTAGTTCTCATCATGACATTCTCCAATTTCTAGGTGTTCTTATTACGCCATCAAAATGGGTCCAGATGCACTGGAGCGGGGAGCGAGCTTCATTAACATTGACGCATGCAAACAAGGAAGATGAAGGTCTTTACACTCTACGAGTGGTGATGGGAGACTACTATGAAGAGTACAGTAGTTATGTCTTTGTTCGAGGTAGGATATTGTCTTGTGAATGAAATTCACTACAGAAATGAGGAAAACACTGGCAAAATTAGTCTCAGCCATTTTAGGTCCTTCTTTTCCAATAAAAAGAGAATAATTATTTTCTATTAATAGAGGCTAGCAATATAGCTTCCAGTTGTTATCTTTGGAAAAATTGAATGCACAACTCAAGCTTTGGTGTCACATGCCAGAAAACTTCTAAACCATATTGGCATTCTGAGGAAAAAATTTAGGGTATTGATGTATCTTCACGAGTCTTTCTCAATTTCAGCCTGTGAAGAGTACTGAACATAAGTCATAAAGAGGAAAAAGCTACATAATAACTTTAAAATTTATTTTTGTAACCATCTCACTGCTAGCTAAACTGCACTGTTTTGATCAAGATGTTGTGCACCATTTGAGGGGTTCTCTCTAATGCACAGTGCAGGAAAAAATACAGTGGAATGGAAACACAAAGGTCTACACCTGGAGAAGAATAAGCTCATGCACCAGTACAGGCTGGGGGCTGACTGGCTGGCAAGCCACTTTCCAGAAAAGACCCTGGGGGTCCTGGTGGACACCAAGGCGAACATGAGACAGCAATGTGCCTTTGTTGCAAAGAAGGACAGCGGCATCCTGAGCTGCATTAGGAAGAGCATTGCCAGCAGGTTGAGGAGGTGATCTTTCCCCTCTACTGAGCACTGATGAGACTCATACGGAGTGCCTGGTCCAGTCCTGGGCTCCCCAGTACAAGAAAGACATGAACTCACTAGAGTTAGTCTAGCAAAGGTGTTCAAGGGCTTGGAGCCTCTCTCGCACGAGGAAAGGCTGAGAGAGGTGGAGCTGTTCAGCCAGCCTGGAGAAGAGAAGGCTTAGGAAGAGTTTATCCACGCGTATAAATGTCTGATGGAGAGAAGTAACGAAGACAGAGCCAGGGTCTTTTCAGTGGTGCCCAGTGCCAGGACAATAGGCAATAGGCACCGAGTAAAATAGAGGAAAGCTCAATTAAACATAAAACATATTTTTACTGCAAGGGTGGTTGAACACTGGAACAGGTTACCCAGACGGTCTCCAAACTTGGAGATATCCAAAACCCGATTTGACATGGTCCTGGGCACCCAGCTCTGTGCTTTGAGCCAGGGGTTGGACTAGGTGATCTCTGGAGTTGTCTGCCAATCTCAACAATTCTGTGATGCTCTGAAGTAAAACAGCAAAGTGTAGAATTAAAATGTAATTTCTGTGGGTGTTGTTTGCCTGTACCATGAAAAAATTCCTTGAATTTCTCTTAGAGAAAGATTTCTTTAAAAGGAGCCATGGCTATCAGGTTGCATGCTGATTCTATATCTGTCCCAGCTGCTAAAAGCAGCTGAAGTGTGAAATGCTAATTCAAAAGGCTCTGGAAATTCTTGGCTCTGAGACCATGCCCAGAATGGCACTGTGTTGCCAAGTCCAGCAGAGCTGTGTGAGATAACAGCCTGCTCAGAAAATATGACTGAAGCAGATGTTTTCACTACCTGAAGAAAGAATCTACTGAAATGGGCATGTGACAAGGAATAGGACTTGTGTTTCTTGCTTTGTTTTAAGTTCTGCTGCCACATAATAAAAGATCACCCTTGTTCCTGTTACATCTTCTAGCAACACAGGTATGACCTGACCGCGAACCCACTACCCCTTTCACCAGAGTATGCGACTAGGCAATCGGTGTGTTTGCCAAATTCTAATTAGATTAATTGTATTCTACATTCCTACTTAAATGGTCCCTGCAGTCTCAGTTGGCTCATATACTCCTCACTGCTCCTCCTAAATTGTACACAAATATGCTATAAATGGCTAGCTATAGTATTTAAGCACAAGCAGTTGTCTTTCTGTGTCACGTGTAGAAATCCCTGACGGAAGTGAGCGATGCACTAATCAGGCTCATAACATTAAGTCTTTAGAAGGGTTTTGAGAGCATGTGTGACTTCTGCCATGGCTACAGGTCAGCATTTGTCAGTAAGCCGTCAGGGGTGAAATCCTAGCCTCCCTGAGGCTGATCAGCTATCTTGGATGTCCCAGCTATTCCCCCGTCTGTCTTGGAAAGAAATTGGGGTGTCTCATGTTAGTCAAGTGGTAAATACGGGCAATTTAAACCTTTTGTACGAAGATCACTGAAGACATATTGTTATTACTCGTAATGTTCTTATTATTTTGTTATGTTAACTGGATTGCTTACTCTGTACATTACCGTTTTTAAAAATTGATCCAGTTAGCTGTAATTAGAACCTGGATTCAGTAACTTTGGCACAGCTTCAAAAGCTCCATGTGATGCTACTCTGCCGATAAGAGAAGACACAGTGTAAAATGTGGGTTTCTTTTCCTGAAGACTACTGTCTTACTTAATGAAGCATGTTAACTACTCTCAAGGCATTTTTTTCTGAAAGCCAAAAGCATAAAAAATAGATTACTGTGTGGTGTAATACAAAATTGTGTAGTGCATCAAACCTTTGTAAGAACTCTGAGGTTTAGATGGGATGTATGAATAATATTTATTCGCAAAATATTTTTTTCTTTGGGTACATATCTTTCTTGTCTAAGTCAGGTCTTCTTTTGAAGTAACAGGCTTGAAAAATGCTACATGTAATTGTACAAATTGATGTTATTCTGCAGAGAAACAACCTCTCTTCTTTGAAAGTCTCATACAATCTCCCTGCAAAGGTTATTTTTCTCTACGTGAAAATTACCCCATCTCACAAATCAGACTCTTGACTATGTAAACAACGAAATTCCCCAGTGCCCAGCACTGTGTTCTGTTTTTTAAAGCTTTAGATAAGATATGTCCAGAAGCTGATGCTGGAGTCAAGGCTCTTTGACACCAGCAGTCCCAGATTTCTGATAAACACTTCAAAGGAACAATATGCTCATCCTTATGAAGGTTATATTCCACAATGATAATGTGTAATAGAATTAAACTTCAAAAGGTTTTGATACCTTTGCAGTTCATAGCTAACCAAAAACAAACAATGAAGGACTGTGTATGTGATAAGATATTTAATTCAGTACTGTATATCCAATGGGTGAATACTTTTGATTGAGCTATTGCCTGGCTGTAAGGCAAGACATCAGCCTCTTCCCTTAAGCAGAATAGCAGGTAAATATTTTGCCTGCCAAATTTTTAGTTCAGCTATGTCTCTGGCAGCTACCTAACCAGAATGCATGTTACCAATTTTATTTAAGATGCTTAGGTGAATTAAGTTTACAGTATACTGTAACATACTGAGCATTTGTAAATGTGGCAAAGAGAAACCCAAAACCTAGAAAAACACTGGCAATATAAAAATAAATACTTTTTGAGGCCAGTAATAGAACTTCTTTTTTTGGCTCAGTAGGAACAGAGTTCTGTCCTTAAAGATTAATAACTGTGAAAGAAATGTGATTCACATTTGGAAATCCTCATAGATGCTGATGCTGAAATTCCTGGAGCCCCTGGCGCACCACTGGATGTGCAGTGCTTAGATGCCAACAAAGATTATGTCATTGTCTCCTGGAAGCAGCCTGCTGTCGATGGAGGAAATCCCATCCTTGGATATTTCATTGACAGGTCAGTGAGCACGTTGGACTGGAGAACTTGTGTGGCTGCTCATTCTAACTCAAAAACGTAAAAGCACATTGAAAAGCATGAGATAAATTAGAATCATAAATTGATAGTATGGTTTAGGTTGGAAGGGACCTTCAAGATCATCGACTTCCAACTCCCCTGCCATGGGCAGGGACACCTTCCACTAGACCAGGTTGCTCAAAGCCCCATCCAGCCTGGCCTTGAACACCTCCAGGGATGCGGCATCCACAGCTTCTCTGGGCAGCCTGTTCCAGTGCTTCACCATCCTCAAAGTGAAAAATTTCTTCCTAATACCTAATCTAAATCTACCCTCTTCCAATTTGAAGCTGTTTCCCCTCTTCCTATCGCTACATGCCCTTGTAAAAAGTCCCTCTCCAGCTTTCTTGTAGGCCCCATTCAGATACTGGAAGGCCGCAATAAGGCCTCCTCGGAGCCTTCTCTTCTTGAGGCTGAACAGCCCCAACTCTCTCAGCCTGTCTTCATAGGAGAGGTGCTCCAGCCCTCTGATCATCTTTATGGCCTTCCTCTGGACCTGCTCCAACAGGTCCATGTCCTTCTCACGTTGGGGGCCCAGACATAGATGCAGTACTCCAGGTGGGGTCTCATGACAGTGGAGTAGAGGGGCAGAATCACCTCCCTCAACCTGCTGGCCACGATTCTTTTGATGCTGCCCAGGATGCAGTTGGCTTTCTGGGCTGTGAGTGCACATTGCTGGCTCATATTGAGCTTCTCATCCACCAACACCCCCAAGTCCTTCTTCTGCTCTCAATCCATTCTCCACCCAGCCTGTATTTGTGCTTGGGATTGCCCCAGCCCATGTGCAGAACCTTGCACTTGGCCTTGTTGAACTTCATGAGGTTTGCACAGGCCCACCTCGCAATGCGGAGACCAAACAATGACCAATGACCAAAATGGTCATTGTTATTTTTATTCTTGGTGCTGGCCAGAAGAAAATTACTTTTTTTGTTTCAGATTGGCTGGGCCTGATCAAATTTTCACGGAAATGATTGCGTCCTGTGGCATTTAACTACATACAAAGGATTCTGCGAGCCACTGCATAGCTCAGCCCTTGCTGCTTCCCATAAGGCTTCAGAGGCCTCGGGTTTTGCAGTTTGGTAACTTACAAGATCGGCTCTTTCATCAGGCTCCTTCTGTACCAGTGTTGTCCTGCCACTTTCCAAATAGTTACCATGTACCAGAAAGCAAAATATTGTCTCAATGGGAGTTGGCTTTCTTTTACATGCTGTTGTTTTCCAAGCTCTTAGATTCACAAGCTTCATGCAGATCGTGCTTATGTGTTTTTCTCTGCAAAAATAAGAATTGGAAATAATTTTTAAAAATATGAAAACTGAATGTGTCACACAGTGGCAGGACTCCTAAGCCTCAGGATTCAAGAAATTTGGTCAGCATTTTGAGATTTGGATTGAAGTTTTCAGAGTTGGTAATACTTGACTGAATTTCAGTAATAGAATACATCATCAGTAATATGGCGTTCCTGTGGGCTTATTTGGATGCATGTAAAAAAACCCCAAACATTATATATTTTTTCAATATATATATAAAAAGCCACCCTATTATGCCATTGAATATACATAAATTATATATGCCTAAAAAGAGGGCATTGCTTTGTGAAACAAATCTAACATCCAGTTTAAATATAATTTTACTGGTTTGATAACGTGAGTGTCAGTTGCTGCTGTAACTAGGTAGTGCTAGGTCTAAACTACAGCTCTTTAACATTCATTGAAAAATCCTAAACAAAAGACAGGACTAGACCCTGAAAAATAATATCTCATTTTAAAACTAGGCTATTGAGGGACGTTAGCACTGAGAGTAACTGCAAGACAAATGACATTTTGCTTTTTCTCTTGTGTTCACCTCTTTTATTCTACATTTTCTCCTAAATTCAAAGCAGTGTTACTGCTCTCCACTGTTCGATCCCACTGAAAGTATTTAGGCACCCAAATATTCAGCCAGGGTAGTCCCTAACTGCCTCACAGTGTGAGCAGGTCACCCAAGGCAGCAGGACCAGTCTGTGCTAACGCTGGAGGCGAAGCTCAGGCATCCTTTGCCCCAGGCAGAAACCAGAACCACAAAACCGCCCTGAGCTAGACGGTAACAATTCCCAGAAAAGAGATGCTTGCATCTACCAAGAAATCTGGGCAGGCACCGTAACATTCAACAGATATCTCAGCAGCAATAAAAAGTCTTTCCCAAACTGCTAGTTCGTGCTTCTGTTGACCATCTTGCTGGATATTGGGACGCCATCCCCCCAGGCTCCTCCTGGCTCCCTGAGCCAAAGTTGCTGTGGTCCCTCCCTGATGCTGGATATCTCTTCCTTCTGCCCAAAACCAGCCTCCTGTCAGGTGTGAGGCTTCACAGCAGCAGGATGAGCACCATGCCGCCAGGTCTTGTTGTTGCAGTGGCTGTAGCCACCACACTGCAGGCACCCTTGGCGGCCCCAGTGGTGTTTGAAGCAGGGTCCAGCTGAGTGTCCAACTTTAACCCTGTTCACAGCCTTCTGAGTGCTGAGCTCACAGAACTCACAACGGAGGTCTCCACAACCCATGAAGCCCATCATTTTGTGGGGTGTGCAGCAGAGCACTGTGCATGAAAGATGAACTAGTTGCCTTCTGGCAACTGCAAAAGATATATGTATTCCATGTCCCTTCAAGTATGCTAAAACTGACGCTCCCTAAGCATCCCGGAGAATACTCATGAGGGTTTAAACAGTGAAGTGAGTTCTCTTCATGTCCCTTCCTCGGTTCAGGAAAAAAGGGGTGCAGCTGTGAGGGATTTAGTTCATGCCCAGATGGTACTTCATCCCTGACCCCTTGGTGCAGCTGCTTTGATGTCACCAGGATAAAATGCTGTTGAGGAAACTGGTATGGACCAGCTAATGAACAAGAACAGATGGTGAAGCTGTAAATGGTTTGGGTGCCCTGAGTTTGCATTTTTCCCTTCCCAGCACTGCTCTTGCTGTTTGTATTTTTCAGGTGTGAGGTTGGCACCACCCACTGGACCCAGTGCAACGAGACTCCCGTGAAATTTGCTCGTTTTCCTGTCACTGGTCTAATTGAAGGCCGTTCCTACATTTTCCGAGTCCGAGCTGTGAACAAAGCTGGCATTAGCCTACCATCCCGGGTGTCAGAGCCCGTGGCTGCTCTGGATCCTGCTGACAGAGCCAGGCTTAGAAGTAAGATGTGCTTTTTGCAGGTTTCCTGAGAGTTTTAAGAAGTCACAACTCGTTACCAAAAGAAAAATAAAAATAATTACAACTATCTACTCATAAGCCTTCGAAATCCCACTAGAGGGAGCAATGCAAAAACAAAATATTCTTTGGAGGCAGCTTTGCCAAGAAGAAATCATCTCGGTGCTCTTTGCACAGAGTGCTCTGTCTGCTCAAAGAGCTTTGGCTGGCTGTGGTGCTACGCTCCCAACTTGCAGGAAGGGAGGAAAAGGCACAGGAGAGCCAATTGCCTGAAGAGCCTTGCTTTTGTTCAGCCAACAAAAAAGCTGAACTGATCCTGTGAATAGTCTCTCTCTGTGCCACAGACAAGGGTGGCTGAATCTGTGCTCATGTGATGATCAAAGTCTTGCAGTAACATCAGCACAATAGCAGGGCAGCCCAGTAGATAATTGATCCCAAGCTCTCTGCTTTAAAGTTAAAATTTTACAAGTCAAGGACATTTTTCCTGTGGCCCGCCAATGTCCCAGACATTTTGCTTCCAAATCCACCTCTGTGCCCATATGCTGACAACATATGCCTAAAATCCAATTATTTCTACTTGTTTCTGAAGTTTTACTATTTAAAATGGTCCAATGTGAAGGTCTATTGTATGCAAAGCTACAGGGCTCCCACAATCCCAGCTCATATATCTTACTGTATTTAATGCTGCAAGCTGCAGAGGGCAGTCAGATGATCAAGGCTCTCCTTCAAAATAAAAACAAAAGGCTGGAGGAAGGAGGTTTGGTACTACCAAGAAACACTGCTCAGACAGACATGTGAAACCTGAAGCCTGAGGGAGGCCTCTTCTTTTCACTGGGAAGCATGGAAGCTGTCTCAGGAGTGGAAGTCTGGTCTTGGTGGCCTGTTCCCATTATATCTCCTCCTTTTTTCCCTCATGATCCTCTTTTCTCCCCACCTGTTCCATCTCTGCTCATATTTCTAAAACAGATCAGCCAATGTAAGCTGAAGCACATGGAGGTGGAGAACAGCAACTGCAAAATTTATCTCTGAAAGTGCATTGAACTGGTCAGTAGCTCAATGCATAACTGCAATAGTATAACGTAAAAGCGCTGAGAGAGCCACCCAAATCGTATCGAGTGCATATGTTGAGTCAGACCAAGCAGTTTCTGTTTGTCACTGTGACCCATGATTTGAAAGCTGGTAATGTGAGGGAAAGTGCTTAAAAAGAGACAAGGAGCAGCCTGCAGGAATTTGGCTGTTCTTTTAATGAGTGAGCTGTTAAACCAAATGAATAGAGTATGGAAAATAAAGTTGAAGTTAATTCCCTGAAACGGATGAGCTCAGTGAGCCAAATACCTCTGCTTGTCACCTAGGTGACTTCAGTGACATTTCAGGACGGAATAGATGTTTCAGTGGATTAAATTTTCTAGCTATATCGGTTGCTGAGCTGCTCTCAATATTCAAGCTGGTCAGCCTACAGCTAGCTTGGGTAACTAGCTTGCTACATGAGCAACAGTCACAGCAGTAACCAAAAACGGAGCTCACATGAATCTTGAAAATGTTAGTTTTGAACAACAAAAGAGTTGTTTTTCTCATTATTTCAAAAGTTCCTGAAGTCTCCCATTTCCATGATACCTCTGACATTTGTTTCAGGTCACCCTTCTGCTCCCTGGACTGGACAGATTATTGTCACTGAGGAAGAACCTGCAGGTAAACACAGCCCTTTTGCCTACAAAAGTCTAATGTGAAGCTGGCTGAGTAATTAGGAAAACTCCCAGTGAGTTCAGTGGACTTTGGCACACACCCAAAGTTCGTTGTTCTGAGAGTCACTTGACCTCGAATAACTCCAAACTCGGTTGATGAGGTGAAGTTTCATTATTCAGGACCTAACAAATAAACATGCTTAGAGTTAAAAGGAGGACATTTAAAACCAATATTTAGATGGCTTTTAACTCTACATTTTAAAAAAAATGTCAGGTGCAATGTTATATTAATACTCCTATATTTTAACTATGGCACTAATTCTGATACAAGTATGAAGGAATTAAGTTCCAATTCCCTTTCCTACTCCTCTCCCCTGTTCTTCAGAGGGTGTTGTTCCTGGTCCACCTACAGACCTCCAAGTTATTGAAGCCACCAAGAACTATGTTGTGCTTAGCTGGAAACCTCCTGGACAGCGGGGCCATGAGGGTATCATGTACTTTGTGGAAAAGGTAAAATTGGATAAAATCAGAATCATGTTGTGGCAATCTTTTACATTTGTTTTGCCATCTCTTCTGTACTTTTAGTTAACTTTCATTTCCACCTGAGACTTTCAAACTGCGGCCAGGACTAGAACTCATCTACTTCATCAAGATAACTGTTACTGTAATTTAAGATAAACTAGGAAGAAAAGAAAGATGGAAAATAGGAAAGTAGATGCAGAATGTGTCACACGCTGTAATATCCTTTTATGAACTGTGTCATTGACCTACCCTGGAGTAGACAGGCTGACAAACTCCCTCTATAATGAGAAAGAACAGAGTAAAGTCACATGGAGTTTTTTTATATATATATATTTTAAATATATGTACTCATATATATATAAAATAAAATCTGTGTAAATGAAGCTTGTCTGGTGGGACAGATTGTTAACATTTTGGATGGAGGCATTCTGCAAGAGTTTCTTGGCATCAGCACTTTTTCCTCCAGCTGTCTTGTCATATTTATCCTCTACATTAACTTTCCATTTGCTTCACCAACTCAACAAAGATGATGAAATTTCTTTTCTAGAACAGAACCAGTTTTAATTTCAGTGTCCTGCTTTTCTGAGATGTTTTTTGCATGGCTGCTAGCCTAGAAAATTCTTCATGCCATCCCCCTTTTTACTTGTATCTCATGGCTCACAAACTTTTTTATCAGTGCTTTTCTCTGTCAGTCTAGAGGTGTCATCATGGGAGACATAAATATCTTCCCATTATGTGTTTTTCATCTCTCTTATGGAATCTGGTCTAAATAAATGAGTTTCACATAGCAACAGACTTAGAGAGGACGAATATATGAATTTTGAGTTTCCATATAAGTAAGCTTTTTAATAATCTATTGTGTGCTGATTACTGAGCACTAATGTCATGTGGTCAGGTAATGTTTTCTTGGGAATGTAAAAGCTCTCAGAAACTAGGACCCATTACTTGAAATGATCTTTAATGTAAATCACAGGCAAATAAAAATTACTAATATTAATGGTATAAGTGATCATGGTATGTAGAGCTTCTAGCCACAGAAATAAAAACAATTCACAAATTAATTGCACATGTTAATTTTTTTTGTGGAAAATTAAGGTCAGATCCTGATTGATTCTGGAAGCCACTCCAAAAATATTCTCAAGAGTGGTACCAGAGCATCTAGAACCAATGTGGTAATGTTAGAGCTTTGTTCTTTGGAAGATGTTGGATGTCTGCAGAACTTATTTTGAAAGTGGTCCAGAACTGGATGCAGTTAATAATAATATCACTTCCTTGCAGCGGAGAGTTTAGCTTTGATATATTAAAACCAGTAAGCTTTTACACTAGTTTTCTGGAGTAGGTGGACACCTGGCAGATTCATAAGCTTTGAAATACATGGGTTCTTTGGAAAGGCCCAAAAAAGGAATGTGTCTCCCTGTTTTCCATAGTAGACATGCATTTGGTGGTCCAGGTAGAAAGTCCTGTCAGGTTAGACACTCAGCTTTCAGAGACTCTTGCTCCAAATGCAGTTTCTGGGTTTGACCGCAGTGCGTTGCTGGCACAGAGGACTGGCAAAGGGTGAACACTGAGATCCCTGTGAAGTCTCCTCGCTTTGCAGTTTTTGATTTGGCTGAAGGCAAATCCTACTGCTTCCGAGTTCGCTGTTGCAATTCAGCTGGAATTGGTGAGCCTTCAGAAGCAACCGAAGCCACTGTGGTGGATGACAAACTCGGTAAGTGTGTGGTCGTATGTATTAAATTACCTCTGGTATCTTTTCAGTTTATGATGTAATTGTTTTGTCTGAAGACAGATAGCTGCCCAGTAAATAATTCAAGTATAAGGAGTAGTCAGTGATTTATTCCCTTTAGCTAACATAATTTTGGTTTGGGTTGTTGAACTTATAATGTATAGTCAAATGACAGATGCAAACCAAGGAAATTAAGCTGCAAATAGCAATGCCAAGAACTGCAAAGGCCGCCAATAGTGAAATAAAATGAAAACTCAAGGAAGTACAAAAATGTTTTGTTTTACTTAGAGTCTTTATTGAAAATAAGCCCAGACATCAGCAGAGTTTAACCTTCCTTGTTTGCCAAATTAAACAAAAGTGAAGAATTTAATATTTACATGAATGCAGAGACTATTTCCACTGGAAGAAAAGCCAAGATATTCACCACAGTAAAGCATCAGTAGCTATGTCTACATTAGCAATTTGTTTCCAAATGGCAATGCAGATTTGAATCCAATTCCTAGATTGTCTGTTTACTGCATATTGGTTGAATTCTCAGAGCAGTTTGATGCCCATGAACTACATTCTCTAAGAAGAGTAAAACGGCTCTTCTTGAAAAACACTGTAGATGTAATTTGCTACTTAACAGGGGCATTTGTTTCTGATTTATTCTGTGGGCTGCACAAAATCATTCAGTGTTCATCTAACACATTTTCCCTTTTAGAAAGCTCCAAATCACGTTTCAGGTGCAGATGCTCAGCAAAGGTGAATAAATTAAATCTAACTGAAGGAAATGCCCAAAACCATAGGCAATGAAGACGTGAGGAACCTCCCGATCAAAGGCGTGAACCTACTGATCCTGTCCTGCTGTGCCAAATTACTTGATTGAAATCACAGGAGTTTGGGAAGGTTAAATCTCTATTAGTTGTGCTAATATAACCAAGAATAGAATGTCACTCTTCTTTTATTTGTAAATTTTGACTGGTTGGTCACTAATTTATTTCTGTTTCTCTCCCACAGATATTCCCAAAGCTCCTGGGCGTATTATGCCAACTAGGAATACAGATACCTCAGTTGTTGTCACTTGGACAGAGCCCCCAGATGCCAAGGAGCTGGTTGGGTACTACATTGAGTCGAGTGTAGTTGGATCTGGTCGTTGGGAACCATGCAACAACAATCCAGTGAAAGGCACAAGGTAATGGTTTTTAAAGCATGGAAATTGTGGTCACCAGTTTTTGATTTACTGGGTATATGTGCTTTCCAGCCATTAGTAGTAGTAGAGTTAATCGCTCTGTGGTAGCCAGCAAGCTGGAATCACTCTTGCAGGTGATGTTCATAAGAAGTTATAAAAACATATTTCAAAATATGATTCTTGACCAAAAGGAATTTATAGTTGAACTTACATTAGAAACAATTAGTCAAGGGGCAGGAAACATGGACATTGCTAGTGAAGAGAAGAGAAGCAGCTCGCTAGTTTTAACTGTTGTACAACCTATCAGTTTGACGAAAAACAGTACAGCAAGGAATGACTGAAGTTACAAATGTGGAAAACTAAACGTGTAATGTTTGGAAGAGAAGTCCTTTGTTTTGAAAGACTGCTGAAAACATTTCTGGACTGTATATCTAGAATGTCAGGAGGAAATGTGGACAATATCATGCTAACAATATTGCTTTCCAACTGCACTTTCACTTGCAATTATCAGAATATTAATGAATGCTCTTAAATATTGGGTATAAACTCACATTTCTCACCGGTGTGAAGTTCAGTCGCTAGTCAGAAAAAATAATCAAAATTTAAAACTTTGCAAGCTAAATCAGATTTGGTTTTGTTTGAATAAGGATGTAATCTTCAGAGTGTAAAGGAGTAATTGCAGAACTTGATCTTAAGTGGATTGATGTCAATCCAGAAGCAGTCCATGCTTGTTATGACTGATTATGCTTATTTGTAATTGCTATTCATGACAAGCCTTATTACAATAAGTAAGGCTCTGCTAAATACTCTTGGACCAACTTTGTGGTTTAGAAGGGCATCGTAAATGCTTAGTATATCAAAAGTACCTAACCCCCCCCGCTTGAACGCAGCACAATTTCCTTTAAGTATTTTTTGTGCATTTATATTGCAACAGCTGTATGTGCCAATTTTATATATGTTCATATATACTTCTATGATATATATTGTGGTTACATCAAGTGTTGGTGAAGTTGTGTGCCATTTACTTATTTTAAAATATGAAATGTGATCTTTATTCCCTGTAGAAATAAAAATATTGTTCTGAGTTACAGTATATTATGATGTAACCATATTGCTTAGGTTCCTGTCGGTGCATTTTTACTCAATGCAATATAGTGTATGATGCAGTCAGGCACAGGCTGACTGTTAAGTCTCGGCTTTTCTGGTTGAGTCAATCTCAAAGCATTAGCTGTAGCTCATAGTTTGCATTATGCAGTATATTTTGATCTTTAGAAATTTGTTTTCTGTACACATCCTGGTGGAAGCAAATGATTTGAAAAAATCTGGTAGAGTGGGTAGGAAAAATTCTGCTCTGAAAATTTTGGTCCAGATTCTTTTTTTCCCCCAAAGTAAAATTTTGATTTTGAAATACATTTGTTTTCCACATTGTATTTGCTTCGTACATCATTGGATGATGTCAGCATTGGTAGTGCAAGACATGACATTATGAAGTAGAACAAAATAAAAGTAACATGAAATAAAATTCACTTAAAATACCTATTGAAAAATAAATGTTGTTTTAAATAAAATATTTACATTTCCAAAACACATTTTTTCCAAAACAAATGATTCCTGTCTTGAGAAATCTTGTGTTTTCAGGGTGGACACCAGAGAAAATTTATGAGGATTTTTATGTGATCATTAGGTAATCCAGTAGAAAAACTATTCTAATAAAAGAGTTTCTCTGACTTAGATTATTGTGTCACATATAGAAGCAAGAAAGTGAAATAAAAATTCAGACACTTTTTTTTTAGCTCTTGTACAATGCCCTGTAATTTTTTTGAAGACTGCAATTTTTTATTTATGATTGGAAGTGAATTATGGGAACTTGTGCTACAGGTATCTTTTACTTATGTCATGACGATATCCCACAGGCAAACACAGACCTTATCTCTGCAGATTTTCACCTTGTTTCCATTAGGAGGTATGGATTTTATATACTAGCAGAGGTAAGGTAGACCCTCTGGTAAGAAAAAAACTTATGTAGTTTTAGGAATGAGAGTATTGGTAAACAGTACGTCTAAAGAAGCATGGTTTTAGACAGTATCTTCATTGCATGAATGAGGTGCTTAGATGCATTCTCTGAACTTCATTTAAGTGACTGGGGTCTTGGTTTGTCCTCAGTTTTCAGAAACCAGAACAAATTTTATGGAAGAAATGCTTTCTTTTCCCCCTTAATATTTTTATCTTCTTCATAATGCTTTCTATGTATTCCTTCACTGGTTTGTTTTAGATTCATCTGCCATGGGCTCATAAATGGCGAGAAGTACATTTTCAGAGTCAGAGCTGTTAATGCAGCAGGACTCAGTGAATTTTCACAGGATTCGGAGCCTATAGAAGTGCAAGCAGCCATTGGTAAGCCATTTTCCATTGCTCTTTTCAGTGGTAATTTTTTTTTTTTTTTAAATTAAGTAAAGACATTTTCAGCAACTATTTGTAACCAATTGTTTTGTCCTGCAATGCTGTCCATAAATAATTATCCATAGATCCTATGGTCTCACAACTATAGTTTCACAGTCACTGCACTCTTGTAGACTGTTCACCCTCACCATCCAGTCGTCTTCAGGTGTTTCTCGTGAACCACTGTAAGGGAGCACTTCCAAGTTCACTTCATAGAGATCCTGGAAAATGGAATGTCATTCTGATTCTGTAATGTGGTATTTATCACCAGTAACACACACCATCCTATATACAGTCAGTTCCTAAGAAATTTGTTCCCATACCTAAACCTAATAATCAGTGCAATGTGTTTTTTGTAGACTTTCTATAACCCTGTGTGTTCTTCCTTTGTTGATGAATTACTTCTGTTTGCTTTGCCACTGCCTGAACTAATCCATAAAGATGAATGAGATCATTGGGCTATAATAAATTGTGTGTCTGCAACATCCTCACTCTCATTTGTATGAAACCCGCATACCTCACAACCTGAGAGCAGAGGGATGTGGCCTAAGGCAATTTTGTGGGGCCATTTTGAAAGGATCAGAAATATGACTTGGAAGATCTAATGCTAAAATAATTGTAGCAAATGAAGATTACTATTAACTTTCCATATTTCTTCTGCTCTGAAAAGTAGACGTTATTAAAAGAGAATTAGTTGTGAGCAGGTTGAGAGGTATTCTATGCATTTCAAATTTTTGTGAATTCGAGCTTAACGTTTTGTCCGTAAGACCTATGATTTGTCATACTTTGGCTGTATTGTTCACTGTACGCATTTCTTCATTCTTTTGACTAAATGAAGAAAAAAGAATGTATTCTAATTCAAAATGTCTTTGCTGTTTTCTGGCAATTATAGGGGGAGGATTGCTTCATGGTGTGTGTCCTGAACTGAGTGGTAAAGCTGGTGGACTAACAGACCACACTGCCAGCTGGGAAGGCATGCATGAGTCCTCCCAGCCTATCTTTGACACAGATGCTTTGCTAAAATACAATGCTAAATTTAACAGAGACACTCTACCCAGTAGCTCTGACAAACTGGGGAGTACAGGAGACAATAACACGAGAAAAATGGTTAAGGACGCTATCACATCTGCACCACTAAAAGTTGCTGCTAAGCAGGCAAGTAAGTCTCAACCCGGGGATCTTTTGACACTGGAAAAAGTGACAAAGAAGAAAGATATAGGTGAGAGTAAATAAAATAAATAGATTTCACTGCTTTGGTACATGCACTTCAGATGGTTGTAACTTCTGCTCGTTTGGGCCACAAGTGAACACGCTCTCCAGTGATTCATCTTCCATCAGACCCATTAATTACATGCTCAACTCTCTGTTAAAATCATTATATATGTAATGGTATTGGAGACCACTTTATAAACTTCGTGGCTACTGAAAGTGAAATATATAAAACCGTTTACTAAGTTAATAGCTTGTTTGACTACATATTAATGTATCCAAGATACTGTATTATTTCTAAATCACTTCAGTAATTTGTTAGTCATCTTGTTACCTAGTGTCTGGGTTATGTATGTGTGAAGGTAACAAAATCTGATTATGATGGTAAGCACGAAAATCTGTGTTGTGTTAGGATATATGAAGATCCTTTGTGGATTTATGCCTAAGCTACAGCTTATCCTCCGAGGCACAGTGCTAATGAATGTTGTGTTGTATCTCTGACTGACTGACAGCAATATGTAATGAGGAAAACCTATCAAGTTGAAGGCACAAGCACAAAATCACGTTTTATGTTGTCAACACTTAAAGACCCATTATGCCTGAGAAATGTGGGGCTTGAATTTCATTTAAGTCCTGCTACCTGGCCAGTGAGCTCAATTCCTCCCCAGCCCTCTGAAGTGAGACTCGAAAGGCTTGTGCAAAACACTGAACGGAAAATAAACTAGAGGCACCTGGGACTAGCTGACACTAAGATAAAACATTAAAGACAAAAGGAAACACATATGATGTAGGATTTCCATCAACAGTAGGACTTCAAGGTCACAAGTAGGGCTCTTCACTGTTGCGTGACATATTGGGTGTGAGCCGTTAGATACAGAAAAACCTTTATAAGAAAATGGGTTGGGATGAAGTTAATGATTTCTGTATTGTTAAAAGAAAATTTTAAAAAGGAAGATTATGCAGCAAATTTTTTAATTTAAGTTCCAGTAACAGACATGTTCCATTTCTGGTCAGTCTACAGTGCCTATGATAACGCTTCCTTCCGTTAAGGTAAGATCATGTGACGGGTGCAATGATAAAATTCGCATAGCATATAAAATTTAAAAGACGGGGAAAAAAAAAAGGATAAACAGATAAACTATGTTCTGGGAAAGGAAGAATGTGGGCCTATTTAAAAAAGGGACCACAATGAATATTACGTGTGTAAAAAAGAGTTTGCTTTCAGCAAAAGAAAACAAATCATTGCATCTCCAGTTTTTCTACTTTTCCTATACTGTTATTTTTAGTTCCTCATTTTTCACGGTTTTAAAGCTAGTCCTGATCACTTACATCAGAGCTGCAATTGCAACACAGTCTTTCACTATGTATCAGCTTGCTTCTCAAAAACCAAATGATCGTGAAAATTAATTCCTATGCAGTTTGGAGTTTTTCATTTGGTTTATTGAAGCTTTTATCCTGCATTTCTTATTCCAACTCCAGAAACTTCCTTTGACCACATAAGTAGTGTCCTAATCAGGAAATGCAGGATGGGAGCCACCTGAATACGGTAACTGAATGCCAGTCTGACTGTTGAAATATTACTTCCTACTTATGTATTATTCCTGTTGAAATAGCTGCTCCGTCTCCACCTTATGACATCATGGTACTTGAGAGTGTTCGTGACTCGATGGCATTAGGATGGAAACAACCTAAAGTCACTGGTGGAACTGAAGTTACCGGCTACTACGTGAACTATCGTGAAGTGGTTGATGGAGTTCCTGGGAAATGGATGGAGGCCAACATTAAGGCCATTAGTGAGAGGGCATACAGGGTAAGTGGTTAGCTCCTGTTATTGCTGTAGGTGCAGACAATATTTCCAAAACAGATCTCAAAGACAGATTGGGATGAATTATGATTCAGTGTGCAGATTGCTGTTCAGAGGGTTTTATACCCATGATGATAGATTTATTGAGCTCTGTTAAATTTATCTGCAAAATTATTTGTACGCTTAGTTGTTAGTCTGGCACCAACTATCATCTGTGAATGCACTGCTCTAGACATAGCCTGAGTTTTTGTAAATCAGGCCCTCACAACAAATGACATTCCTGCTGTGCTTGATGGACCCCAGTGCTTGCTGGTGCTGGAACCAGCTCTGTGCCAGCTGTGTTTGGTGATCAGTTCTTGACCCAGTTTAGACAGTGCTAGCTACAACCTCGTTGAGCTGCTTTACAAATGAAAAGCAATGCCAGGACTGAGTTTCACCCTGCTGTGAGGACAAGTCTTGCCTTAAATGAACTTGCTTTGTATCATGAGACAGATTAATATGATTGTTGAGCAATACCTTGCTCCCTCCCTGACTACCAAGCGTCTATCAATAGGAAAAGTGGTTTACAATCTGAGCATGCTAAGACCACTCATGTATGTTCCACCACTAATTAGACGAAAAGCCAAGATAGTTATCACCTTGTGTATGATGTCAATAATGTTTTCATCTCTTCAGGCACTTAAAAGCCTGCTCATGCATTCAACAATTGTCCTTGTGACATTCTTCTAAAGCCTTAATCCAAAGTTAATAAGTACCATCTTATTGATTCTGCAGATTCAAAACCTGAAGGAAAACATGGTGTACCAGTTCCAGGTGGCTGCTGCTAACCTGGCTGGAGTTGGGACACCCTCCCTACCCAGCCAGCCCTTCAAATGTGAAGAATGGACCATTGCTGTACCTGGTAGGATCCTGAGTGGGAGGTGGAGGTTACTCACAGCCCAAGGGTGCTCTGTGACCCATTATCTTAAGTTCTTCAGTTTCCAGGGGAGTCAACAGGCACTGAAGTTCATACCCAGGCTTGAATCTCCATCACATTGATTTAGTACATTTACAATGATGCATTAAACAATCCCTATTTAATCAGTATCATTTTACAAGCAGCTTGTATTTTCTTTATCTTTCCTGCTTGGTTCCTGTACTGTGCCTGCCACTTTGCTTGCTAGTTTAAATGGTAGACATAAATACCTAAGGTACAAGTCAGAGAAGAATGGGGTCCTGTAACCCTTGCCTAAACGTATCACTTCAAGGCCAGATCACTGGCCTTTTAACACTCGTTGAAATGAATGAAAACAACCTCCATGGACTTCAGTGAACTTTAGAGCAGTCCTTGAAGCAGCACTTTAACTTAATAATTAACTTATTTCCCAGAGTTTGGAGATTATTTGTCCTTTTTGTTTGTTCATGCATATTTGATCAAGATACCAGATCTTAACAAATTAGATTGGGTTTTGGGCTAGTCTTTTTAATAGGCATGGGTTGTATTTATATCGGGTCTAGATATGATGCAGAGGAACTGCACGTGTTATGTCAACTCTGAGTATACAACATGGTGTCTGGTTTTGCTTTTTGAAGTCTTAGCGCTTTTGGGTTTTAATTTGATACCACAACTGCTTACCTTTCAGGGCCACCCCATGATGTCACATGCATAGAAGTTAGGAAGGACTCTTTGGTTTTACTGTGGAAGGAACCAGTTTATACTGGTCGTAGTCCCATAGCTGGTTATTATGTTGATATGAAGGAAACTGAAGCAAAGGAGGAACATTGGAGAAGTGTCAATGAGAAACCACTTCAAAAGAAATTCTTGAAGGTAAATAGTTTGACTCAAATGCTGGTATAGTAGTATAATCTTGAGGAAGTCAGCCTTCGATAGCATTATCCTGTGCTGATCGTGCTTCCATTTAATGAAATATATAGTAGTTTATGTTGTGCTGAGGATACATACGTGTGTATAGTCATACAAGACAGTAACTCAGAGGACAATCTGGTATGACAAGCTTAAAAATAAAAGAGAGCATCAAACCAAATACCATTCTTATAACGTAGGGGGCAACCCTAGCATTTTCTAGCTCAAAGGGCAAGGTAGATATCACTAAACAAAAACAGATGGCACGAAAATAGATGTTGTGATAATGTGGCAGGTGATCTTTTCTAATACAAAGTACCCTCTCCTCACATTTCATGGCAAGTTAAACCCAAGCTTTTAGCACTGTTTTGCTACATAATTTTGTGGAGTGACTTCTAAATAAGCAATCAGCTGTATCTCTGTTCTAGAGACACATCTTAAGTAGGTTTGCCTTTTGTATGCTTTTCAGAATATTTGAAAGACAACTCACTTTCATACATGTTTTAAGGGAGTATTTGCAGGTGTTACAGTGTCAGTATGATTCCTTAAGTCACTACAATTAAATCTATACAATTAAGTGCCCTCCTGTTTCTAAATAGGTGTGGCTGGCACTTATTACCCTGATAATTTCATTTTTAAAAGCTGGAATTTACCTGCAGTAAAAGACTATGCTGTTTCAGAGGTCAACGTACATGAGTTAAAAACATCCTGTTCCAATAACAATGTTCCTTTTGCAAAGAAATCAATGACAGTAATGACGCTGTCTGAATGTTAGCTATGTATACAAGGGAGGAGCAAGCCAAACAGATCAGTCATGTCACTCTGGAATTGAAGAAAAAAAAAAAAGGGAAGAAAAAAACACGAGGAAGAAATATTTGTCAACTGGAAAAGGAGCAAAACAAAAAGGAAATATAATTGTGAAGCATACAGAATGGAATTGTAAGAAGTGTGAAATTAAAATCAGTGTTTTGTAATGCATCATGCATGTATGTGTATATTTGCTTCCTCCAGATAGGTGGCCTAAAGGAAGGTGTGAGCTATGTGTTTCGCGTGAGGGCAACAAACCAGGCTGGTGTTGGGAAACCATCAGATGTCACGGAACCTGTCGTAGCTGAAACACGACCAGGTTTGTTAGAAATACTTCCTCTTTTTTGCCATATTTAAACAGGTTCCTGTTTGTGCGATGTGTTTACATGCAGGCTGCATGCAAACAGCCTGACCCCTCTCAAGTCAAGCTTTTTTACTAAGCAGAAAATGAGTTGAGGGCCATATCGTACTTTTCTTGTCTGGTATATTTTAAGGTCAGAACAGATATTCTTACTATAACTACAGGTTCAGGAATATAAAAATACAATAAAGTTGTAAGATTTGCATGTATCGATAGATAAATGCGTAAGCAGAGGACCCACTAAGATCAGCTCAACCAAAACATTCTACAGATGTAGATTTTTGTCCTTCCTGTGGTAAACCAGTTGTTTATGTTTTATCTGTCTCCTTTCTTTAACTTATGCAATGTGCCTGAGGAAAGGGTAAAAGAAATTTCTTTTTTCCCTTGGCTTTAAAAATGTAATGAAGTCAGTTTGGAGACCACCTTCAGTAGGAATTCAAGTGCAACTGTTTGCTGGAGTTATCCTTGAAGGCTGGCTCCAGTGTGTCTGTAATGCCAGCAAGAAACACGGGAATGAGTGCAGAGGCAGAATCTCCATACCTGGAACTTCAGAAAAACCCTGTTTTATTTAGCTATACAGGTACCATAGGTGATTTTGATTGGATTCAACACCTTTTGTCACTAAATCCCTAACAGAAAACACAAGCATGGCCTTGTGGCTTACTCATCTATAGACTATTTTAGAAGCGGAGGGTTCTACAAGGTGGAAAAACAAACTCCCAGATATTTTAACCAAATCTAGTATAGGGTTAGTATGACATAAGAAGGTACAGGGGTACAACCCAGCCTGGATCCACCATACACCTTCTTTTCCTCTGACAAGTTCCCTTCCTCCACCTGCAGATTTTCACACCTGATCCCACCTGGGAAGGTGTCTAAGAGCCCTAAAAGTGCAGAAACGAAGGCAGGCAGCGGCGACAGCACAGGGCCTGGGGCAGCCAGGCACAGGGAGCACGAGTGGCAGTGCAGGGCCATATGCAAAGGAGGTGACTACCTGGGCAAACAGCTGCCTACCCTGCCCACACAGTCAGGTTCATAGCTGCTCCTGCCTGGAGTGAGGGTTTATTTGGGATGGTATTGACTGTGCGGTGTTGGGCAGACATCACCGGTGGTCATCAGTTCCCATTCCAACCTAGGCTGCCTCAGGATCCTTTCCCAGGGATGCTTTCCCAAAGGATCCCTTGGGATTCTTTCCTAGATCCTATTACATCCCATCCTATTACATCTCCTCTTCCTGCAGCAGCACTGGCCCAGCTCTCATAAATGCCTGGTCCTTATGACCAAGGCAGCAAAAATCCTAAGAAGCCTTGAGTTAGTTCTCAGTGAGGCTGTAAATCAAGAATGTCTGAAAAAAGAGGTCTGAAGCTGGGGGTGTAAAAGAACTAGAAAACTCAGAGTGGGGAGACTGCTAGTGAGCCTGCCATAGGAAGAAGGGACTGGAAGGAGTAGATGGTAGGTTAAGAGGGTATAAGATTGGGATATGCAGACAAAAAAGGATGAGTGTGTGATCAGGATCTTCCAAAAATACAGTATCCATAATTTCAGATCGACTAGCTGCTGAAGCATTAGGGTTATTTCCATCACCTGCAAATGGAGTGAGGCAAAACTTACTCTTGAAAACAGGTTATATAAAGCAGCCACTTATAAAAAGAGAATCAAACCAGTATTAGTACTAAACTTTTGGCTTTACTAATACATTTTCTTTAAAGGTTAATATTTATCTGTCAGACTTTTGATTAAAAAATTGTTATGATACACTTCAAGTGTACTAAATAAAGGATTGGTCATGCCATTACAATTAAAAAAAATGTGAATGTAAACCCTCGTGAAGATGATCATCATGACAAAAAAAATTTGTACAGATTTTTCAATGTTCACTCAAACAAGGCACATGCCCACCTGGCAATGTGAACTGGAGCACAACATTTGGTTTACAGACCTCCCCATTAGAGAAGGACGTACATCTCAGGATCAAGACCTTTTTGCAAGCGAGGCTTGGGTTCATAGGTGTGATGTCTGAGGCATCACAGGAAAGTTAGGGTTTGGCCTAGTGAAATCTCAGGGAAGCTGAAAATTATTTATTTGGACAAATCTGATTGACCCATATTTTGAGCTGAGATCTGCAGATATGGCATCCACCAAACTAAGCTGCTTAAAAGTATTAAGAAAGGACAAAAGGCTTATTAAAAAAAATTATTTCAGAAAGCAGTCTTTTGGGCAGGCTTCCACCTTTCTCACTCAAACCACACAAATCTCAAGAACAATCATACCATTTTTTTAAAATTACCACAAGTCTTGGTGTTGCCCACTGAATGCTGCCTTTATTACCATATTGCCTGGAGACAAAATATTGTCAGGTCTCTCTAGACATTTCCTGCTGGAATGTTGCTTTTGGCAAATATGTAAAATGGCCAGACAACTGAGCTTTCTAGTCAAAGAATGTACGTAAATAATATCCTGAATGAAAAATTTGCTTTAATACAAATGGTACCAATTGTCTTCATGCAGTGACATGTGTAAATATAATGATGTGATAGTTTGCATCCAACTTCTCTTGTTTGAAAACCGCATGTAAGTCTTACAGTTATCCTCTAAAATTAAATTAAAAAACCCACCCACGTAAACAAGTACCAATCCAGGCTACTTTTGAGCTGTAACTTTGTCTTTAGACAAAAGCACTTCAGTGGGGGAGGATCTCACAGGAAGCAGGGGAAATCCAAGAGCAGACTGCAACTCTTCGCCATTGCTGCCCTTAGTCCTTGTGCATCTTGGTGCAAAGCAAAATTAGATTCTGATCCTGCATCAGTCACTTGGGAAGGGCTTGAACCTCAGAAATTAATGAAACCCTGTCCCATTCAACTTTTCTGACTAGCTGTATTCAAAATGATGCCATTAACTCGAGTGTTTTGAAGTTGTCTGCTTTATTTTCATGTCACGTCTTTCCTTTCAATGCAATAAAATACTTACATAAATGGAGACTTGATATGACATCTAAGTATTTTATTTCTTATGATGACTTTAAGAGAAGCTCTGGATGATATGTTGAAACCACCAAGGTATCTAGAGGAGGGAAATTAAGACTGCTACTCCTATGGCAGCCTCTTTGGTTCCACTTTGTAGGATAGGTGGAGACCTCTGGTCAGTAATTTAAGATGATTTTTTTTTAACTATTCATATAAATATTAGAGGTAAATGCCATCACCACTTCTAGAAACAAATGCTATGCATTGTTATCATAATAAGAATACTTTAAAAACAAATATAAAAGATTCTGTCCTTCAAATGAACCTTCTGGCTGTAATTCTTTGTGCATTTATAAACTGCCATCAAAAGATTCATGTGCTAATGATCTACAGGAAACTAAACACTAATGAAATGTCAAGTGGTGAATTTGCATATAATAAATTAAATTATAAAAATTTTGTAAATATGCTGCTGCCTAGTAAAATATTTGTAGAATTTATACTTCAGACTTCATTTATCACATACTGGTACTTAAAGTGCTTCATTACTGCAAGGGCTGGTAAACAACAGTACCAAAATGTGAATATTAATCTTATCTTTCATTAAATGGTTATGGCGAATTATAAAGACGAAGAAAGCTGCATGTACACAAATTGTCATTACAGGAGCTACTCACAGTGCTGGAAAGGACATGTATAGTATTAGGATGACGAAACACAAAAAGTTCCTGGTATGCTTGAGGCTCATTAAGAATTATGCTGAAAATAAAGCATTTAATCTTGGTGTCAGGAATAAAGCTTTTGTCTTTAAGGTACAAAACATTGTGGAGAAAGTGTGTCATTAGCATTCTGGGAAGCCCCACATTGTCTTAAGCTAAGTAATATAACACGAGTGCTCTATTCAGATGCGAGATCCAGCTCAGAGCTGTTCGGAAGAGGGAGCTGGATGTTCTCCAGCACCTCTCAGTGCACGCTCTCTCCCTGACATTGTCAGACAAGTTGTTGAAATGAAAGTTAATGCCACAGATGATGAGCTCCCTGAGCCACCCAAATCCCAGATGAAATTCCCTCAGCTTAACTGGGGTGCGAGGGGGCAGGATAGAGGTTCCTTCCGGTTTCTGATCTAAGATTCACCCCCAAGGCCTTTTAAAGGACAAACTGGGTCACCTTATCTAGCTCAAGGACTGTAGGTACTGGCAAAACAGGGTGGGCAAATTAAGCAGCTAATTGCAAATATTCACTGCCTTTGTGGGCCCGGGATTAATGCTGCGGGCAGGCAGCAGGGCCAGATGCCAAGCAACAGCAATTAAACCAACCTCCCGGAGTGAAGCCAGAGTCACTCAAAATGTGCCTCAGTTGCACAACTGAGTCCTGATGGGGCAACTCAGTTGTTTCCTCTTCTGCCTCCTGCACCTCTGCAAACATTTGCACATTGTATTCCCTTTAGAGCTCTTATCTTATTAGGGAATAAGAAATTCATGCTGCATAATCAAAGCTCTGACTACCCCTTACCACGGAAAATATTGCTATTTAATATTTCAGACATTTAGTGGATCTAGAGGCTTGCCTTTTTTTTTTCCCCCCTTCAGGTTTTTCCAGAGCAAATAGCATAACTCTCATGCGTGCTTAGACTTGCTCAGATAAATCAGTTGATTTATGATGCTCTTTAATCTGTTCTTTATTTTTATGGATAAGAATAAGAACTGCTCTTGTGAATCAAAAGACTGAGGACGCCAGTGTTTGCAGCAATTTATGTGCCAACTGAGAAAACAACAAGGATCTGCTTAATCTACCCTATGAAAGATATCTATAAAAATTTGTTTGCTGGCTTCCTGAGAAAGTGCATATGCCTTGTTCTGGTCTTTCAGGAACCAAGGAAGTAGTGGTTGATGTAGATGACAATGGAGTAATTTCCTTGAACTTTGAATGTGATCAGATGTCTCCAAACTCTAAATTCATTTGGTCCAAGAATTATGAACCAATTGAGGATGACTCTCGACTGAACATCGATACCAAAGGCGGAAAGTAAGAACCCTCGGGGGTAGCAATACTCTTGTGTTTTAAAGATCTAGGCTGGTCACAGAAATCCATCCTTTTTGATGTATGACCTCAGTGAGAGCTACATCTGCCTCTCTTACTGGAAGGCTACTTTATGAGTGTGCTGTTCTCCATCAAGTCCATACGCAGACCATTTGGAAATTGAGTCAGGCTTCCTGTTTAGGCAAATTAGTTACATTTGGGCATACTGAGAGAAAATCTGTGCTGTCATTCTGCCTGTCAGTCAAGGCAAGTTATTATTATTATTACTATTATTATTATTTTACATCTCCAAAGGATAAAATTATCTGGTTGCTTGCAAAATGCTTTTACCATGTAACACGCTTGCAGTCTTCAGAGATGCTGGAGTAAGCAGGACTCTCTTCTGACGGCATCACCAGGGGTTGATTTGGTAATTTCTGTTGTGCTCTACGTGCCTATTTTGTTTCATCGGGCTTTTAACAGAGAGGAAGAAATGGCAAATGCACAGGTTCAGCCTGAGAAGTACCTATGTGCTTTTCTAGTTATAGGAACCATACAGAAATAAATGGTGACTCACCACACTCTTGGTATTGCATGTGAAAATGGAATCACCCTGTATTTACAGTATCCTTCCTGCTCATCAAAGGCAACAACATATTTTTAAGCATGCCTGAGCTAGGTTAAACTAGCTGTTTCCAGGTCTTTGGGCACTATCTGAGAGTTGTGCCACCTCCATTTGTACCACACATGGTAGGACCTACCCTGCTTTATACTGGCCAGAGCCCCGCATCTGCCAGTTCAGTCAGAGCAAAAGCTAATACAAGACTCTCTTTATCTGGTGTTAGAGATGTAAAGGAGGGGTTTGGTTCAGACTGATCTAATCTTTTTATCAAAAGGCTTTTCTTTTTTTTTTCCTAAAGGTCAAAAGCTACCTTTAAGGATCTTGGAGAAGATGATTTAGGAATTTACTCTTGTATTGTTACAGACACTGATGGAGTTTCATCAAGCCTCACAATTGATGAGGAAGGTAAACACAATGTCTGTTTTGTTTTCACATCTGTTTTTCCCTGCTGCTGTGTCTCTCAGATACATATGGCATGCACACCTTATATTATTTCTTTTATGTCTTTTGCAGAAATGAAACGCCTACTTGCTCTGAGCCATGAACGCAAATTCCCAAGTAAGTGAATCAAACATGTCTGTAGGGGGAGAGTTTTGCATGCAGTGTGGTATCACAAAGCTTCTGCCACCATCAGGTAGGGAAGTCATTATAGTAACTTCAAGTGAAAGTGGTTTTGAATTGAAAATACAAGATTCCTTTTTTTTTTTTCTCTCTGTCTTTCAGTACATTTGTATATTACTGACGTTCTTCCTGATCTGTTGCAGGCTACTGGTCTAGGCATATAATGAATCTATATTACAGTTAGAAAATAAGTATTGCATTGGCTTTGTTTCTTCTGCAGAACAACCTTTTATACTTACTCACCATACCTAACCTGGTTTAAAAACCTCAATTTGAAAAATTCTCTAACTTTACTCCAGCTGAAGCTAGCATAAGTTAAATTTAAGGTTAACAAAGCAGGCAACTGTAGTAAATTCAGCTGTAATGATCTATACATACCAAATTTTCCTGCTGCAATTTATTCCCTCCCTCTTTCCTGTAACACTTGACAATATGAACATCCTTCCTTCTGCTTAGGTTGGTATTTTTTGTCAACTTCACAGACCTCCCATACCTTTGTGATATCCTGGAAGTAGTACAACTCGGTTATTTTCATTGCAATGTAACTTTGGGAATTGAAAATAATAATAAATCAGATTGTATAATGAATCCTATTACACACAACAAGATGAGACCTAAACCTTGTCTTATCATCTCCCACTACATTCTCTTCTTCTTTGTTCCATGCACTAAAACTCTTGCCTGTATTTTAACATCTTCAGCTTTGTGCGTGTGCTGCTGGCACCTCTGCCAACTCAGCCCACATCACGCCTCAGTCCAGTCAAAGCTTGGCCACAGAAATGGTCTGTCTTTTTTGCCCACATCATCTCTCTTTCTCATTTCCTTCTGTGTTTTTCCATATCAGCTCTACTATTCTCAACATATTGTATCACCTTTTCACAGCTTAATGACAGCCCAAGCATCCTCTTGTTTACTCCTGCTCCTCCCAGTTGTTTCCTCCTAATTGTACTTTCACACTGAAAGTTAGTCATCACAAGACCTTACTGTTGCTGCACGTCCTTACTTGCCCCAACCTTTGTCTTCTGAGTGCTCTTCCAACCTCTGTGTTCATAACTAACATCACAGAATAAGCTCCTCAGGACACAGACCATGTTTTTTGCATCACGTTAGGTAACTGTACACTTCTAGTTGTGCATGAGCTTCCAGGAGGTACAGGCAAAAAGGGAGATCACCGCAGAATGTATCCTCAAGAAGGAAACTATCTTACTTGCCTTGGTCACTCTAGGTCCCGTGGACACTACAAAAAAAAAAAAAAAATTACAAATAGGGGTTAAGATACATCCAGCTACGGCTATGAGGCTAAAAAAAATAATGACTTCCTACGGATCGTCATGAAACTTTAGTCGTATCTCCAGATAATCTGTTTGAGGATTACTCAAATTCTCTAAAAAAAAAAATTATTCTATTCTATTCTATGCTAGTTGCTAGGCATTTCTGATTCAACATAAGCTCTTGCACGTTGCTCTGTTTGTACTTCTGAACTGCACTTAATTATAACTTCTGCTTAGAAACATTTGCAGCTAGTAACTCCAAGGGAAAATGGGTTGCTTGAATAATGCAGCCTTACAGAATGCAACTACCTATGGGTGCAATAGTATATTGGTGCTAGGTAAAAATAAATTGTTCCAACTCTTCATTTTAGCAACTGCCGGAGGACTCTCTGTCAAGTGCTCACGGTAATTTTTGATGCTATACAAATAGGATGTAAAACCTTGTAAGCACGATGGCTGGAAAATGCCTAAAGTAGCTGTCAGTTGGTGCTTATGGAAATATTTTAAAGTAAGACTTTTGCTTACAGAGGACTGCAATGCAGATTTGTCCAGTTCCTTTAGGCTGGGGGGTGAACAGCCTTTTCCCCAAAATGAACCCTTTTGCATCCTTTTCAGGCCTTTATTTAACAGCTTCTGAGATACTTTCCTCTCTTCCATGTTAGACTAAGATATTCATAGCTAATTACATGCAAATCAAATGGGGGTTTAAAATTGCCATAGAGCTGACAGTGAGACAAAAGCAGTGCAGCCTGATATCTACGCACACTCTCTCCTTCTTCCTTCCACCGGCTCCTGTAGCATTTCAGTCGCTTTTTTTTTTTTTTTTTTTGAGAAATTATGCAAGACCTGAGATTGCTTTTGTTTCTTACAAGCAAAGCAATGCTCTGAAGCGATGCTTCGCACAGACCATGTGCACTGCTGGGCCAGACTCCTATGGGGCTGTTCTTTGCCCTGCTCCCTTGCGGTAACACTGCCTCTCCAGGCTCCAGACTTTCCTCTTTGGTTAAGCCTGTGTCTTTTTCGTAATTCTCTTTTTTTTTTTCCCTGTGACTGTTGCCTCACCTCTCAGAAGCCTTATTTTCACCAGAGACAGGTCCTGTGCCACTCAGGCACCAAAAGCAAACATGCAGGTGTGGGAGGGCGTAGGTGCGGGGAAGATGTGATTGTGGG
>VZSZ01001400.1:156806-179377 GCA_013398815.1 Ibidorhyncha struthersii
TGGAGACATTCAAAACCCGCCTGGACGCTGTCCTGTGCAACCTGTTGTAGGTGACCCTGCTCTAGCGGGGGGGGTGGACTGGATGATCTCCAGAGGTCCCTTCCAACCCTGACTATTCTGTGATTCTGTGATTCTGTGTTGGTGGTGTTGGGCCCTCCTGTCATTTCCCACGTGAGACAGATAGCCCCATGCCATGGGATGCTGTCAGGGCTGTGCTACTTCAGAGCACTTGCCACCTCCCGGATGGGAGCTGCATCTTCCCCTGAATCAGTTTTAAGGAGTGATGCAAATATAACCTGAGACTGACAAGCATTGAAAGAGGCCAGCACCAGAGGCTCAGAGATACCTAGCCTGGAGGTCTGCTCATCTAGAAGCCACAATTCACGGGAACAGGGACAAGCAGACACGTCCTTTTAACGCATGCATGGGTTCAAGTTTAGGAGGCAAAGCAAATTTCAGCATGTGCCCAGGGCAGTAAAATCCAGACAGCCCTTCCTGTGAGCGCTACAAAGCTAACGAAGACAGACAGAAGAACTGAGATTTTTAAAAAGAACTTGAATGCTCAGCTCCCCATAAAACTAATGGGCGTTGCATATCCAAATCCATGAGACAGCTTTGAATTCTCAGCCAGTGCAAACAGCATGCACTGGAAAACTCAGAGAAGTAAACAACTTAGATATGATTTAGTAGTAATAACATATTTGAATAGCTTCAAATCTATTATTACTATTCTTGCTGCTTCACTTCCTGTGGACATGGTAGTAGTTAGTCTTTAGGATGGGATCTGAATTACTGACCTCTCAATAAAACTCATGTAAATGAGGCACAGTATATCCAGGATGTGCCGCAGCAGTCTGGCTGTAATTATTGACACTAATGCTAACCAGCAACGCTGTCAGAGAAATGAAAGCAGTTCGAGGTTTTCTTGTTTCTTGCCACCTGTTTTGATCTGGTGTCACCAGGATTCCTTGGCATTTCACAACTGGAAGTGAATATGAAGTATTCTGGATTTCTCTCTCTTTCTCTTTCTCTGTCTCTCTTTCTCCTCTATTTAATTTTTAGAAACTAATTTACTCTTGAAGCACATCAAATTAATCTAATGTTCTTTGACTCTCTAGTATATTCAAAGTTATCAGTTTAAAGATAAAAAGAAAATGAGTAGCTTATTTGAATAATATCTTTTGCCTCATCCAGGGCAATTAGCTGCTTAGCTAGGAAGCTGAGAAATTGATATTTTTTGTGAAAGAAAATAGACTTAAGTCAATGTATATCTAACTGTAAACACCAAAGCATAGCAGAGAGTCAGAAAACATTCCAACTAGGCAAACACCATTTGTCACAAAAGTGGGGATTTTTGTAGGTACAGCCCTATACAGTTTTGTTGTGCCTGAGCAGAAATAAACTTATATTAAGAAGAGAATATGAACATTTGAGGATGCATGGATTACCCTTCAGAGATCTGGGTTTTGAATTTGTATAGCTCTTCTCTGGCTCAGGTCACAGACTAAGATGCATCACGTTGCTGCAAGCTTTGAGGAGAGCTAGACCTTGAACAGGGAAAGACTGTCATGTCGTTTCTGCCCTGCTGGTCCCCAGCTTTATCAAGAATTTGGCTTCAAAAGTTTCAAAATATGGTGGCATACCATAGCACGTTGGAAATAATGTGGTAACTGCAGATGTACTCAGTGACTCATCACGAGCAAATCCCATTTATACTCCAGTAAAACAAAAGGGTAACGTTGTTTTGTATTTTTCAGCGATACCCAGATTAGGTTTACAGACCGAGTGAAGACTGGTGTCACTGGGGAGCAGATCTGGTTGCAGATCAATGAGCCAACTCCACAGGACAAAGGCAAATACACAATGGAACTCTTCGATGGTAAAACAGGACACAAAAAGACAGTGGATCTTTCTGGACAAGGTAGGCCATTCCCTCTGCTAACATCATCCATGTGGGGGCATTACACTGTGGTTGGGCAGGAGCATCTATACAGGATCTTGCTACAGAGCTGTTACCCTTTGGGTTGTAGGGTCTCTGCGTGCACCCCAGCAGCCTGGCAGTGTTTGTGGGGACAATGCAACTTGTTTTCCCCAACCTGTGCTCTCGGGTCATAAACTGCAAACGGCTTTTTCCTCTTCCAAATACTCACTTGCAGTTTGCCTACTGAGACACCAGCCCAGTTTCTGAGCCATCTTACAAAACCCCTTGTGTTGCTGGCATTGATTGGCAGTTTTAAATACAAGTTGTAGCACTGTGATCTTTCCCTTCCAAGTAATATTTGGAGGAGGAAGTGAGGGACCAGTGTGTTCTGTTACTTTCCTACTGCATTTCTTTGATGGATATAATAGGGCTCCTTATTCTTCAGAGATGTCAAGACTGGTCCCTTTCATCAGCACGATGAAGGACTGTTAGGGGAACAGCTAAAATTATTTGCTTTGACTGTTGGAAGCTTTTACTCTGAGAGACCTCTCAGATCCTAGGGAACAGATTAACTCCTTCCAAACTGCTGAGTTTCCATTCCCAGCTGTGTCCATCCCTAAAGCTTCACTTTGGGGTGGCAAGCTCTGTGTAAGGGCAATAACCTTATAATCATCTCCATCTTGCTCTTTCTGTACTCTGTCGCCACTTTCTGAGAAAGGAGATTTGTTCTTCCCTTTCAAAGTGGAGAGGTTGACCTCCCACGTGATGACAGCTTAGCCTGAATTTACAAAGGAGACACCAGTTTGGTGCCTAGTTTGTTCATGGCCATCAGTGTGATGCTTCAAAACAGATGTGAAAAGCATTTGGAAAAAACAGATCTCTTGTATTCCATAAGCCAGTGGTCCCCAAAGTGGGATGTGTGCAAGACGATCTGCTGGGGTGTGGGAAGAAAATATGAGAACTTCAGTAGTACATCTATATAATTTATAAATAAATATACTTATATGGGGGGTGCATGCTCAAAAAAATTTTACCTATAGGGGTGCATGATCACAAGAGGTTGGGAGACCACTGCTGTAAGCTGTCACTTAGGTGGTGTGTTGTGGGTTTCTTCCTCTGTTTCGTGAGATAATTTCAGCCTATTGCTCTCCTGCTACCTTTTTGTCTTAAAGCCTGACTTTATTTTTTTTGACTTTATGTGTTTATGCATTCATATGTATATATAGCAGCGGCCATATACAAGATGGCCTCTATTAGTTGAACCATTCAGCATTTTAGGGCATATACAATATGCATGCATCCATACATTAATATTTCTTTAATTACATCTACATTTTTAATTTAGTTTTACGTTCTAAATTTAAACTTGTGATAATTTATCTCTGAACCTACCTTTAAAATCAACTTTTCTCTTTACAAAGCATTTGATGAAGCCTTTGCTGAATTCCAGAGATTAAAGTAAGTATTATGCCATCGAAATGCAGTAATGGCAGCCATAAAATAATAAGAGTATTTGTTTGTTTTGTGCTGGAGCTAAACATATCCTGTGAAACAAATCCTAGTCCTACAGAAGTCTGTAGGAGTTTTGCATGTGACCTCTTTGGTGCAATTCTTATATAACAGTTAGGTAACAAAGAATAAGCAGTATTGCCAAATGATGAGAGAGATTTTCCTTAACAGATAAAAGGCAATTAAAAAGATAAGCTATTTTTCAATCACTGTAAGTAAACTTTAACATTTCGGTTTACTTTCTTTTTGTTTCTTTCAACTCCAGGCAAGCTGCGATCGCAGAGAAAAGTAAGTGGGCCTTCTTTGACAATAGTTGCAATAAACTGTTTGCAAAGTTTTTTTCCTGTCCAGGAAGGTTGTGTGTTGGGAGAGAGAGGGCATGTAGACATGTGTGTGTGCATCTGCTCATCCTAAGATGAATTTGTCCTTGCACCATGGGGAAGCAAGGGGAGTGACCATTTAGTGATTTAACATTTGTGTACATTGCAGCTAATATTACTGCAGCATAACTATAGTTATGGGTTATGTTGATTTTTCCAGTCTAAGCTCCTGTTCTCACTACCAGTTAGCCTTCTCTAAAAATTATCTTTATTGCTCAGATCACTCATGCACGTTGTCTGCACAAAAGTCACTTTGTTTTCAAAAATGGAGGAAATCACTTTGCTAGTTTTGAACTATCTAAAATGTCAAATGGCTCTGCCTTGCATACAGAGATGGGTAAGAAAGCAACAGTAGCTTTTGCATTATTTAAAGGCTGATCCCTGAATCTCTTGATACTTTTGCGTGTGTGTCAATTCCAACATAGCAACCAAACCAAAAGTATGTAATAATTACTTAAGGAATTAGTCATTAGAATTCAGTTTGAATGATTAAGCTCAATATTCTCCCTATTTATAGAAAAATGCATGGAAAAAACATAGCACATCAAAAAGTTCTCCCACTGCAGATGACTTTCAGACCTTTATAAAAACAAGGGCAGAACTGGCATTTGAAAAGTTACTGGAGAAAAATGTGTTGAGAGATCTGAGCAAACTCCTCCTGGATATACATTCTAAATAGAGCAGGGTTTGTAAACACACAGGCATCCCTATGAGTCCCAGCTGAGACGGCACGAAGGGATCAGTAATAGCCCTGCCCTGGACATTTCATTTCTAACCCTGGACCATTCATAAGGGGCTGGCATGCTAATTGACATAACACAGTCCTGTTCCTGGTCTCAGAAGGTCGTTATCTCTGTGCTCCACAGCACATCTTTTATGGAATACATTAGAGAACATTTTGTATAGTCATTTCCTTCCTCTGCCAGGCTCCACCAAGTCTTACAATGAACAAAATCCATACTCCAGAATAAGTGCACCAAAGCCTGCATGTGATCAGCTTATTTGTATTTATGTAAGATTCCTATGGGACTTTGAGCTTAAAACTAGACCGAATATCCATCTTATTTACACCCAGATACGTACAAAGTGGTGGAATTTCAGTGCTGTCACTGAGACTGTCTTTGTATTTAGACCAAACCCAATCTCCACCACTTTATTTGCTGTCATTCATTTCCTTTTGGAAATACAACGTTTTTAGTCTACGACACTAAAAATGTAGAGTGCCAGATCTCAAAAAAACAGATTTTTTTTGTGCACTCAGAAGTAACACTGAATTGATGGCAAAATCTGCAGGACACAACACATATACTTTCATTCCCTTCCGTAAGTGATTGACACCAGCTATTAACACATCTTTTGCTGTGAATTCAACGTTTTTTAAAGTCCAAATGGTGTGCTAAGAATGCCGAATAGTTCTCTGCTAGTGCAGATATCAGAGACAAGCTGTACATAATTAAGATAAAAGAAAAGAACTAGAAGGAAAACAGAATCTGGGACACAGTTGATTTTTGAGACACTAAAGAAAATTACGCTTATTTATTTCTAGATCGTGCACGGGTTCTTGGAGGTTTGCCCGATGTTGTCACCATCCAGGAGGGCAAGGTACAGTAAATCAACTGAACTTTTGCACAACAGCCCAACAGCCTGAATGCCTTTCAATGATGGGAAAATATTCACCTTTTTCTTTTTTTTAAAGATGTCATCTTTAAAATCTGCCACATTATTTATTCATCCCTTGCCTTCTGTACATAATTCAAGTCTTGCACAGATGGGTTTATGTATTCAGGGCAGCGTCTTTTCTTAAGCATTAGATAAAAGTGAGATGACAATGTGAGCTGAGACTAAAACTCCTTATATAACCAGCTCTTTAAAAATTCATGCACAGGTTTCACAGTTAGATTTTTTTTTTTTTGTAACAGGGTATCAGGGAAGTTTAACTCCTTTTTTACAAATTGTTAGTCTTTCTGTGTCTTTTGCAGTTCACTTCCTCAAAACGTGGCAAGATAATCACACCTGTCGAGGCTGGCTTTTAAACGGTGTAAAACTAGTAAACCAGTCTAACTCAATTCTCTTCCAGACAAAAGGAGGTAGTTTTCTCTATTTCACCAGGGTAAACGGGAAGGAAGTCAAAAGAAGTCACTGGATTATATTAGCAGAGTTTAACCAAAAGATTATTGTAAGGCACTCCTGGAGGAATGCGGCTACATCAACACTTGAGCACAGAACAGATGACCCAGAAAGTCAATTCTCAATCTTGCAACGTTTTCCCAGCACGCTGCTTCTGCAAGCTGCTGCTTAATAGTACTGAGACCAAGAAATGCCTGCTCCTCGCTTCCCGCCCGTCTGCCACTAGCCAGTTCCTCTTTACAGTGTGTGCGAACACTGAAATAGGGCACATGAATGTCATTGACAACCCACGATATGACAACTACAGTAAGACAGCTTCCTGATTGCTGGCTTTAACTGGCGGTTGGTCAGCTGAGTTACAAGTATTTGATTATAAGCTGAGCAGAAGTGTTAATCTAAAATCTTGGTCTGAATTGCTTAACAATGCAAGATATAACATAGCCAACAGACAGAGGAAATGCAAAAATGGAAAACAAAATTTGGTTAAACCTTTCATTAAAGGATTTCGCAGTTTGGGAAATGGTGTAGAAATAAGAAGCACTCAGGAGCATTGTAACTGTAGGTAGAAGACACAAAGAAACAGAATGAATTTGCAGATTCTCAGCTAATAGTGGTTGTGCTTGGAGATGAGATTCTCATACTGTTTTGGCAGGGGATAAATTTGGGTGGTTATAATCAGTTTTAATCTTTCTGCCAAAAGAAAGTTAATATGAAGTTGGGTACGAGCTCATTGAAGCAAAATGTGTAGAGTTTATAAAAAGGGAGTTTGTAAAAAATGAGTTGCAGAATCTTACCCAGACACACATTGTCCTTGACAGCAAGAACCGAAAAACTCCCAGAATGTGAGACAAATATCCTTGACCTTATGTTTCTGGATTCAGTAGATCATCATTTTGAGAAACAGAGTAGGAAAGAGTGACTGGGGAAAACAATTCTTGTTTGGGTGGTGTTGGCTCATCTGTCTATTGTTTGCATATATCCTGGAGAGAGGGGAATGCAGTTCTCTGTTGTGTAATCCACACAAATTGCACAATCATCAAGGATTTTGAAAAACAGTAAATGAGGTAGCAGAGGACTGGCAATTGCAAGCTTTGATTCTGAATACAAGTGCAGCCATAACTAGAGAGCTATATGAACAGATTGGTATGCCTAGACTGAACTTCCAAGCATATGCATGTCTTAAACTTAACACTGTGACTGTGGTGCTATTTATTAGTTTTTTACATGTGAGCTGAAGGATATGTGTGAGAACGAATGAACCAGTGTTTACCCAGTGTTAATCAAACAGCGTTCCAGATGGCCTAAGAGGCTTCCACTGGTAGACAGAAATGCTCTTCAGCAGTGTGATAGAATTGGAAAAGGCTAAGTGTCAGTTCATATTAGGGAGGAATTTGACCTGACAGAGAACACTAGCATAAGTTTTGTGTGCAGACAGACAAATTAACATAAGTGGCTGTTTTAATGAAGGCCTGTAAGTGAGTAAGGGGTTTTATTTTTAAAAGGAGAGGCTTAGGATTCTGACAGTCACTTTCAGACCTAGAAGCAACGTGTTGCATCCTTCTGCCCACTAACTCCCTATTCTACCCTTCTGCCAGGGGTAGCTGCCCTCACAGGTAGGCTGGAAGAAGGAGCAGGTTTCCGTGATAGAGCTGCTTTGATTCACTCACTGGCATCTTAGCCCAAACCACCCATGAAAATGAGTTTGTGCTCATATGCAAGAGGAATGGCAATACTTGAAATACAACGACACATTTCTCTCTGCCACCTGCACTAGCCTAAGCATGATAACCTGCAGTGAAAGGCAGAAAAGGGGTGGAGGGGGGTGGGAGGGCACAAAGGGCCTTGCACCTGCTGCCAAGTGCATGTGCCTCCATGCCCCAGGTTCAGACTTACAGGAACTTCTGTGTGGAGCTCTGAAATACTGAGATCCAGTTCAAAGAGATGGGGTTTAGTCACCCAGATTTTTTCAGATAGTTCAGATTTCCTGATAGATTTCATTCACTCACCACAACATCTAGACAGGTTTCCAGTCCTTCCTCTTCAGGGGAAAGGTGTCTCTTCCCCTCAGGAGGACAGGACGCACTTTTTTACGGGGATAAGAATTTCAGGTTGAATACAGCATTACAATCAGGGGTTTCTGTAAGCAATAAAGCTGTGCATTAACTTATGAACACATAAGCAAACACAATCTCCTGCTCAATGAACAGAAAATATGAAATAGATAGGTGCGGTCACAGTGGGTGATCACTTCTCCTTGGCTAAGGCTCCATAATTATGGAATTACCTCCCAGAAAACCAAAGATCTCACCATCTACATAGCAAATTATAAGATACAACTCTGTGCATTAATACCTGGAAAATAAGTAAGAGTCGGGAAGGTAAAGAGGAGCATGGGTGTCAAAACAGGAAGTAGTGATGCAAGGTTAAGCAAAATGCAGCTATTTTAAGGAATTATTTAGAACAAAAAAAGAATCATCACTGCTGCTTGAATCTCTTTGAATTAAAGAGTACTGACACCACTTCAAACAACTGAGGTTTGAATGATGCCACTAATAGAGCTGTCTGGACATGGACTTCAGCTCATTAGCATCTTGGAGTGGCAGCTGGGGACACTCGATGGTGATCTCTTGCTTGCTAGAGAATAAGAAGGCAATAAAGAAATACTGAGCACCTGAAGGGACCCACATGCAACACCTGGCCAAGGCTGAGGGCGTGTTTGTATTGAGAGCAATAAGGAAGAAGGGGAAATGTAAACCCTCTTGTTTTCCCCTTGTTTTTCAAAAAGATGGACTGATATAGCAATCGAAACCACGTTCACACCAGTGGGCTATGAGAGAAGGCAGTCAACAGCCCCCCGCAGTCACCAGCTGTAGGTGCTGCAGGAAATCAGATAGAGGCCATTTCCACCATGCAGTAACCACCTCTCACTTGGAATCTGCCTTTCCTTTGTTACCAAGAATTATATGTTGTTGATGGAGGAAAGACTTCCCCCTCCCTTTTGTTCTCATTTTTGTCCTTAGGGGATGTGGGCTTTATTTGATTTTTATTCCATTGTCAGAAGTACAAAAATCTTTCATTTGTATAGAGGTACCCATTTTTTCTATCTGCTCATTTCAACAGCCTTTTGGGTATCTGTCTTCTGTCCACCGTCACACTACCAGATAAGAAGCAAAAAGGTGAAGGGAAGATAGCCTGTTAAATAGATTTCTCACAGTAGATTTTTATCATGACAGCCTATAGGGCCAACAATGTGAGTGCTCTTCAGTTGTCTCTATTTTTGATGTATTTTTATCAAGAGCCTTTAAAAAAATGTAAGAGAAACTTGATTCCAGAGAAGTGGAAGGTTGTCCATTCCTTATGTATCACTTAGTCCATGCCTAATTAACCAATGAAGACCATTTTCTCCGTAGTAAAAACTCTTCAACTCCCATTAAAAACATGTTCTGCTTTGAATAACTTTTTAAGTTCGGACCAATGTACTATTTAATACTTAGACACAAATGGATTCCTTCCTAGATAAAGGTCCAGAGAAAGGCCTATGTGCCACTTAAGTTTCATATGAACATTTTTAACATTTGACTCTATGTGATGTTCACTTTTGTAAACTCCTTTGAGAAGATTCCCATGGCATTGTGACCAGAGGAGGGGACCATTTTTATGTATTGGTATCTCTCAAACATGAATTTCTCAGCTGACGATAAAAAAAGGAGACCTGAACATTGTGTGCACAATAGACTCCCCAGCCTACAGAAAGTATCCAACTGCCAGTGATCTCACCAAACTGACTCTCTGATAATGAAGATACTTCCTTCAGTCTGATGGGACTGAATTCAGACCTTAGAAACTTTACTAACATCAAAGGGAAACTTATACAAACACCAAAGAAAGGGTAAAGCCTATATTGATTTCAGCTAAAAATAGTTTTATAGAAGTGCATAAAACAATTCAAGTCTGTTGGAAGAGCTGTCAGGGCATAGTTAAAACAGATCCTAAATTAAACAAGGTATTCCAGGTACACTTTGTTCTTAGTTATTTAAAAAAGCAGGCACATTTTCTTTACTTCTGTGGCAAATATATAGTGAGCTTAATGTGAAAAAATCCATCTGACTTCCTCAAATTCTCATTTCAGGTCTAACACACAAATGCAGATAATATCTAATTTTATATTAAACAATATGCATGGAGAAAGCTGTACTAATGATTATGAGAGTAGAGAAGGTCCATAAAATATTGAAAGGTTTTGATGGAGTTTTTGAATTAACTGAGTTCCCTCTTTTCCTTTATGATCAGAAGACTCTGACAAAAATTATTGACTACTGATGATGATATGCATCCATTTACTAAAAGCAGGAAGCTAAATAAGGGTTTGGAACATCTGGAGAGTCAGGCATCAAAAACCAGCAAATATTTACTGGGTCTTACCTGTAATTCCTTTCGTACTTTTTTTCTATAGGCACTTAATCTTTCTTGCACTGTCTGGGGAGATCCTACTCCAGAGGTCTCATGGCTGAAGAATGAAAAATCATTTGTATCGGATGCTAATTGCATCCTGAAATTTGAATCTGGAAAAAACGTCAGCTTTACCATTTCTACTGTCTCCACACTCGACTCTGGGAAATACAGCATTGTGGTGAAGAACAAGTACGGCACAGAGACCAGCGATGTCACTGTAAGTGTGTTCATACCTGAGGAAGAGAGACAGTCTGAGCAAGAGAAAAAGAAAGAAGATAAGAAAACGAATGCGTGAATTTGAGACTAGGAAACACAAGTATGGGGCAGATTTGGGATGATAGGCTGACATAATCTGTGTGTGTAAATGGCTTTCTGCTTTAGCAGCCAGCCTTGGATTTTTCCATTCACTTCACTTTTGTTTCCAACACACTTCATTGTGCCAGGGAAAACAGGGCCTTTCCTAAATATTTTCTTACTGCTAACTTCACAGAAGCTGGTTCTAGCATCTTCAGCCAGGCCAAATGCGTGCTGGCTGTAAACACAGGCCCCCCATTTGACCCTTTTCCTGGAGCATTTGACCATACAACAAAACCGGAAAGGGTGAAGGATTGTTTCAATGGCGGCAACCGATGAGGCTGATGGAAAGATAAAAAATGATCGAGGCATTTTTGAGCAGCAGTTTAGATTTGTTCCAACTTTGGTAAAGTAGCATAGATGGAATGTGTTAGAGAATTAAACCATGGAGATATTAGTGCTGGTTTTGTCTGCATTAAGGCCCCTTCCTATTGCTGTGTTAATTTAGAGAGGCCTTAATATGGGTGTCATCTGCATCCATAAATATTGTTTAATCTGCCCAATTGGGGTACAAGTACTGTAACATAAATGAAAATTAGGCTTAGGAGGCCCAAATACTAATGTGTGTGTGTGTGTGTGTCTCTGCAAAAATGTATGAACCCTCCTCTGTGTTCACAAATAAACAGAATTCACTTCTTTCCTTCCATCACAAGCTGGTTTCACTGTGTCTTGTTTTACTACTCACGGCTCTAGTAGTACTCACGGCACATTATCTTAGTCTCTTAATGCTTTCACCACCGTAATTACTTCTAGCTTGCCTTTAGATCCCTGTTAATCTTCACTTCACTGTTCACGACAAAAGCCACAATGGCATCTCATCGCAACTTTCTGTCCAGACCTTGGCTACTTCACATCTCAACTCAACAAGGTATTTTTGCAAATTCAGGCACAGGAGTGGTCTCATGCAATTCCATGGACCCGTTCATGAATTTTCATTTAAGGGTGTTCGGTAAGTATTTTGTTAGACTGAGACCTCAGTTAATTTCACCCAAACTTAACACTGGAGATCAGAAATAACATATTCTGTCAAGATCTTTTAAAGCTACAAAAAGAATCGTCACTGGAACATAGAAAAAAAACATGGGCTATTTTCAGCTAAAAATATTTCAGACAAAAAACATTTGTCCAGATCTTTGAACACACTTATATAGATTAAAAATTCCATGTCAGCTATTTTACAACAATGCCGCTGATTATTATTAGCTGAGGAAGAGCAACAGAATGCATAGATATGTCCATCCTGACAGACGTATATATGATCTATACAAGTGATGCAATATATATCATATATATACACGATCAGAAGCAGTTATCAGCCCAATTGCTAATTAGGAGAGCAACGTGCCACATTAATAAATTCTTTTAATTTCTTGTCTCACAACAGCACAATTCTTCACATCAAAATCTAAAGAACTAACGTATATATTTTTAGTATAAGCATGATGTGTGTGCACCTTTCACGTACTTTCTCTTGTCATTTTTAGCTCCTGTGGCTGCAGACATAGGGCTGTTTCCCAGGCACTCGTATTGCTGCAGTACTGACATTTCTGTGAGGGTGCCACTAGTAAGTGCTGTACAGTTAATGCTCACTTAAAGCCTTGCCATCTGAGGTTTACTGTCAGCTAACAGTAAAGGCGAAGTGGAAGCACAAGGGAATTCTTAATGGCTCAGGTAACAATAGATCAGACACAGTTATCAATGGTGAAAGTGGTCATTTTTGCAATTTTTTAGTAGTTTTTTTTCTTAATCAGTTTCTATAAAGGGCTAATGGTTATTACCATAATTGTTGAAAAAATAAAAATTCAGATTTAGATCAGATTTATGACCTACCAAAACACGTTAGCACGTGCTTAACTTTATGCATGAATAGTACCTCCTGTATCAAGGAACGTGCTATCTGGTATAAATCTTTTTTCTTCCAGAAGAGATTTCAAATCACGGGGATTTTGAACATGAAATTATGTAAAGCTGTGTTTTCAGCATTTCACATAAACAGTGTACGTGTTCACACAGCCTTATCTCCTAAAATAGTTAAAACTCAGGTATTAAACTTGATGACATTATTGCAATTTTAAGGTTTAAGTGTGTAATTATGTACATTAATGAATCTGTTATAAATATCTGTTACAAAAAAAAATTCAGACTGTTTAGTCACAACAGCTGCGTACCAGACAAAGTAAAACAGCTTTATTTTTATATTTCAATATATAAATATCTGTAATTTGAGATACAGAAAACTTTCTGAGTTTAAAGAACTAATGTCAAATTATTTGATAATTTTGGTCAGTACGACATGAAGCCAATTCAAGGATGATAAGCAGGTCACTCCATCTTGGTCCAGGACATACACCTTAAAAGCAAGTGTCACATCTCTTCCATCCTCCAGAGCGCAAACAAGAATACGACTTGCTCTTTGCACTACCTCCTAGCTGATGTTTATTATTTAGCATTAACATATTTTTAATGATTGCGTTTTGGCAGCAGTTTATTTCTACTGCTTTGTCTTCAAAAATCTGTCCTCCTGCCTTCCTCCTTTTGGCAGAACTGCGAGGAAATACAAGTGGGCCATCTCCCAGATAATAAGTTGGGTTCCACTTGTCTCTGCTTCAGGAGTTGTATGTGTCCCCCAAAGTTAGAGTAATAGCTGCTTCTAAACATATTGCCCCCAGGGATTCAGTTGCGGTGGTCTCAAACTGAGTTTGTGATGCATCCACATTTCTCGCTTGTGCACTTTTTGTTCTTGCTTTGCTTCAGGTGATTGTGATTTCTGTGTCAGGACAGACTGACACAGTCCAAGGACAAGATCAAAATAATATATCTGTATCTAAAAAGAAAAAAACAACAACAGCAAGCAAGCGGAAGGAAGGGGAAAAGAAAGGTAAGAGTTCTTTCACCTTTATGGTCTTCTACTCCAACGAAAAAATTATTAAACATTATGCAGTTAATAGTCTGTGCCAACCAATATTTCTCAGGTCACAAACGATCAGTATGTATGCTTTTAATCAACAACAAATGCAAAGTATGAATTTCCAGGTTAAAGCTCAGTAAAAGAGGCTTAAATCAACACTTTTAAATCACCTTTCCAAGTTCTCACCTTGGCTCACCTGGCTGATGAAGTTTTTTAAGCCATAATAAATACTTTCAAATTTCTGAACGCAAAGACCTCCTAAGCATGTGCATATACACAGAGGGTGTTATTTTCCAAAGTGAGACTCATTTTAGCAGCTAGATGTTTGACGCTTAAAAAAAAAAGGCCTTGCTAATTAAGGGATTCTGAATGCCAAAGTGTTTTAGAAAAGCCTGATCGTATAGCCATTATTTGAGATTAATCTATTATTCTTAGTTTAATGTCCATATTGAATGGTAAAGTTGGAATTATAAGTGACCATTGTTTTATCCAATTTAAAGAAGGGGTGGAAAATGAAAAGGTCTCTGGTGATTCAGCATTCTTGTATATTACGAATTTTTACTGTTCTTTTAGACTCTTACCATATAATTGCTACTTGGACATTGATTCATTCTTCACAATTACAACTCCCTCACGTAGAGCATTTTAGCTCCAAATAAGGCTTAAATTCCAACATTATCAGAACATCTGTTTTACATATTTTTGCCTAAGTATTTTTTCTTTGTATACAGGGTGTATACATGTTATATCATTGCTGACAGAACATTTTATGCTCTTATTCCCCTCCCCTTTCTGCTCCTAAGGCAAGAACAAATATTTAACCACATTTCTTTCCTCTCTTTCTTTCCTGGTATGGGTAACCTAGACATTTCTGAGCAGTCCTGTAAACGATGTAACTTATGTGAGAAACAATAATTTACAACTGTAAATGCTTTGCAGGTTCTACCCCTAAATCTTTTTAATTACAGACGATAAAGATGAGGGCTTGCTTTTGGCTCTGTAAAAAGTGGTAACGTTATTTGTGATACTGAACCTCTTTATATGGGTATGGAAAGAGGAAAAGAACATGATAAGGTCAAAACCAATGTGAAAGCTAAATCTTAATTACATACCTCTGTGTTGCTGAGCATAGTAAATATACGGGAAATTTTATTACTTCTCCTAAATCAGATTTTATTAAGCCACGCGTAGAAGAAATTATTGCCACAGAAGAGACACCTGATCCAAATGAAATCCCCCCTGTGGAAACAGAAAAGGGTACAAAAAGCAACCAGCAAGCAGCAAAGACGACTGACGGAAAGGCAGCAGCAGCAGAAATGGTTCCTCAGCCCACGGAAAGCTTGGATAGGCAGGGAAAGAAACCACTGGGAAAAAAGCCTTGAGTAAACCCTACTGTTCTTGAATTAAGAATGTGATCTTGTTATGGTGTGGATAATAAGTTGAAGCTGAGATTTCATGGGTGGTAGACTACCTGTAATATTTTAACACAGAAGTTTATTAGTGTTTTTTTATAACATTTCTAATACTTCATAACTGTAAATGCCTAGTAGATGGGCACCTATGCCTCAGTACCAGATTAATTGCACTGCAGTCATTTCTAAGTATCTTAATAACGATCCATGTACTGACAAGGTGATTTCAATTACTAAAAAATGTCCATGATTGATAAGCAGGGTTTATTAGCATGAATCCTGCCCAGAACTGACGCATTTATTAATCTGTAAAAGAATGCTGATATCAGTTATGTGGATCTGTTAATTGATATATGTAGGCCATCACAGCTTGAGGCAGACCCCACTTACTTTCTCAAGGAAACCATACATACGGTCCTCTTAAGGCCATGTGGGCTGTACTTTTCACCGTGACCAATTTGGCCACAGGGGAAGATCTTCAGAAACACAACCATCTGCTATGGATGCAGGGGAGGCAGAAGTAGGTTTTCTTTTGATCCAAGTTTCTTTCATGCAAACCTGTTTCATCAGGTGCATCGGGATGACATCTGGCCGTTTCGTTTCACTGAGACTGTGGATATAGCATTAACCCATAAATTATCAGCTGCCCCACATGCTCATTTCTCCCCACCCTTTTTGCTACAGCAATCGTATTTCTGTTTCCAAGACCTGCTAAACCCACTGTCCTCCTTCCCCTCACTGACTCAGCCCAACACTATCCTTTCTTCCCCTCGCTAGGATATCAGCCCCACTGGGTTCTTATAAGAGAGTGTAACTTCGTGGTCCATGTAAGTGAGGAATAAATATAAGCCAAGAATCTTTGCTTTAAATCACTACTGTGCTCATTCACATTCATTACTGTGTTCATTCACATGTTTATGTACTGAGGATATATGAAAATATGACTCATTTATGGATGTTCAGATACTTCGAAAGAAGCAGAGTTTAAGCTGAAAAACAAACCAATAAAAATAAAGGTCAGAATTTATTTCATTAATATGCAAGCTGGGTTCAACTTTTAAGTGACCAGAAATTATTAAATACAAGAAATCAAACCAAGATATTTTAATTATAAGGAAAATATTTTTATTGATTTCAACTCTTAGAAGGCCCAATCATACCATATTGGCTTTTTCCAGATGGATTATTGATGAAAGATTACTGAACTCCACTGATATTTCTAGGGTGTTAGGTCTATGACAAATACAGAAATACTGAAAAACCAAGAAATATCAGTTTGTAATCCATCCCTATAGAACTGTTAGCACGAGGGGAAAAAAAGGAATCTTAATAGCATGTAAATGTGTAACACCTGAGACACCGATATCTGTGATGGAAAGCAAGCCATTTTCTTCCAGTAGAATTCCAACAGGGTTATTCAACTCTTTTTAAAACCAACAGAAAGAGTCTTACTGGATGAAATACTAGATACAGTGCTTATATGAAGGCAATTAGAGTAATAACATTTCTGTAAACAAGGTAATGGATTTAAACAATTTGGATGGTCCATTCTGAGTGACAGAAAGATGTAGGATGCAGCAGAGGAAAAATTATGCAAATCAAAATATTGACTGCTACACAAAAAGGTGGTGGCAGAAACTTAAAATTCGGACTGAACTCCAACTACAATCATCATACTAGACAGTTACCGTTTGACACATAGAGCTTGATTCCGTTCTACATTACATCTTGTTCTACATCGATGGTTTCAATTAGTAGAAAACGGGAGTGGCCCAGCAGTGAATGACGTAAGCGTAAGTCCCATGCAGAAATGCAGTAAGGAGCACTTCCACGGTAGGAGACTTTTTAAATGAGAACCTTAGGTTGTCACGCAACCGTTACAGAAAATGATAAATATCTACGGATGTGCAATTACATCACTCTGCCAGAGAGTTACAGAGTCTGGCCTTTCAAAACGTTACAAAGCTGCAGGTTGTTTCACACACCTCTTAACTGCTCTTTGCCACAGCAATTATTTTAACCTGCCTTACCTCTCTAAAAATCCACCACCTCTTACAGCTCCTTCGGGTTAGGAGCCGATCTCCCACAAACATCAACGGCAGCGTGTAAGTTATATATAGAACAGACTGTACCACTGAGAGCCTGATCCAATTCCTGCAAAATGCCACAGGGGTCTTTTCATTGGTTTTAATAGAAAACAAGCCGGATCGCAGAAGAATGTTCTAAAAAGGTTCCAACTCTCAGATTACAAAGCCCATTTTACTCACTGTGAAGCCAATGGCAGATCTCTCTTTTGTGTCATTGTAGCAGAATCAGGTCTTAGCTCTTTGTTGAAAGAAAAATCGGTATTTTCCTCATATTTCAATTAAAACCTACTGGAAGTAGTTTTTAAATTTTAAACTAAAATGCAATTGGGTTTAGCATTTTTTTTTGTTAAATTTGGATGGTTCCTCAAAAAGCTGGAAATGCAGTTACATCAGTATTATTCTACTGGAAACTATATTGTTATGCATGGTAAATGAAATACACAAATAAACATACCAAAGATTAAAAAAACCCTTTTTTTCATTTTGATTATTTAAGCTGTAGTTGTTCGCAAATGTGTAACAAAACATTCAAAATTAAGTGTTGAGTATATTAAAGTTTATTATGTTGCCATGTTTGAATATTTTTTTCTTGCAATGTAAATGTATAATTTATATTGTTCTCCATGATAACTATGAAAAATTGTTACAGCCTCTGTCCATTACATAGTGATAGAATGCAAATTATTTCTGAAGCAACAGAATCTCCTATGAAACACACAGAACAATTTGACTATATTTAAAATCAGACACTGTTTGCAATGTTTATCTGAAGTGCCACTTCTGGATAATGCCTTCTTTCTCACCTAAATATTCCATTCCAGCATGCATTACTCTTTATATTCAAATTTATAACTCCATTATAAGTTCATATTCTTGTGTTATAACAACTGTATTTAACAGTGTGGGAAACTGTTGTGTTAAACTGTATTATCTAATCACCTTCCAAAATTACAAAGGGTGATTTCTGAAGATGAAAGAAGATGTGAAAAATAGGCTTTGCCTTCCACTGTAGTAAAGGCATTGTGATTGCAGGTGTCCTTGAGTTCTTCTGAGGATTACTTCTGGATTCGTTAGCCCATTATTGAGGAAGACCTGTCTCTGGTCTGAGACTGATAAACTATAATTTGATAATACATAAAGCCACAATCTTTGAAGCAGCTAGTTGCAAAGTGAGATCATCCTCTGCTCTGTATCCTTCAACAATTAACTATAAAGCCAATGAATGAATTCCATTTAAGCTGCACTTAACGCTGACCAGACGTCTGAAATCTTTCTGCACAAGTTTTCTTGTGCTGTTAAAAGGACAGTAAGTTTTAAGAATCGAAGTAAAATGATGTCCAGGGAAAACAGCAACAAAAACTGTAAAGAGAAAAATGTTAGAGAGGCTGTTCCGTTCCAAAAGGGCTTCTGGACATGAAGGTACTGTGAGAGGAACAGCGAGGAGATGAGACCCATGGCAAGGAGAGGAAGGAAGGCACCAGATTTGGCTGCAATCTTCTGCTGACTTTCCCCCTTGTCTCACTTCCCATTTCATTATGCAAGATGTCTTTCCCGTAATCTGTCTCCTTCTGTGTTTTCAAATGCAACACCTTTCCTTCCCTCTTTCCCCACCTTGCACTTTCTACCATCCATCCTATTTGGTACAGTCATTTCCATTTACTTTTTCATCACTCCTACTAACAGGAGGCTGTGGTTTTGGCAAGGATAAGGAACCTCTTAACAGGAGGCCTGAACCCCTATCGTATCTATTATCAGAAGATGGTTTGTGAAACACCCGCTAATGATTGACAAGGAAGGGAGAAATATTGCTCACCTGAGACTTGATCTGAGTGCGCTGCCTTAACCGAACACCCTAAACCTACAAACAAGCCCACCGACTACAGTGGCACTATCGTTGTGCTTAAGTGCATTGGTGGCTCAGGGTATGGCCAGGGTGCAGCCCTGAATCCTTGCTACCGACTTTCCTCATTTTTTTCCAACTCTTAAATGGGATTAAAAGGATAAACTAAATTAAGTTGTTACATGCTGTCATAACGTCATTCTGATCTCAGAAAAGTTATTGAAACACTCCTGAGAGGACATGTGCAAGTCATGACTAAGATGTAGAGATAAGGAGTCCCTCGGGTTTACGGGTAAGATATAACAGATAGGGTCTAAACAACAACAGTTTAAGGATACCCTGACTGCTGCAATATCAGCATGGGTGATGGCAGGTATGGAATAAATGACTGCTCCAAACAATGTTTGCTGAGTGTTGTATGCACACAAAAAAGGCAAAATGACACAACAAAATCACATCACTGATGTCAGCTTTTTTTTTCCATATGTGCCCAAAGAGTTTTGTTTTTCTTTAACTGCTGTAACAACTAAGCAAAAGGCCATTTTTTCTTTCATCTACAAATGTCAGCAACATGTTGAGCACTCAGGGAGAAATGCAAGCTGGGGGTTGGTGCTACATGCCTATGTGGTCCCAAAACTTGTGGGATCGTTTACCCAGTGTGCAAGCCAGTAACACACAGCGTCAAGGTATTAGCTATTTATTAGCAGTTCTGAGCAGAAAGGGGTGGTAGGGGGTATTTCAGCAAAGCTAGCACACATGACATTGGAACAGTCAGTCATTTATACATTGTGAATTAACATAATTAACATATTTATTGTTTATAAACATTTTACTGGTGCTCATAATTCCTTATCTTCAAGCTGATTGGTGTGAAATGTCCTCATCTTCAAATAAAGGTGCAGCGTCTCTCAATTTTACTGCAAAAGCTCAGTGGGTGAAGGTCTTCAAGCAGAGGTAGGTATCCCAACTTCTAGAGGAGTGGTTTTCATATTATAATTAGACAAGTTCACCTACAGGGGACATTTCATGTGGTATAGCCAAGTTTCTTGGGCAAGTAGCCCACTAAAGTTTCTGGTACCTGGTTTTAGGTCCATTTGTTCCTTCTATCCCATTGTCTTCTCAAGAATCGTATACCCAAATGATTTACTGAGTTACAACTGCAGAGGTTTCAACATCATCGTCATTCCTTCCCCTGTCCCTGATGGGGAAAATAACACTGACATTTGTGGTGAAAAGGCAAAATGAACGTAACGGAGGTGACAGGTTTCCTGTGGCCTGGAAGCCCTGGTTTAACTACCAGTGAGTTATGGTTCAACAAGGACCACAAATCATGCAGAGATGTAGAGAGATCTTGTCTACACCACTACGGTGTGTAATACCACACAATCAGAATGGAAACAAATCTCACTTGATACCACTGTGGAAAATGCAAGCCATTTTTACAGCTTGATTGTAATCTTCTAAGTGCAAAAGAGTAGAGCATACAAAAGGAAAATACTGAGGGCTGTCTACTTCTGTAGCCTTCTGACTGTCTGAAGATGATAATTTTGGAATGGAAAAGGTTACCTCAAGGGAAAACCTCGTGTTTTCAAGCAAATGCTCTTTAATCAGAAATGCCTGTTCCAGGTCTGAAATCGAAAAGTGTGACCTATCAATCTGTTACCAATTTTAATCAAGTAAAGATTTTTCTGTCACCTAAGAAGCTAGCCTGCCTTTGGATTGGGCTTAATTTTATAATAGGATCTAGTTTAAAATTGATATTTGAGGATGCATGATAGATTTAGCCCCTATCTCTTATCTCCCTGCAAACAGGGCTGTCTGGAGTTGTCCCCTCAAATAAAAAAATCACTTGCTGTTATGACCAGCAAAGATAAGATCACAGGAACACAAACAAAAATATTCTGTTAGAGCAACCACTGATGAGGTTACCCTCCCAAACTAAGGAACTAAGATGCCAAATAAGGAACTCGGTAAAGCAGGGAAATGACCTATTAGCTGAAGCACAGACTGCGTGTTTATGACAGATGTTATGCTAACGTGGCTAGGTAATTATTATTACAACATTATATTCAAATAGACAGCCTCTTCAGAAAACTGCTGCAGCCGAAACATGGTTGCACTGAAGGGTGGAAAATTGCTCCATTAGTCTGTGTTGCATCCATGTATACTGAGTTCTGAAAAGTGTTCCAAAATTGACTTCGAATTTCTGATACAACGTCATCAAAATGGGCAGGTGTGAAATCTGACATTTCATTCTTTTCACTTATGTATAATATAGCCACTCTATAGACATAATTCTGTGTTTGTCTTCTTCCATGAACTGCTTTCTTCAAAAATCCAGCCTGCATGTTACGCAGGGAGATTTTTAAAGGGATTTAAATATATTATTTGCAAATAAGCAAACTCACCGGCTATAATCTTTTAGGCAGCTTGTATCAGGAGGTAGAGATTAATAAACAGATCTTATCTGTTTGTAGGACTGGCACAAAAGATTGTAAAGAATCTTTAATTTAGAGATACATGACTATCACAGTAAACTTTGTCTATACGCTACTTTGCATGATAGCATGTCTTTTTGTCAGTTGCACTGAATACTGTTAACTACCCTGTTTTCTTATGTGACAATTATATAAAACCTATGTCAAAGCCTAAAATGGCCCTAACAACAAGTGGGGCAAAGCCAGCTTTTAACAAAACTCTCACGAACAGATTGGCAAATGAAAAATTGGCAAATACAAGTACAGTAAAATAAAGTAACATGGATAGTGATAAAACACCTTCATGAAACCTAAACTGTATTTCCAGTCATGCTACTTCTCTTTTCCCTTTTTTATACTGCAAGACTTTTGGGATGAGAATATTATCCCAGTTTAGTACATATTATGTCTCAGTATCATCTGGGGCCTCTGAGCAATAGCATGACTCAAGTAAATAATAACACATAATCAAGCCAACTTCAGCGAGCAGCGGCGTGAATCACAAAAGCAGTGGGCAACAAAGCTGCTGACCTGAAATACATACCTGGCCTGCTGGACACGTTTTGATTTTGCAATTCTACACTTTCATTAAAAAAAAAAAATAAATAAATTCTTTTCCAACCTCCTCCGAGTAGACAGGCCACATTCAAAAGAAGGATGCAGTGACAGATGTATAAAGAGGCAAACACCCTGGATGTGGAGTTTCTTTTGAAAGATCCCCGTCACGAGGTGTTAATTCTGAGACACAGCTCAAGACTACGGCTATAAATAGCTGCGGAGAGCGAGCACTTCGCTGCTGATCGCCTCAGCCCCGCGCCTGAGGAACCAGGCGGGAACCGAGCCGCCGCGGTAGGTAGCCGGGATACATCACCCGCACCGACACGGTGCTAGGGGAGGGGAGGAGGACGACGGGCGAGGAAGGCCGGCCCGGAGGAGGCCGCCCGGCCCGGGGGAGGCTGCCCCTACCCCGCCGCGGAGCAAGGCCGCGGTCGCCACAGCCTCTGCCCCTCTGTGCCCCTTCCCTGGCGTCAGTTAAAATGCCCACAGCCGCCTCCGGCCCCACACCGACCCCCCCCCCTCCCACCGCAGACGAGCCCCGACACG
>VZSZ01001400.1:180056-194475 GCA_013398815.1 Ibidorhyncha struthersii
GGCTGCGACCCTGCCTGCCCTGGCTGGCCGGCGCGGGGGGTGGGGTGGGGTGACCCTTGGAGCCGCCTTCCAGCCTTGCGGTGACAGGAGGGCGGCTGTGCCGTTGAGAAACGTCGGTTTTGGTTGGCGGTGCGACTCCCTAAAATGTTGAAAATCGCCGTACGTGCCTTTGCTGCCCCCAGCTCCGTCCGTTTCATGCGTATGCGTTTCTTAAACTCGGGCTGTTAACTTGCCTACCTGCGGGGCGCTCCGCCTTTGTGTTTTTGGGTTTTGGGGTTTTGTTTTTTTTTCTGTTTATCCCTGCTGGTGTCGGGAGCATGAAGCGTTAATCGCTGGAAGTACACTGTCTGCATTTTTTTGTATATATTTTGAGTTTTTGCCAAGTGGATGTCTAAATTAATTTGTGTGGACAGCATTTTTTTCTCTTGTTAAGTGGATACTGAGTACATGTAGCAGACATCAACGATTCTTTAATAGAGCAAGACAATATGCTGTTCAAACATGTGCATTTCCATCCAACAAAATGATGTCATAAATATACCTGTGTTTTGGCTGCACTTTGTATGTGCACATCGTCTGATTACCTTTTTTTTTTCCCCCAAATAAAATTCCATTGGTATTACGAGAGGGAATTTGTTAGCCATATCCAATAATGGTACATGGTATTACTTAGGACCCGACAGGGGAGATGATAATAGACAATCCTACAGAACTCAGTTGTTTGGGGTTTTTTTTGTTTGGTTTTGTTTTTTTATGCTTTATAATAGGATTTCTTAGGACAATTTTTAATACTGAGCTCTTAATGTTTGCAAAATTTATTGGAAGAGGAAAAAATGTGTAGTGTTATGCGCATTTTAAGAATGTCCAGATATTCATTAGTCGGAATGAAAAATCTTTAAGTCACAATATGCCTTCACTTTGTGTTACTGAAAGTGTGGGCATGTCAGTCATTCAGTAGATACGTAACCATCATTTGTGTGCATACTAGGCAACTGGCTCCAGCCAGGGCCATCAGTTGTTCCCTCTGTCCTAGCCCCTGCTATAGTTTCTTTGCAGCCCAGAACATATAGGAATGTAAACCATTTTGCCGTCTCCTACAAAAATCAAGGCAGATCTCTTTATTTGAGTGAAGTAAGGGAATGATCTGTGAGGTACTCTGTAAAAACATACTACTATTATATAACAGAATATTAAACTGATAAGCTAAAGTTAAAAAGTTTCTAAATGAACTCATGATGTCAGGAAATTTGAGGTGCTGTATTATCTGTTATTATTCTTAATTACAGTAGGAATAACTAGATAGTGCTGAAAGGCTCTCGTAAGCAATTACAGCATTAATTTTTAAGCTCATAGCATAACTTTTCAGTTAAGCATATCAAAACATTGGGTTTTTTTCATGGCCTGTAAAAGAGGTGGTGTTTGAACTTGTCTTACTCTTAGTACTTAACATTTTGTTTTGTTACAAAATTAAGCTTAGTTCTTTGTTATTATTTACTTGGAAGGCATATATGTGAAATGTTCCAGTTTCACAGTGCAGAGAACTTTCTGTCCTTTCTCCCTACTTCCAGCATTTCTTTCCATTAGTGTAAAGTCATGATCCATTGTGGGGAAATATAAACTGAACTTACTGCACTTGACACCTCCTTATGTATCTTGAGGCCCAGAATAGCCCTTCTTTGCATTGCATACTTTATGACTTGTTCTCTGCCTCAGAGAACTTGCAATCTAAATCAGAAAGGATTTTATTCAAAGCCATGTTGGGAACTTCTAGAGGTTAAATTAGTTGCATTTGTTTCTCTTTTCCTGGAAGGTGCTCACATGGTTAATACTCCAGATCAGAGTTTTCTTCTTTTCCAGTCTTTTACATCTTAAGGGCAAGATCACGGCATTTGCAAATACGTTGTATGTAACTGTCTGAAAACTGTCTCACACCAGGGTACCTCCTGGTGTGAGATTCAGTGCTCCATGTTACATATATCCGCAGTGAAAAAGCTTTCAGGGTTACACAAAACAGTGGGTGATGTATTTGTGGTCAAATTCAGGCCTAAAGCATAGATGCCTTCATCCCATTGAGAACATAACTTAGTAGCATACTATATCCCGGTGATTTTTGCACCTGGCAGTGCTGATCAGGAGTACGTACTTTATGAACCTTTGGTCTCGTTGAAATTGCACTTTAAGGTTCTACAGTAACACAAAGGTGTCACATCTGTAAATATCTCACTGTTGTATATGTAATGAGATTTTTTTAAAATTGTAAATAAAATTATCCACTTCCAAGCACAGCATTCTTTTGCAAAGAATGTTTCACTTAAAAATGAGGTTTTTATTCCACCTGGCTGCTACCTCATCTTGGTTGTTACAAGCGATCTAGTATGTAGGAACATCAGTGCTTACATTTCAGTTTGTGCAGGCAGGCTGATTTAATATGAAACTGTGATGCCAAGTCAAGCTAGATTGTCTTTGTGTCTGAGTTTAAGCAAACTTTGTTTTTTTTTTTTTTTAATTTTGATATAAATTTAATTTTTTCATGTGTTTATATTTCAAGGGAATTTCCAAGTAAAGGATGCTAGCTTCCCCTTCCTAGTTAAGTATTTTATTGTTATCAGTTTCTTTCAGCTTTGCAGTAATGTAATTTGTCATTAACTGCCAGAAGTTGTCTGAGTCATTCTTTTCCCAAAACTAAGGGACGCTTCCTCATTGCTGCTGTCTGTAGGGATAAGAATTATAACTGAGGAATTGGCCCATGTCTTTATCCAAAGTGCTTAAGTCCAATACCAGAAATGTAAAGATGCGAAGTAGTAATAGAAAAGTTTCCAGCGTACCAGGTGACATTTTTGTGTTGGTCTACGTGGCTGAAGCCAGCATATGCTAAGCCAGTCTTAGGTTTACTTGTCTTTTTTTAGACTGCATAACTGTCTCCTCAGGAAATGTACTTCTTCTGGATTGATGGTTATAAAAGGCCTTTTAAAGGAAATGTGTAAAAGATTCTTTGCAAAAGTCTTTCAAAGACGTGCTTCCAATAATGAATTGTAGCTCAGATTCCATCAGAAATGCAAGTAACTGTCTCTCACTTGGCTAACAATAGATCTTAGTTTGTGATGGAACTGAAATGCAATGATTTAAAAAAAAAATTACTTGTTGGTGACTTAAAGCTGTTCATTCCCCAGATGAAAAGTGTGCATCTGAACATAAACAAGAAATCTGTGAGGCTGCTTTACAGGTTTGTCATGTCCCATATGGACCGTGCAGACATGCTATTGTGTGCTAAGGGTGAACAGGTACGTCCTTCAGGCAGATGTGATCTCCGTGTTCATTAAAACTCAATAATGCAAGTAGATTGTGTTTGGTCAATGAGTAAGCATACGCTGCTTTGCTCAGCTATATCTAATTTTCTCCTTCCTGGCATTTCATGCTGTGAATAACTTTGTGTGGGAATTCTGTAAGACTAGCATTTTTACCTGATTTTTCTAATAAAATAGCCAAATATGCAAATTAAATTTATGGATGTTCTATTTTGGTACGTGTTCATCAGGTCAACAATATGGAGAGTCTATCAAGTAAAAAAGTTTTCTTGTTTATATACACTATATTTAGAACTTCTGGGGTGTTCCATAGATACATTTATTCTGACAAATACATTTCTATTGTTTCTTGTCTGCCTGAAGATATGTACTAGTCTCAGATCTTATATTCATGTATCTATTCTAAAGGTAATCAAATTATTCACCACTAATAGATCAGGATGCATTTCCCGCTTAAATACTTGAGTATTTAAAATAAGTTCTTTTGCTTTCACTTTTAAGTCCTGGAAAGTTGTAAGAAAACATAAATACACCTGGGGCATAGCAGTGCCTGGAAAGAAACCCTTTTAAATGGAGCAAATAGAAAGATAAAGCATTGCTCATTAGGGAATGCTTAATGCTTTCTAGAAACGTACAGGAAAAGCCTCATCTGCTTTTTCTTATCTCGTGTGAAAATGAGATAGATGGAATTTCTATTCAGAAACTTTGGTTTCTGTGGTATGTGTCTAGAAATAAGTTCAACCAAGGATGATGTGGCTGTAGAAGAGTCTGTGCTGCTGGAAATAGATATGTCAAGTGTGGCAGGCACTTGTGTGGGATACGCCTGTGCAGATTCCAAAGGGGTGCGCTCTTGGATTAGCAAGTTACTTCTTTTCAGTATGTTGAAAGAAGTTAAGGTCTTCACGTACATAAGAACTTTTCTGTGCATGTAACCAAAGTTTTTGATTGAACTGGTCATTTTAACAGTAAAACTCACTTTATTGACTCTTAAGATATTCTTTATTCTCGCTGAAGTTCCTTTGTAAACGGAAAAAAAAGTAACTTTACAAAAAAAAAAACCAAACGCTCAACTTAATACAAGGAAAGATGCCATAATACTGGAATCGGATGATTCATAGTAGATCATACAGATATAACTGTTGACACATTACAAAAGGACCAAGTCCAAGTGAACTGTGGATTTCCTTCTTGCTATCTTTTTTGTTGTTGTTGTCTTAGAGATAAAAAAAAAATACTTAAACTGCACTGAAAAAAAATCTAATTTGAATGGCTCTTGACTCTACCTGACCGGAGAACTTGAAGATACTGAATTTACCATCTTTCTTCATAAATGGAAAACTAGATATTTCATTTTATTCTTTTTTAACCACCAGTTTAATGGGCAATGCATTGCTTTTGTATCACTGGTGTTTCTCTAACATCTATTAACTGCTTGGATTCTTGTACCATGCTATTATTGCTTGTAATAGGTAGGTTTTTTCAGTACTTTTTTTTGGGGGGGACGGCTAGGAATTGTGGGTGAAAGCAGGTAACACTGCCTTTTAGTCTTTTTCAGCATTTTTGAGCAGAACTTGATTTTTAGTTGTACATAACTTTGCTAGAATGGGAAATTTCATTCCAACTTATATATTAGCCAACTTCGGCCTTTATGTGGAAAACCAGCAATTTTTTATAAGAAGTGAAACTTGGTGGTATGTTTCCACTCTACTAGAGGAAAAACTCTAGCTGTTTTCCCTTAGAAAAATTCTCTGAGGCAGGTGGTTTGCATTCAGTATGTCTTCTGTTATTTATGTGTAAGTTTATTTCAATTTGGCAAAGTTATTAACCTTTGAATTAGGGCTAAAAGTCTATAATGAGGACGGATAGACTTTTCCAGTTAAAAGTAACAAAGATGTTGTATTGAATGTATTTTATCACAAGCAGGAATGAGCAGAACTTTATTTCCAATTTCAGTAAGCAGATGCTTCAGACCAGGGCTAGGATCAAGAACTTGGGCACAGGAAAGTGTTTTCAGTCCCGGTCTGATTTTCGTAATGTCTATGGGAGAAGTGGGAACTCTTCCACTTTGTACCCGATTGACAAAGTGTAAAAAGTGAATGAAAATAAGGAAGTGTGTTGGAATTTAGGAATGAGAGTTGAGGCCTGGGGAGAAAGGACCTTTTCCAATGTCAGGATGGGGTGTGAGACTGAGAACTGTGGTGCTTAAGTCTTAGTTGATAGTAAGCAAAATGATGTGGGGCAGGATGGGGTGAAGGAGACATATGGGACATGAACAAAGGTTGTCCCATACTTGCTGTGTCTATTGGGATATGTTAATTAGATAAGGATTTGTCTCAGCAAATTTATCCCGATCTCTGAGTGAATTGTGATTGTGTACTGATTTGTCTATAAGCTTATGTCTATAGGATTTCTGCTTCTTTCCTTCCAGAACTTAGAATGGCATGTACTGATGAAAGCTGGGGAAAAGTCCTGTAGCTGTGTTTTGGCCGTGGTTGTTCTACAGTTCCTATGCAGTACAATCAAATCGCTTAAATGTAATTTTCACAGGCTATCAGACTTTTGTTTTTTGTAATGACCATCTGGGATATGTAAATCTGATTAGCAGCTACAAATGTAGCCTATGGAAGCAATGTTTTGAATATGCAAAGATGTAAAAAATGGAGTGAAACTCTGCAAAGTCAAATTTTAACTGTGCTAAAAACTCCTGTATTTTTAATTCCCGAAGTCCTGGCCTGAGTTTTCCATTGCATAGGTGAAAAAAAACAACACTGCATCTCTGGGTTGCTGTAAAACTAAATGAATGCAGTCAAATATATTATGAAGGTTACTACGGAAAAGTGCCATTTAAAAGTGGAATCATACTTCCTATCAGGGATTTTGACTAATGAGCAATGGGATAAGATGTGTAGACTCACAAAGAACAGAGGAAAAAAAAGAAGAACATAGGATGATGACTGATCTTTGTTAGCAGTATTAATTTGCATGAGGCTGGTGGAAAAATTCATACGTGCTTTCTGAGGCTAAACCACAGTAAAACCTACTCACACCAAAGAACTGGATTAAAGTTGCATGAAAAACGTTTCTTCCAATACTTTCCGAAGGTGGGGTATTTGCTTTTCAAAACTATAGCTAATTTTGCTGTGTGAATTGTAAGTAAATAACATAATACTTAGACTTACTCAGAGTGAATTATATTTTATTTACCATATTAATATTGAGAAATAAAAGACAAGGAGGTTTACTGTATGTGCAAAGCTTATTACCTGTCTAAATCTTGCCTTACTGCCTGTGCAGTGACCACAAATTTGATATTCTAAAACGGCTGTCTTTTAGAACCTTTGAGGAAAATAAAATCAATCTGAAATACTGAACAATACTGAAATAGAATAGATATAACAGAAAGTTGTACACAAAAGAAATAACGTAAAGCTAAGTCAAAAGTGATTAAAAAGATGCACTGTCTTACAAAGCTGGCTTCCATTCTGTTCATAACTGTGTCTTTTACTATATTTTAATGGAACACACATGATAAAGGAATGATGAACAAGCAAGAGGAAAATTGAGTATGTCTAGTAGTTCTTAATATTGTATAAAAATACTTGTCATGTCTGCTAGCAAACCCAGTAATTTTTCCTGTGAAGAGCCACATTAAATACAAACTTATTCAGGGCTCAAGAGATGGTAGCAGCTTGTTGCAACCTTACCGCAGATGCAGCAATCCCAGCACTCAATTTAGGAGTTTGTCATCAAGACTGATTTAGTTTTTGCCTTGAGCGTAGTTGATTAATTATTTTGGAAACCTAAAAGCCATTTGGTTGCATCCAATAATATGATCCATTGGCCTTGCATCAGAGCCTAATGCATAAATTTACAAAACTTAGAGGAGGACAGAGTGAAAGTAGCGGTAGGATCCTAGATTATTTTTTAGCTTGTCAAGAAGTAGTCCAGCACAGTCTTCTGTAGCAGAGACAAAGTAACACCTTGGGCATGGGAGGAGATGTATGGGTTTAAATGAGAATGTGTATGTGTTGAGGGAATATTAATGGTCCTCAGGGAATGTCTCTCCCATTCAGGGGTAGAATTCTTTCCTTATACTACTACATTTCGTCAGTTATTTCACCTATCCATGATACTATTTAGAGGAGTAATGACATTTAAAAACTCCTTAGATCAAAAATTAATTCTTACTCTCAGTCATGGAGCTACGTATACAATAAGCTTGTATGTATTGTCTGCACACCCAAATTATACTGCTTTAACAATTTGGTTTAAAGAAAGTAGGAAAATTTCCACAGGAAAAAATGTTTATTTTGATATGCATTGTTTTTATATGAGTTAGTATAAACTTGACACCAGGTCAATTGTCTCTTTACTATTATAATACAATTTTAAAAAGNCAGATTTGTCCTGTAAAATGTGACTAGCTTGCCCAGTGAAACCATCAGCAGAGGCAGCAGGCACATGCAGTGGCAGCTTGCGTTCTTGAATTAGGTGTGCAGTAGGCTGAACTAGGACTTTGAATGCTGCTACAGGTGGTAGAGTTGCAACAGTGGGCGAAAAGTCTCCAAGTGAGCTAATGTAGACTTTGCTTAAGAATCATTAACTAAATCCCTGTTTCTTTTCGTGGGAGCTTCAGCTACAGTCACGTGACCTGATGTAAAACAAGATCATTGCCTATCAGTGCAAACACATGGCAAAGTCTGCCCATGTTATTACTTATCTCCAAGAGCGCAAGGGGGCTGTGACATTTCAAGCAAAGCCTATTGGTGAGAGAGTTTCTATGTGAGTCGTCTTAAAGAAGCGCTTCCTTTTTAATCATAATATTGCGTGGGAAAGCATACCAAACACTTTTCTCTAAGAGACCAGAAGATTTACATAATTCTGCTTCTATGGAAAGAGAAGAAATGCTGATACAACATTCTGTTATGGCTGTAAGCTTTGCATTTACCTATACTGTGGAAAGTTAGTTTCCTGGTTTCTGAGATGCATTTCTCAGAACAGGATGGTTTTGAAGATGACTTCGGTAGAAGTATTGTTGCTGCCCATGAAAGGGTTCCTTCTGGAATCTTGGTGAGTTTGACAGATTTATTGCTAAGTACGGGTATATAATTTCCTATAGTGTAGTTAAAATATATAAAAGTTGACTGCCTCTATTTAATAGTATGTGGAAGGCTTTAATTAGGCATTCAACAGACTGACTTTGTTTTCCATTTTTGTTCCGTAAGTGCTCTGCACAGTACTAGGAGCAATCTTAAACCCCAGTTAAAATCTTTACTTATGAGCAAAGATGGTTTTGTTTGCTTGTTTTTGCTGAGTAGACCTGATGCTACAGTGGTCCTGTTTCACGTGGTCATTTTTTTCCCCTCAATCTTTTCAGGGTACAAAATATAAACTAGTGAAACACTTGCTAAAGATTTTCTCTGGTTAAAGAAAGCTCCTGCCTCATAAATATATATGCATGCAGATACAGGCAAGATGAGATAAATTGAGGGAAGCCATTGCTATGCATGTTTTTTATTTTGTTTTTCTACCTGATTTCTTAAAACAAATGCATCTTCTTTACTGTTTACTGGCATTAGACTATCTTTTAATCCCCTAAATATATCTCAAAATAAATGGGATGTATAAATATCTACTCCCTTGTAAGCTAAGATTGACATTTAAGCAACTTTTTTTTGTTGCAGTGGTAGTTAAAATTCATGCCCTTTAAAGCTGTATCTCTCTAGAGCAATCTGATAGCTTGCCTTTGAATAACTTGCACTCTGCTTTTTCTGTTGTTGAACTGGGAATTTGTTGTGTTCATGTTCATAGGGGTGAGCCTGTATAAAAGGTGTTGGCTTTAAGAATACAGAAATCATTGAGTTCACCTTTAGTAAAGTAGTACTCCAAATGCACAGAACATTTGTGGACAGCCTTTTGATTATATCTTGTGCTTGTATATTGATAATACTGAATAACATAAAAAAAGATTTAAAAAACATGTTGGTTTTGTAGCAGCCAAAATAACATCTTTGTTAATGGTACATAGATATAGTTCCTATCCACAAAACCTCCCGCTCAAGTTATGCTAGTGTAAGCGTTTTCTGGTGAAGAGTTTTGAAAATTTCACTGTCTATCATGTAGAACATGTTAGATACTTAATCTGAGCTGTAGTACTGCTTAATCATTATTTCTGAGAGCCGTTCTATTCCTCACTAGTGTAACATGAAGAAATCAACCAACATATGCAGACTTAATTTTAGTTTAACTGATTTGAGTATTTTATAGATGGAGGCACAGAATTTTATTTTTAGTTCTTGAACTTCCAAAGTAGATATTTTGTTTTCTTATTTTGTGTGTACTTTTATGCTCTCTCTCTCTCTCAAAAAAAAAAAAAAAAAAAAAAAAAAGGAAAAAGAAGCAATTTCAGCAATTTCTTTCCCCCATGCCAATTACAGTTGCACTTAGCTTAGTAGTATTAATATATTCAGCTATAAGAATTTTTGAAAACTAGGTAGTATTGCATAAACATTCAAAAATCAATCTCTCTGGAGCCTCAAAAGTCACAGAAAGTGTTCTTCTGCTGTGAGACTTTAGGTATTGATGGCCTTTTAATTTGCTATCCTAGAAGAATAAGTAGTGGTGACCTACATTAACTTTAACTTTTATGCAGAGTTCTGGAATTTGACTACATCGGGTAATGTGTATAGTCTAGATATCAAAATAAATAAAACTTAAAAGCTAAATGGTATTGTGAAATACTGCCTCATTGCCCTTCCTTAGCTTGTCTTGTCCATCAGACTTCTGTCTTGAATTGCAGAACTGGAAATTGGCATGCTTTTTAGGTTCTTATAGCAGGTTATGAAGGCATACTGCTCTTTGATTTTCTCTGCTTTCAGGACAATGACATTTAACAAATGTTTGCTAAGCACAAAATAAAGAGTGTTACTGAGGAAATACTGTGTCTTACCAGCTGTTCTAGGATCAGGCTATTTCTATCGCATTCGCAAGAATTAACACAATAACATTTTATGCTGTTCCTCTCTATAGTCAGGTTCGGTACTGCTCACCACAAGTTTTCTGACAATATACAATAAAACTTAAAGCAAAAAAAAAAAAATAAAACCCCACAATTTTAAAATCTCCTAGACAGGGTTCTATGGACATTTGAGGTAAATTAAACATCTCATGTTTCTCAGGTATGTAGTGACACTTTATTTCTATCTGATTATTTGCTTGCTACAGTTTGAACCTTCTTAAATAACATGTTTATCTTACAAAGTGAACCATTATGTTAAAAGCTGAACCACAGCTTAGTAAGCAATGATATAAATTAATTTCTGATCTACAATTTTGTTTACTTAGAATGTACAAAACAATGTTTGTGTTACGACTTGGATGATAAACAGCTTCTTTCCTTATAAACATTGTTTTTAATACTCAGTAAGTTCAAAAGTTCGTAACTTTTTCACACCTAAGAGGTTATTCTGTTTATGTATGATCATAAAAGTGTCTGTGCTGTGAGGTACGGAAATGTAACTGAGATCTGTAAAAGAGATAACTTTTGCCACAGGAAGGCAAGAATGTATATATAATACCTGAGTGCTGCAGTCTTGTGGATTTTTTCAGTGCTTTTCTGTGGTTAGACAAGGTCAGTTAGCATGTATGTGAGGAAAACTAGATTATTTGTCAACTGAACTCAATTCTTAGCAGTTTGTGTGAAATTCTGGTCTTTTAAACAGTTGCTACTTAAATGATAGAGAGTTCCTTGCTAATGTGCATTTCTCAAGTCCTGTTAACTGAAATGAAATATAAGGAATGGCGACTCTATTAAAGACTTGTATTCCTGACTGTGCCAAACATTTCTTTTAACAAATTCAGTCTCCTTGGTGACATGAAACCAACTTTTCTGTGCAAGCCAATACCTTAGACTCCTCTTGGAAGTGGCCAAGGTATAGCCATGAATGATAATGACTGTGTGTTGGAGATTTTTTCCTAAGATTAAGAATTAAGATTGACTGTCATTATAGTGGAAGACTAATTGCTAAAACAGTAAAGCAGAGAGATTGCTACCTTTCTGTCTTGGGTTACAGTTCCATGAGATGCAGCAAATATCTCGCTTGTCAAAAGGAAGATGTTCAGTTCCCTGCCCTAGGCATTTTGTTGTGTGCCCCCCCCCCCAGCTTTCTGGTGCTGCTTTGTGCCTCATGACTCTGGTGTTTGTCATGTTCTTCATGAACTAATCTAATTTACTAACCCATTGAAACAAACAACAACAAAAAATGGGTAGACTTCTGCCAGTTGTGTCAGTGAGCTAAAATCAGCTCATTAAGAGGATCAGATGAGGAAAAGTTGAAGTGAGACCTCCCCTTTTTATGAAGAGTGAGCTATTATTTCATTAGTCAGCAGTCAATTTTATAGTTGTACAGGAAACTGCTTAGAGATTAAACTGAATTTTATTAATCACTAATGTTGATAGGGAGTCCATTCCAGGAGTCCATTCTACTAATCTCATTAGTCACTCCATGACAGTCTGTTCTTTTTGTCTTCATCAACCATATTGTACAAAAGCTACAGAAGAAAATTCTCTAGTATGTTACTTGGCATAGTAATTCTGTGGATAATTTCAAAACAGTTTTAAATCTGTATTGGAAAACCCCTATCTTCCTTTTTAAGTCTTGTGGAGAGGAAGGAAATTTTTCTTCAAAAATCTAAATATGATTAAGTAATGTATGTTAGGCTTGAGAAGCCTGAGATGGAGAAAAATACTTCCATAGCTGCTCTAAGCCTGTGAAAGTAGTTTTAGATTTCCTGCGTGTTTACAGTTATATTGGTACTGTTAGATGCTACAAAAATAGTTTCCTTTTGAATGAATGCAGTATACCATGTGTTACTGTAAAGAAGACTTTGAAGGCTCAGAACAGAAATAATTGATTAATTACCTAGACAATGAAAGCAGTATCAGGAGGAAGAACTCTTGTAGTACAATATGATTTTGTTTAGAGCCACTGAGAAAGATCATAAACCTTGTTCAGAGGCTCATAAAAATAGATTAGCAAATAGATCAATTCACTGTAGTTTTTTTTTTTGGGTAGAAATATTATCTCAAAATACAATTTTTACAATTTAAGTCCCGTTATGTGTTCTGTGTTTTGCTTGTTTGCAGTGGCTCTTTGTTCTCCCAAATATTACCCTTAACTTCAGAGGCATGCAATTGCTTAGCTATATTTGAAACAAGGTCGTAGCAGTCTTTTGGGTGGGAGGCGGCAGAATGAGGAAAGGTTGCACTTAGGTTTCCATGAAAGTACTTTCACAGTTTTCTCTCCTCTTTCTATTAAAGCTCGACATTCAGAGAAATCTTCGGACTTCGTTTCTTATTGGCAGTCATAGTTCACATTGTATTTTTAGTCTGAAAGACTTGCAGTCATTCAAAATTCATTCATTCACTTAAGTATTTTTAATGGATTAGACAGAATGTTCAATAAGTGTTGCTATGTGTTCTTTGTTTATCTTTGTATTTCTTTCCAGTTTGGCTATAGCTTAATCTTCTTATTGTGTACGTCTTCCTTTCCTTGTATTCTGTCCTGAACTCTCCAACCTCATCTAGTAAGATTCTTTCACCTAGACTGCGTATTGTTCTTTTTCAGTTTTCTGATGTCAGGAGCATGAACAACCACAAAAACCCCTGTCAAATATTTGTTTTCTCTGGAGTGAAACTTTGTGAAACCTATGGAAAGTAGTTAGTGGGTAATTCTTTACACTTAAAATAATATGTTGCATGAGTGTGTAAACTTGGATAAGACTTGCTTTTCATATATGAAAATGTAGTATTTGGAATTTAGTGTTTGTTCTTTAGGTGTAGTTTCTGTGGAAATAATGGTTGTTAGCTGGTCAGTCATCTGCTTCTCATGGACAAGTGTTCAGGACAAGGTCACGTTGCTGAGTTCATTGTGTATTTGCAGAGCAAATTTTACTGCAGCAGCTGTTTTAAATATACGTACCTACAAGCTTCATTAAGCTGTTTAGAGAAGTGTACATTTTAACTATAGATGATACTTATTGTATTTTTATTTAATCAAAAGCTAATGGAAGAGTCTCAGTAACTTTAAATATCTGGCATCACCTACCACACTTGCCTGAGTGTTAACTTCTGAAGGTCAATGTCGGTGCTTTTCAAGAAAGATTTTTACAAGCTCATGATTTTTATGTTGCAAGAGTTTTTAGTACTTGTTTCGTGCAAATAAATTCACTGGTGTTGTGCTTTCCTTATATAGGAAGAAAACTGTATTTCTTCTATATTTGTTTTCTCCACACTCATTCTCAAACTCCTCTGTCTCTCATTAGATCCTTTGATAATTTCTTTAAGGTGACTCACGTTTTTAAAATATAGAGCTGTAAAGGGAGAGTTGCATGTAGTACACTCTACATAACTTTTCCTGACTTTTAAGGTTTTTTTCATCCTTATGTACAGTTATCTCCATTTTCAATAGAGGATAAGTTGTATTAAATAGGCAGTCTTCAGAGAATGGCTTTGTCTCTTTAACTTATCTGAGTAATTAAGCATCACTTGAATCTAGGCTTTGAGGTTTAAAAATTTCATGATTCAAAATTTACTTTAAAATATTTAAATGTTCAAGTTAATAAGCTACTAAGAATAGGTTTTATAACTCTGGAGACTTACTAATATAAGAATTGGCTCAAAATTCTGTTGACTCTTGAAGGCATTTGTGAAAAGCTTGTTTAAATAATCAGAGTAATTGATAAATGACATTGCATATCTATTTAGGTGTGTTAAAAAAAAAGGATTTAAAAAAAACTTTAATTTTTTTAAAATTTATTTACTTTTTTTTTTCCTTCCTCTCCCTTAGTCTCAGACTATGAACTACGTAGGACAACTTGCAGGACAAGTCCTGGTTACTGTGAAGGAGCTGTACAAAGGCATTAATCAGGCAACCCTTTCAGGATGTATTGATGTCATTGTGGTCCGGCAACAAGATGGTACATACCAGTGTTCTCCTTTTCATGTCCGATTTGGGAAGCTTGGTGTATTGCGCTCTAAAGAAAAAGTGGTAAGTTGAGAAAGTGGGCCAAAACAAAGTTTTGAATACCAATGCGTTCCCTTTCTTCCCCTCTTC
>VZSZ01001400.1:194569-223907 GCA_013398815.1 Ibidorhyncha struthersii
CCCCCCCCCCTTAGTGGGCCGATTTAGTACAGAGCAGTTTCTCATATATGCTGTAGAGAGTGATAGTTTTGGAATGCAAAACAGAACTTCTGGTGGTAATCTAAGGACTATGCAAAAAAAAATACTGTGAAATAAAACATTTAACAGTTCTTGAGCCATGCAAAAAGAATAATATAACATACAGACTTTACAGTCTTAAAATGTTTACATGGCCATTTATTCACTTATTTAAATATGCTGGGAAAGAAATGCTTAATGTCATTTAACTGATCCCTGATGTTGCAAGCAACTATTTTTGGAATGTCTGGAGGATAGATACAGCATGTCTTAAGAGTTGATGACCTATCATAAATATTACTCCTTGTTAGCTCTGTTCAAGGTTTATATGCAGTAGAAAATGCAGTTACTAAGCAGGACTGACACTTCATTCACTTGTGGGTGTATTTGAAAGAGAACCTGGTACAATTCCCTATCCAGCCAGTCTGAGACTGCGGTGCTACCAGAGTGGATTGTCCTGCCATCCCCTTTCCATAGGCTTTAGTGATCGTGCCTAGGGAGTGAGTTGAATTGGGTTGTAAATTTGACTAAAAAATGGACCTATTGTGTGGGGACTTTACATTGCTGTCAGTAGGGAGTACTGTGTATAGCAGTATTGCCTGTGGGTGTGCTACCAAAGGATGGATTGATTTAAACAGATCATAAACCCAAAGGATTATAAGCTGCTTTTCTAAGAAGTGAAAGGACACTGCAGGAAACTACCTCTATCTTCATATCTTGGTTGTAAAAGGAGAATAAAGTGCAACGAAGAGAGCAGTTATGTTAGGGCATTTTCTTTGTTGACAGTCATTCTGGGAGTTACGTGCATTAAAGTTGTAAGTTTTTCGTAGTAACACAGGCTAGCAGCAGTTTTCTTGTTTCATATTCTTATTTTGATTTCCCACTTGCTAGTGTTTTTCTTAATGAGCACACTGATGACAAAAAGGTGATTTTCCTAAACGGTTCTGCAACAGATTACATTACAGCTTTTCAGCAAGGCACAAGAGAGGTGGTATAGCTGTACTTTTTCTAATATATAAGCAAGTGAGATACACGGAGTGATTTGAGACTTGAGCTTGCTAAATATCTTTAATTACAATTCTGAGAAGCTGAACCAAATTTGAGAGGATTTCAGCTTCTGGCTACCTCTAAAAAGCTGTTAAATAGTAGAAGTGTCTGCTCTTGGTAACTGCTGTACCAGGCTGTCAGCATAGTTCTCAGCTTTTGCCTGAGTGGATGGCTGCTGCTTCTTGCTCCCTTCATCTTTGGAGTTGTCATTCTGCATTTGAATATTCTCTCAATAGTCAATTGAATGTTTATTACTTCATTGTGTACGCATTTTTCTCTGGTGATTATGGGGCTAAGATCAGTTGGTAGTCTCAAGATGTATGGGAATGTAAAATACGCGTATCTGTGCTTCAGCTTTGTTCTTAAGATATATACTGAAGTCTTCAGAAAACAGTGTTAGGTATAAGTACTAAAATTCAGGATGTTTGTCTAAATCAGACATCTAAATCAGCTTAAAGAAAAGGCTGAAAAAAAGAAACACTAAGGTAATTTTTTTTTTTTTTGAAAACTCATGTTACTGAATTGGAAAGTCAAGAAAATATTTTAAGAATAAACTGTTCAGTAGTGAAATAAAGACAATTTTCAGATCAAAACCATTCATCTCTTGTGGGAAAAAAAAGCTGTTATCTTAAGGATTTGGGTATAGTCCCCATGCATGTTGGGTTATCTACCTGTAATTTATCATCTCCTATGGTTGAGTTTCCTTGGCTAATAGTTTTATTCTCATAAATGGCGAATAATGGAGTAGATTAGGATACGTGGGTACTGTCTGTCTTAGCACAGTGGTGTTTTTGTTTTTTTTTTTTCTCGGCAGTCCATGTGCTAATCTTAAAATGAGTCCTTTTTCCTTTTTGACTGGCCAGTTCATATCACAATAACTAACTATGAATATGAGTATTCATATTGTAATACTAGCTGTATGGCTTGGGGTGTAATTCTTTCTTTTGTGTTGGCAGGAAACTAGAACTTGAGTAGTGTACATATTGGCTATCCCATAGCAATTACAGTATTTAACTTAGTCTCCTTTTGACAGAAGTGTCTAAATTATATATAACCTGAAATGCCATTGGCATTTTCTACAGTAATGCAAGTCCACTGTGTTTCTATCTGACATGTATTAAATTACTTTTAATTAGCTAGGCTAAATGCAGATATACAGCTACTATTAGATAAGCAGATTTGCAGAAAAATACAGTAATTTTATCAGAATATTGAACACATTTTCTTTGGAAAAATTTGGGATGGAACTTAACTGGATGTCCAAGATTTCACAAAGAGGAGAAAATAAAATAGTTGTGTCTTGATTTTAGGAAGACATTTGTTTTTTTTTATTTCATATATGTGGGGAAGGATAGTCTCTCCCTCCTGTGCAATGTAATCTTAAGTTAATGTACCTTTTTATGAGAATATAAACCATTCTTCCACTGGTGAAAGCACTATGGTTGCAGAAGGGTTGTGGTCCTATGTCATATCCCCATAAACTCAGGAGCAGGAAAATCTGATACAATGTTAACTGAGTTGTAGAAATAATTGTGGCAAATCACTGAAACAAAGCCTGCCTCCAGGAGGCTTCCAGTTTGTTGTCTTGAACTTCTGGTATTCAGGACTCAGATTTGTGCTAGGCCTCAATTCAGGTTGAGCCTCAAACATATGGACATGAACAGTCTCAATCATTCATTATTCTTCCAGGAAATAAAGACTAGATCAGTTACTATTTATGCTTCTAGCTCTCCAAATTAGTTGAAGACAATTCAGTCTTCAGATATTTTGTTGCGGGTTTTTTCCAGTTTTTCTTGTAGGTGTTAGGCTCTCTGGTAGGAGCATGTTGTGTTTTGCAGGTAACAAAATAAAGATCGTTGTTATAACAGACTTCCTTCAGAAAGCAGAGGGAGGAGAAAGATACATGATTATACAATGGAACAAAGTCCACTCTTGGAGCAAAGTGGGCTTTGCAGTCAGTGCTTTCCCCTATGATGAATTATTTACATTAAATTGTCTCTTTCCACAGATTGATATAGAAATTAATGGCGATGCTGTTGATCTTCATATGAAACTGGGTGACAATGGAGAAGCTTTCTTTGTACAAGAAACTGAGGAGGAAAATGTAAGGGTTTTGTGCTTCATGATGGCTACAATGCAGCATTAACAGAGGCATGTGTTAAAAACACTTAATATATTGTTGGCAACAGTGTAACTTTTATGAAAGCTAGATTTTCTGTGACTGAATCATAACATCATTTTCATATGTTGCCAAGATGTTTGGTGTTTTGTACAATTCTGCTACCAGTGATAAAAAACGAATTCTTTTTTTATTAGAGCTTTATTTGAAAGATTTGTTGAATTTTTTTTACTATGTTTCTTGTTGACTGCAGTTACACAGATTGCAGTGCCTTATAATAATTTTTGCCTGAAGTTCTTATAGCTTGTGTTACTGACCTCTGTACTAATAAAAATTGTCTATTGTGGTATATTTTTAATTTGTCTTACAATTTCTAGCACAGTTTTCCACAATTTCGTCTATGAAAATTTCACCAGTTAACAGTAACTTCGACTTGAGTAATTAATTTCCCAAGAACCTATTGCAGCTGGAAGCTCATGAGCCTCTGAAAAACTGGAATAATGGTTCATTTTTAGTCTGATTACCTAAGGATATGGGACCTACGTAATCACAGTATTTGTCAGTGCTGAGCTTTATTTTTGATCACTTTTCAATCTGGTGGCATTTTTCAGCAAGGCAGAAGGAAAGAAGTTCAACATACAAAGTTCCAAAACGTTTAATGAAAATAGTCAGAAGAGAGAAAAAAAAAAACTGCCTCAGTGAAGTAAATTATGAAGTGTTAATTTCCTGTTGCTATTAGAAATCAGAGTCTTTCAAGGAAATGAGCTTGATCCACTTTTTAGTTCAGGGCACTACTTGTTTACTGTGAGGCATTGGAGGAAGCTCTCATTTTGAAAGGACTTAAATGTAATTTAAAGTGGAAGGAGAAAATAAGCATTAAGACCCAAAATGGTAACTTGAGGTAGGAATTCGTAACACTTAAGAGAAAGGAAGTTGGGGTTCTGTTTTAGCATACACCATGATTAAAATCAAAACTGAAAGCAGTTTTTTATAGATGTAGGCTGTGTCAGCCATTGGTGGGAACTGATCAATCTTTAGACTTTCAGAAAGCAAGGGTGATAACCACTACCTTTGTCCCCAGTACAATGTTTTAAAGAAGCTAGTGTACTCGCTCAGTCTATTTTAATTTATAACAAGAATGCCTTATCTGTGCATAATGTGTTCTGGAAAGCTGGTAGTTCATACTGAAACTATAGATTGAGTTAGCTACAAAGCAGAAGACTGAGTTGGTTTTAGTGCTTCTAGACATTTTTTCTGTCAGTATTTCTGCTACTGGTCGACGTGACTCTGTGGTCACCTCTTGAAGCTATGCTTACGGTATAAAGGATAAAGGCTCTCATTAAGTTCTTGATGCATTCAAAAAGGTTCTTCCAAGTGGTCAGTCATTGTTTCCACATCTTGACATTCAAAAATAACACCACATTACATTCCTGTAAATCAGGACTATTATAATGTAACTTCAGGCGTCATTTTTCAGCCAGTTTTTACTTTTCTTCTGGTTTGGTGTTTTGTGTGGTGTTTTTTGTTTTTTTTTTTTTTTTAATTTTGTCTTGTTATTCTGGATTATTTATTACTAATTGTATAGGATATTAATTTTATTTTAGGTGCTATCATTTTGTGTGGAGGTTTTTCACAATGCAAAATCTGTGTGTCATTAATGCTGTATAAGGCTGTGTTTTGTTCTCCTTTCTCCACTTTTCTCTACTTTATAACCAGTGGAACAAAACTTTGTCTGTAACTCTTAACTCAGTGGAAAAAATTGAATTTACTATTAAATAATAGCAGTTCAGTCTTTGAACACATCAAAAGTAGTATCAGTACTGTCTGTTTCTGATCACAGTGTAGTTCCTGACTAATCTTCTGCATAAAAGTCCTGTAAAATAACAGGCATCTTGTATTTAGTTATATTCTTACCATGAAATTGAGCCCATAACTTTTTCTCCCTACTATGCAAATTCCATTCTTTTCTACTTATGTTCCACTTTGTCTTTATCCTGTCACAGTGTGTTTCTTTCAGTCAAGGTGTCAATATCTTTTTCTTATTTCTTGTTATGATGTAAATAAACACCAGGCAGTTGATTGGTGAAGCTTTTCCTTCATTTGAATTGTTCCTTCCAAGGGCAGTGAGTTGTAATTAATTGAAGGTTGGTTGGTTGGTTGTTGGTTTTAACATGAGTAAATTATAGCTGAGCTTTTATTTTTGAAAGATACTTTACATAAATAGTGTTTGACATGGATGACAAGACTGAATGCAACCTTACCAGCTTTGCAGATAAAGCTGAACTGGGAGGAGAGGTAGACAGGCCAGAAAAAGAGCCACCACGTAGAGCCTGTTTGGCAGTCTGGGAGATTGGACCAACAAAACTCACACAGTATTTAGCCAAGATGCATGTGAAGTCTTGCATCTGGGTTGGAAGAATCCCACTCAGCAGTACAGGCTGGGGTCCGATTGGATGAAGTGCATCTCTGTTGTAAAGGCCAGCAGTGTGCCTTGGCAGCCGTGAAGGCAAATGTGTCCTAGGCTGCATCAGCAGGACTATATCCGGCAGATGGAGGGATGTGGGATTGTCCCACTCAACTTAGTACTTGTTAGGCCAAACCTGGAACACAGTTCTGGTCTACTGAGTTTTGGTCTCCCCAGTTCAGGAGAAAAAATTGGAGGGAGTCTAGCGGAGAGCCACAAAGATGATCAGAGGCTTGGAGAAGTTGACATAGGAAGAAGGATTGCTGGAATTGACTGTGTTCAGCCTAGAGAAGAGAAGACTCGGGGGATCTAACCACAGTCTTGCAATACCTACAAGGTAGTTATAGAGCAGACAGGGAGGCACTCTCTTCACAGTGATGCCTGGTGATAAGGCAAAAGGTACAAGGGGGAAATTCCAGCTGGATAAAAGAAAAATCCGTCACTGTGAGAACAATATAACACAGGAATAGGTTGCCTAGAGAAGAGGTAAGCTCTCCCTTACTGGAGATATTCAAGATTTGGCTTGACAATGCCCTGGATAACCTAACCTAAGGCCCTACTTTCAACAGAAGATTGAACCAGATGATTTCCAAATGTCCCTTCCAACCTACACCTTTCTATGAATCTGTTTCAAAAGTAATAGACAGCAGTGGATTTAATTAGCCTATTTTTATTAACACATTTACTAAGCATGGATAGAACTGGTGTGCACAAAGGCAGATAACTTCAAAAACATTCCACTGACTGGGTTTTTGTTTTGCTAGCAAAATCAGTTTTATATGTCTGAAACTGTAAGAATACTAACATTCATTTCTCTGAACTTTTATAATCTTTCTAGTGAACTTGGTTCCTTTCTGGATATCAGCCTCATACTAGTAGGCTATTGTATGCTTTCGTGTCTAAATATAGATGCAAGGATTAACCTGTGGCTGACAACTATCCTGTATGTACAAAACAAAGTTAAAAAAATTAGTCTGTTCTTTCTTTTCTTTTTTTTGCTTAGGAAAAAGTTCCTGCATATTTGGCAACATCCCCAATACCTACTGAAGACCAGTTTTTTAAAGACACTGACAATCATTTGAAATCAGATGAAAATGAGAGGACATGTGCAAACTCAGAAATTCCACACACTGTGGAAACAGAGACTGTATTCACCCCAGGTTCTGTGAAAAAGAAAAAAAGAAGAAGAAAGAAATACAAACAAGATAGCAGGAAGGAAGATCAGATCTCTTCTACTGGGACGGAAGAGATTTTTGAAATGGAAATAAGCTCAGATGATGAAAAAAGTGTTCAGCCCCTAAGGTAAACCCTCAAATATTTGGGGACTGCTTTCACTGTTATCACTGAACATTTAAAAGGTTACTTGTACCTTTTCTCTGTGCAAGTAATGCGTAAGTTTTAGTAGGCTATGAGTAGGCTTTTCCTCGAACAAACAAAACTCCAAACTGTTATCTTCCACATCTTTACAGAATCCTTCAAGTTTGGCCATTTTGTTACGAACATGAAATCCAATTATCCCATTCTGGTGAAAAAGTGTTGTCATGATCTGTTGTGTCACTGACAAAAAGTTTCAGTGTAATTTCTCTGATGAAGCAGAGTGGTCTTGTAGTGCGTTTGGTAACCTCTACATAAACTGCAGTGTGGAATGCCTGTAGTACACCACATCTGAATTTGACTTCTCTGTAGCGTGAAGTTTACTTTTGTAACTGAAAACTATACATATGAACGCTATGTCACATTAGTAAAGAGAATTCTTTATATGTGTGTAGTCGTAAAGGCAGGGGGGGAATCAGTCTTGTGTTTTGAAGTGGTAAAGTGGAGTAAAGTACTAGTAAAGTGGAGCTTGCGGTAAAGTGGTAGCACATACTAATAAGCTGAAGAACCTTATACGAGTAATAGCTCTCTTCTATTACTGTAATCTTTCCTATCAAGCATATAAACACTTATAATCCAGGAAAGGCCTACTCAGTTTTCTGCGGAAGTTTCTTAGGCTGCTTAACAAAAGAAGTGGACTTAGTTTTCAGAAAAAGCTAACTGCTTTATTAGACAGCGTTACTGTTAAATGTAGTACTGTCTGAATAAATTCAAGATCTGGTCTGAAAATTGGAAGAATGTTTCAGTGTAAGAGAGTAAAGTATAACTGAAAAACTCCTTCAATATGTGTCTTCAGGTGAGTCTCAAATGTAGTAAGTACCAAAGTTTAGTGCAACAGAAAAACATAAATCTGTTAAAAGCATGAATCTATTACTGCACGTATGACCAATAAAACACAACAAACAAAATTTGGATTTTAAAGTGTTTTCTAGAATGTCTGTGGCTTTCTTAGTTCATTTGCCATATTTTTTCACTGTCATATTTATGTCAACGAATTTTCATTTAGATATTCATTGCTCTGTTTTGCCACGCTGCTCTGAATTGCCACGTTGTTTGGTTTGAGATTTTTCCTTTTCTTCAGTTTAAGGAAAGCAAGATCTTTTTTTCAGCCTTCATTGTGAGAGTATTAAGACAATAATAACTTGTCATAGTGACACCACCAAAAATAAAAATAACCATCAAGTACAGAAAAAGAGAAGACATTACCCATTAATTGTTTATTCTTTATTTAATAAATTATTACACATGTATGAAGAATTTAGGAATGTCATGCCAATAATGGCTGTTTTCATCCAGTGTTTAGAATTCAAATTGCTATTGTAGCAATTATCTTCATTTGACTAGAGATGAATAAAAAATTGTAGGTTTGACTGAAATGTCAAATATTTAGTCATAGCTGAACCCTTGTGTACTTGTGACCATGGTGTTTCCATAAAGGTTACTCTGGTTTGATTGTTGTTGGGTTTGGGGTGTTTTGTTTTGTTTTTTTTTTTGTACCCTTTAGAATGAAAGATTGAAAAGGCTTTTTATTTGTAAACCATATTTATATATATATAAAAACAGAAACAGTAGTAGAAATGCATTCCCAGTCAGAGTGTTATGATGTGAAAGGAAGAAGATTTTGTAAAAGAATGCTGTTTTGTTGTGAATAGCAATTAAATGCAGGACTGAAAAACCACATTGTAGTAATGGAAGACCAGAGACAGTAGGTTCCTGGCTATGTGTCTGTTAGTGAGGTTCATGTACAGTCATTCCAGTGGCCTACCAGGGCAGGAAATAAAACGCCTTGCAATACACTGCAAAACACTGTTTTCTTCCCAGCTAAAGAGATGGTTGTGAAAAAATGTTCATAAGCTTTCTTTTCACATCCTGTGGGGTTGTCAGGTGATATCAGCAGGTTTGTTTTGTTTTGGGTTGTTTTTTTTTTAACTTATAAATGTGTGGCTTTTGAGGGGAGGAAGGGGAAAGAAAAAAAAGAAATAGAAATTTAACTGTTATTAGACATAGCTTCAGATTTCAAAGTGAAACTGGGAAACGAAAAAGGAGGCTGATGTTCCAACAGGAAGGTCAAAAATTCAGCCACAGGTACCAGTATGTAATGTCTTATCTAATTCTATTCTTATAAAATGATAAACAAGCTGTTTCCTGTTCCTTGGGAAAATCCATTTCCAATTGTTTATCCAACTTTTTAAAAAATACGTCCTTTGGCTTTTCTAGCTATGATTTAGATATGTTAATAGTGCTTGAGTTACCTAAAATAATACCAGGAGGGCTGAGGACTGAGATTACAGTGTGTATGCTCAGAAATAGAGGGCATTATTTCTGCAGTGCTAAGAGTTAGCTGTCTCTAAAATCTTATATATTTATTTAGACCACATATAAAGTGGATAAGGATGAGAAAAGTGGTAGCACTGTTTATAAATGTTGCAAAATAAACAGCTTAGAATTGATAGTACAACTCAAAGTTATAAGTTTATGCATACTGATTTTTCCCCTCTTATTTTCAATAATCTTTCACTGCATTTGGATTTTTAACCTTCAAATTTATCCACTTACAGATGAAACTTGGTTTTTTTTGATGCTTCATATGAACTCATTTGGTTGCTAATTCTCAGTGCATAAAATCTGTTCAGTACCATCTGTGTGTCATCTTGCCCCTCTCTGAGGTCATAATAATTGAGGACTTCTCTAATAATTTTTTAATGTGTTTACTTAATTGTCCAATAATACCTTTTTTCCTCTTTTGGAGATACTTAGCACTGGATACAGACAAAGATAGTATGAAATGTACTTCTATCACAGTTAGCTTGGTTTATGAATACAAAGGATGTACAGTCTCTGCAGCTGTCATCAAGTCAAGCTGTTTATAATAATACTTCTGAATAAAAAGTCGAGAGCTATTAAGACATTTTTAGGGTTCAGCATTTAACGTAGTCTACACTGTCTTCCAAACAAAAGACTTGCACAAATGAGGTAGATCACTGTACCTGATTAGGGTCTAATGGGCTGTATTGAGTAAGCATGTAAATTCTAAATATTTATGTATTTTAACAGATAATGTTAAAATATTTTCTTTTCTCCATCCATAAAAGAAATTATTGTTAGCATTCCAAAAGAAGTCTAGTGCAACTGTGCTGCTAACGGAAGAAAAGTGGTTTTTCTTTTTATTTCATAATAATGGCTTAAAGTAATTTGTGTTGCATTTTACACTCAAATTCCAGGCTTATCTTCCTTCTATTCTATCCACTGTGTAGCCATGATGCCCCTGATCTAACCTCAAAACAAGTTAGTTGTTAGTTGAGAATAGCTATCTATTCAATTGAATTCAGAAAGCTGGAAAAAGATCTGAAGTACTTATGATGGACACATTTAAAAGGGACTTCTTTGTAAAATACAATGCATGCCTCTCAATGCGTCTTACTGTTGGCTGGGTTTTGTTGCTTAGGGTTTTTTTTGTTACAGATACTGAGTAGTCTTCCCAATGCAAAACAAACCCCACTGTTCAGAAAAGTACAGTACTTCTAGCTACTTGTTGTAGTTCATGTTAATTTGTAAATTCTTGGGTAACTCGTCGGGCTGGTAGCTACCCCTGTTTACTTTGTGGTTTTAATTTGTGAAATGTGCAGTCATAACGTACAGTCTCAAAACTACGTTTTCTATTTAACTCTTTCGGTTTTTCTACAGTTTATGTAGTAAAGGTTACGTGTAAATCTCTATGTTTGTCTTTGGGTTTTGATAATATTAGCTGTCTATATAGAGCGATATCATTTATGCTATTGTGACTTCTTCAATATTAACACTACGTGTCAAGTAGTGGATTTTTAAACTTGCAATATTCTCAAGTATTAATAATAGTTTTTATATATAAAGATGTGTTGCAAACAATGAATTCTTTCTTTTGATCTTAGATTTTTAATAATGTAGAAGTAACTTTTCTAACTGAATTAGTAATACAGATTTCTTATAGTTGACTTAATGTCCCATGTATCTCCACAGAGGATCCTCAAATTCTTCACCAAAGGGTGAAGAACAAAAAGAATCTTTGATTTATCACTCAAAGGATCATTACCCCCTATCTGATGGAGACTGGTCCCCTCTGGAGAAGTAAGTCACTTCGTAATGTCATCATATGTATAATGGTGAATAATTACTAAAAAATTAATATGCATTTTAATTCATTTTTTTCCCCCTGATCTGTCAAACTATCAAACATGCCTAACTTGTGATCTCAAATGCTGCATTTGATACTTACTTGGAACTTTGGGAACTTTCCTCTCTACTGTATGTATTAAATACTGTATGTATTAAACAAAATGTATTGTCTTTTTTTTTTCTTTTTTTTTCCTCAAGTGAAAAAAATCTTTCTTATTAAAATTTACTATTAAAGAAAGAAAATACAGTTAATAGGATTTCTTAGGTTGAGAAGAGTATGGAAAATGAATACGTTCCCTATGATTCACCCTAGCATAAGCAACACTTGATAGGCCATAAAGCAGAAGTGTTGAACATGAAATTAGAATTTGCCAGGTGAAATAATGCAAATCACTTGAAGTAAAGCTAGGTCCTCAACTTGAATCATATTCCACTTCAGAACAGAGGATTTGCTAGTTACTGGAATACTAACTGAGAGATACCAGAAACAGTGGATTACAAATGACATAATACAGCTCGCCAGTCAGCTTTCAGTTATAGTGACTAGGGGACTTCAGTTCATATGTTCAAGCTCTTTAGTTTCTAGCGCTCAATGCTATTATATTCCTCTTGCATTCAGTTTCTAGATTTTTCAACGCTCACCCTTTGGATTTCTCTAACATCAATCCCTGTTTGCATAAGAAAGCATTCTGTCCATATGCGGTAGTACTTGAGATAAATTTCATACTTTTCCTGAACATTAAGCATAGGGAAAGGCATATATATAGTACACAGCATGCCAAGCAGTATCTTGATTCGTCTTACTCTTTGAGTGTCTAGTTTTACTGCTTTTCAGTTTGAGGACTCTACTCTGTTCTTCTGTATCAGTAGATAGTAGCACAGAATAGAAGAAATAGCTTCAGAAAATGCTTTTTGAGGTGCGTATAATCTCTCTGCTTCGGGCGTTTCCAGGGCTGTGGCCTCAGTAGAGTCAGAATGTACCACACCATACTTGGTGTCTACTAATTCCCCTAGTGCATAGCTTGTTAATGAACAGAAGCAGTTGGACAGGAAATCCCATTATCATTCCTTTTTATGTTTTGGGCTGACAACCACATCCTCAATTGTACTTGATGAGATGTAGTCTTCAAATGTTCCCCAAAGGTTTGTGGTTTGTGACTGTAGAGCAGTCACAGTGTTTGACCTGGAGGATTGACACAGTGTTGTATGGATTATATCACCTAGATAAATGTAGCATAGAAGCTGATACTCCTTTCCAGTGTATAAAACTCTAGCTACCATAGACTAGCAGGCTCTATCTGGGAAATATAATTCATGCCTCTCTTCTTGTTTATGTATTTAGCGGATAGTCTGCTCTAGCAGCTTGTTTGTGCATCATGCGAGATACCTAGACTCTTCATAGTTTTGGGTTTTTTAACAAGAAGCTATCTAGTACAGATTGTAGCGCAACAGAGAAATTGGCAATTTTCCTTTCCCTTTGGGGGAAGTCGGGGGAATTCAGTGGTGGATTCTCTCTTGCATGAGCCATCTAGGGGAAGAGAAATTTTGCATGAAATTATTTCTCCTAAACCACCAAAGGAAGATCCTATAATGTAGCCATTGTACAGTGAAGGAGATTTGAGGTTATAATAACCAGGTTTGGAGGCCTGAAAAAGCTAACTGTCTTTTAGTTGTTGGTCGTCTTGCTCTTCAGAACCCTTGCAGGGAGCTAAGGGAAGATAATAGTATTTTCAATGAGGACACTCCTGTTTGTCCTACTCACTAGAATAAAACCAAAAAGCAAAACCATTAACTATTTCATACCTGATAGCATAAATGTTCTTCCTGTTTTAACAGCAATGTTAGCATGACTAGACTGCTATTACAAGCATGAGCCTTTTGACTAAAGACTTTTCTCTGAGAATGATAACGGAAAACTTATAATTTGGGGGAAGTGGAACAGGCTTAGGTTCTCAAAACCCTGAAGTATTCAGTCTTTTGCAAGTACAGCTGAATATTAAGAATTAGGCTTAGAAACAGCTTAATATGTCTGCATGGCTTCCAGTTGACTTGTGATATAAGTGAAACAAATTTTTTGGCACGTAGGGAAAATGAGTTCATATTCCTCCTGAAAACTACATGTATTTTCATCAATGTGTTACTTTAAATAAGCCCTTCTAACAGTACAGAAAAAGGAATTTCTGTAGGAAATTGTTAAAGGAGAACTGAGGGAGGAAATCTTTGAATGGTTTCCTTTTTGTGTCTTTGGATAAAAGGGCCTCAAAAGATCATATGGTCCAACCTTTCATGGAAAATGGAGACTAGATGAGATTAGTCTGGCACCCTGTCCAGTCATAAATTGAAAACCTCTTGTGATGGAGACCATGCCCCTGGGAAGGTTTTTCCAGTGAATGATTATTCTCAACGTAGAAAATTTCTTTCTTATATCAAGATGAAACCTCTCCTGGTGCAACAAGTGCAAAGTCAAGTGCAAAGTCAAGTGCTAAGTCCTGTACCTGGAATGACATAACCAAAGAGCCCCGTACAGGCTCAGGTCTGTGTGACTGGGCAGCAGCCTCGCTGAAAGGGACCTGGGGGTCCTGGTGGACAACAAGCTGATCATGAGTCAGCAGAGCACTGCTGCAGCAACGAAGGCAAATCGGATCCTGGGCTGCATCCGCAGGGGCATTACTAGCAGAGATAGAGATGTGACCATCCCACTCTACTCAGCGCTGGTCAGGCCACACCTGCAGTGCTGTGTCCAGTTATGGTCTCTACAATTCAAATTCAAATATTGAGGTCTTTATATATATTTAAAAAAAAAAACAAAACATAATACTCTATGACTGTCAAAGTGTAAAAAGACCGTCATTTCTATAATATGCAATATAATTGCCCTGTTCAGGAAAGGGTAGACTTGGACCTATCCCAACACTAAATGCTACTTCAAAACAACTTCTTGTGTTTCCTCCCTAAGGTCATAAGAGCAAAATGATTTTGAAATCACACCTCTCTACCATCTTGTAGAGTGAGTTCTGGTCTAAAAGTAGTCTTGGCTAAAGTAAATTTCAGAAGTCTGTTTCTGATTTATGGATAATAACCACTGTAGGAAAAATAGGCTGGAACTTTAAAATGTCATGTAGTCCAAATGCATCTGAAGGAAGTTCTCAAGTAATCTCCCTTCCCTCTCCTAAGTTATCTTGTTAATTTTGTTTTCACTGCATCACGAATTGGTGTTGCTTCATGCATTTGTGAGTTAGGTTTGCAGGACTTACTGAAATCTTGACATAGCAAGCTCAAATGCTATATTTTTACAGAGAAAAGGAACTTAAAGCTAATTTCTGTCTTACTTTTAGATAAACTTTAGATAAACTTTTGTTTTGTTTTGTTCTGTTTTCTTTGAAAAATGGAAAATGGGCTGAGGGGAGAGCTATACCTACACTGCAGATATAGTGGAGGAATCTGTTTAGAGCAATCCTATGTAAGTCCTTTAATGTGATTTTGGTTTTAACCTAATTTCTCACTATCTGAAAACCCTGCTGGGCTTATTGCCATGTTGCCGAATAATTGAAGCTCTGTTAAGCTGTAGAAAACTCTACCAACAGTAGCTGCACAACAGATGCATTTTAAACACTGTAGCTTTCTTTTTTCTTTTCTTTTTTTTTCTTGTTGATTTGCTAGCCCTTTCTCTGAGCCAGTCTGCCCTAAAAGTGATTCAGAACTAGAAGTTAAACCTGCTGAGAGCTTGCTCAGATCTGAATCTCACATGGAATGGACATGGGGAGGATTCCCAGAATCAACCAAGGTAAATTTATTTATTGTCTCTAACTTTCTGAACTGATTTTGGCATATCTGAAATTGTGTTCTAAGAGAGGATTGGAAATCTGCTTCTGTTCTTCAGAATAATTCAGCTGAAATAGGAAAGTAGCACCCCCTTGTGGCTGGCAGATAGTCGACTTTGTTGAGTTCAAAAGCTGGTCAGCAAAAAGTAATTCCAGAAAACCTAGCAGTAAAAATCTGAAATCTTTGAATTTTTAATTAAAAACTGATGAAAGCAACTTTAGAAATTAAATTCCTTTATTTGAGGCTGAGTTCTAGTTCATTCCAGAGGAACTGTAGCTTTGGTAGAGTAAATTTGGTATCTAACCTGACATCTGGTGACAGAAGCCCTGGTACATCCACATTTATGCTTTTTTCTTGCCATGGTTTGGTCAAGTCAGTACTTGCTCTGTGGCAGTTTCTTTACTGAACTTGTAAATAAGCTATTGTAATAAGCTTCTGTTGCAGGGAACTTTGCTAATATGGTGGGACGTGTTTTTATGTTGCTAAAATACATGTTTAAATTCTTACCCGGTTTACTTGTGACCAAGACTTGTACTATGAGTACAAGTTTAATGTTTAGACCAATAAAACAAACGTGAAGTGAAAGGATTCACTCGAGTTTTGTTTTTCAGATAAGCAAGAAAGAGAAACTGGAACATCGCAGAACAGCTACCATTACTCCATCAGAGAAGACTCATTTTAGGGTCATCCTCAGCTCTGATGAAGTTGAAGATGATGATGATGTGAAAGATTCTGTCTGTACAGTACTGAAACCTGAGCCAAGAACTCATCCTCTGCTTAAGCAGATGGATGTTAAAGATTCTCTTGCTTCTGCAATCATAGAACCGCAAGATCCGTTGCCATTAGATGCTGATCATCATTCCAGACTGTTGGTGGACCCTTTACCAGAAACAAAGCCAACAGCAAAAATTGACTCTCCTTCCAAAAAGAAAGGTATGTAGTAAAGCTGTTGATTCTTTCCTTCAGTGTGATCTACCAAAGTTGAGGCCGTAGTGGAAAAAGTATAAACGTGCCTTTTCAATTTTTGCTGTTTAAAGTCTTACCTGACTAAAACTATAATTAAACTCTTGGATTTATAAATGCTACAAGTAAATCAGTATCTTCCTCAATTACGTTTGTATTTAATGTGTCTGGATAGCTTCATCTTAGTAATCTTAATTGTTAAAACTAACAGGGGTGCACAAGCGAAGTCATCATCAGGGGCCTGACGATATTTACCTGGAGGACCTAAAGGCTTTGGAACCTGAAGTTGCAGCACTCTACTTTCCCAAAAGGTAATTTTGAATAACGGTTCTATGGATGTAGGGTTATATTGCAGTTGCGCTATGTGAGTTATTACATGTATCATTTAGGTGTTATGCGCCAAATCTGATAAAAAGAATTGGACTTCACGTTTTGAGGCTTCTGTAGAATAATCAGTACTGATCTCATTGTGAACATCTGTTTCTGATTTGATAAGAAACACATTGAAAGATCGCGTGGGAGGTCATTACTGAGAGTTTTCATCTTTGTGGAACCTGTACATTCTGCAAATATAGGGTGGGGGGTAGTTTTAAACTGCACACTCTTTGCACCAGTACTCTTATTTTCCCATATTGCTAGCTCTAGGTAAGCGCACATCAGTTTATTTTTTGCATGCCCTGTACATCCCTTCCAACTTTTTTTAATATCAAAAAAGAGCAACAAAAAAAAAGGCCACAAGATCTTCATTCAAGGCAGCTCCATCTCAAAATGAACTCTTGTTTGGGTTTTTGTATAAAATCCTTTGATTTGATAATCCTAAAATATTCTCCAAAAGAATCACTGTCTAGGAAGACCTTTGTAAAAATACACATTCATATGGAAGAAATGTTTATTGGTTTACCTTAAAACTAAAATTGAAAACTTTTCAGTACTTACTGATTACATTACCTGGGATCAAACTAATAACTCTAACCTTAGATACCAATGTGATTTTTTTTATTTAAAAGGCCACCTTTCTTTTCTATTGTACTTTTTCCAAATACACAGTGTTCTAAAAACATCAAGCAATGTTCTTTTTCTTTTTACCAGAAAGCTGTACAATAAGAATAAAGATTGAGGAGCGTAGTATTGTTCTGCAAAAATAGAATGTAGAGGATCTTTTCCTCATTTAATTCCATTTTTTTTGCAGGCAAGAGAAATGTACTTATTTCCCAATTTAGGTGAATGGTTGGGGATGTGTGTTTGTGTCTGGTTTTTGTTTGGTTGGTGTCACGGATGAGTGTGCACCTGTCACAGCTGGTTTTGTAAAATGATGTAGTACTTAAAAGATGCAAGAGCAAGATGATTTTTTTGAGTAATCATATAGTGTGTTCTGTAACCTAAAGTCTATACATTTTTTTGGAAGTGAAATACTTATGGAAAATGTGGACTTCTTTTCTTTAGTGATTCTGATCCAGGCTTCAGGCAGTGGACAGAGTCAGATACCCTTTCCGGTTCCCAGTCACCCCAGTCAGTAGGAAGTGCTGCTGCTGATAGTGGTACAGAGTGCATGTCTGATTCTGCTATGGACTTGCCTGATGTTACACTTTCACTTTGTGGAGGTCTCAATGAAAATGGAGAGATTTCTAAAGGTATGTGAAAGACTAAAACATAAACAGTAATAAAGCTCAGGCAGCTAGACAAATGAAGTGGCTTGAAAGCTCTGATTTCCACCTTGCAAAACTTTGGCTTATTATTACGCTCATGTTGAGAAAAGGGAATGGATAATCTTTCATTTTCTAAAATTCTCAAGCATTTGCCATGCAGAAATAGCAGAATTTAACTTCAAATTAATCAGGAGCACTTGATGTCTTGAGAAGCTTTCTGTCTCCTTTTTTGCACTACATATTGCATATGTGACCATCCGCTCTTGTTTCTGTCTGCAATTACTTGCTTAGTCTTGTATAAATCTTCACAATTCATATTCTTTCCAATTTATCTGATAATTTTTCCTTTTTTTTTTTAAGCAATTAAAAAAACTTTGACTGTTGCATTGGACTATCTCTTCTCCTGCTCTACTTTTCCTGTCCTAAATGTTTAACCTTCAGATTTTTACCAGCTGATTCTTCTTTCTTGTTGCTCTGTTTAATTTTATTATTGACATTATATGCGTTTTTGAGGTAGCTTCTAGGAGCAGATAATCTTCATAAACATGTACTGCAATGTTTTTAGTATTATGTTTTTATGGTCAAAGTCTCTAATGCATCAGGTGAAATTTGAATGCTTCTTAATAAAGGCTCAGAACAGCTCTCTTGGTAACGTGGTAGTAATCTTGGATTTGATTTGAAAAAATTATGTCTTCCTTGCAGGGATCTTACACTAAATCATGAATTTCTTCAAACTTGTATAGTCACTAGTCATGAAAATGCTATTAGTATTCAGTGACTAAACAAACCTGAAAAGCTGACAACATCCTTCCCCCTCCCCTTTTAGTGTAGTATGTAGGCCACTTACCTGCCATAATAATTTTTAAAGAAAACTTGCTTAGACAAGCATGGTTTTCTTTTTTCAGCCTGTGAACTGAATTAGTTTCTCCCTCCTCCTTATTATCCCTCTCTTAATTTCTTAATTCTCATTCTTGTGGCTCTTGAAGTGGTACGAGGCTTTCCCTGTTACTGAGGAGGCAGTCACAAGACTCTTGACAGGTAGGCCATATTAGCATATCTTGAGTGATGTTGCAAGGTCAGCAAAGACTCTGAAATGACAGAAAGCATTTTCCTAGATGCAAACTAATCAGACATCTTAGGATTTTATATTATTATTTTTAATTGAAGTCTGCTTCTCTTGCAGAAAAATTCATGGAACATATTATTACTTATCATGAATTCGCTGAAAACCCTGGACTCATAGACAATCCTAATTTGGTAATAAGGATTTATAACAGGTAAATTCTCTATATGGTATAATTAAGTCACAGAAGATCTAATTTAAAATCTGCCTTTTAAAGTGAGTGCATTTCTCAGCTTCCATTGCAGTGTTTGGTTTTGGTGGGTCTGCTTCACAGTCACAAAGAGACTGATTTTGAACTGAAGGCTTGCATTAAATCTAGCTTTAACTGAAGTGAGATTTTTTTTTTTTCAGAAATTACCACTGATGTTAAATTGTATATATTAAAATAACTCTGCTTGCAGAAAACTTTAATATTAGTTGTTGGCAGCAAATACATATTTTAATCCACCAAAGGGCAGTTTGCACGCTGATATTTATTGACCCCTAGTCAGGTTTCGTAATACCTTATCAATAACATGTTTTAAAACAGGTATTATAACTGGGCGTTGGCTGCTCCAATGATTCTGAGTTTGCAGGTGTTTCAGAAGAGTTTGCCTAAGGTAAATAGATATATCTATACTTTTTTTTGAAGATTTTGTATGTAGTAACACATGTTTATCTCTTTGTTTTGTTCTTCTATACAAATTAAAAACATGCCTAATTTTTCAGGCTACTGTTGAGTCTTGGGTCAAAGAAAAGATGCCAAAGAAGTCTGGAAGGTGGTGGTTCTGGCGCAAGAGAGAAAGCATGACTAAACAGGTAACTGAGACCTGTTTTTTTTGGTTTTTTTTTTTTCTGTTTTCTCCTTTCCTTAGCCATATAGTTCTGTGTCACTGATTGCCAGCTGAGAGTTACTCAGTGATGCAGTAACTGTAGCTGCTTCTGTATATTTAGTCTTAAATCATAGGATGGTTTAGGTTGGAAGCGACCTTAGATCATAGAGTTCCAAACCCCCTGCCATAGGCAGGGATGCCTCCCACTAGACCAGGTTGCTCAAAGCCCCATCCATCCTGGCCTTGAACACCTCCAGGGATGGGGCTTCAACAACTTCTCTGGGCAACCTGTTCCAGTGCCTGATCACCCTTAAAGTGAAAAATTTCTTCCTAATACTTCATCTAAACCTAACCTCTTCCAGTTTGAAGCCATTCCCCTTCATCCTACCACTACGAGCCCTTGTAAGAAGTTCTTCCCCAGCTCTCCTGTAGGCCCCCTTTAGGTACTGGAAGACTGCAATAAGGTGTCCCTGGAGCCTTCTCCAGGCTGAATAACCCCAACTCTCTCAGCCTTTCCTCATAGGAGAGGTGTTCCAGCCCTCTGATCATCTTTGTGGCCCTCCTCTGGACCTGCTCCAACAGGTCCATGTCCTCCTTATGTTGGGGGCTCCAGAGCTGGATGCAGTACTCCAGGTTGGGTCTCATGAGAGTGGAGCAGAGGGGCAGAATCACCTCCCTTGACCTGCTGGCCACACTTCTGATGCAGCCCAGGATACAGTTGGCCTTCTGGGCTGCAGTAGCACATTGCTGGCTCATGTTGAGCTTCTCGTCAATCGGCACACCCACGTCCTCCTCCTCAGGGCTGCTCTCGATCCATTCCGCCATGAGCCTGTATTTGTGCTTGGGATTGCCCCGACCCAGATGTAGGACCTTGCACTTGGCCATGTTGAGCTTCATGCAATTGGCATGGGCCCACCTCTCCAGCCTGTCCAGGTCTCTCTGGATGGCATCCCTCCACTCCAGTGTGTCTACCTCGCCGAACAGCTTGGTATCATCGGCAAACTTGCTGAGGGTGCCCTTGATCCCACTGGCCGTGTCTCTGACAAAGATGTTGAACAGCACGGGTCCCAGTACTACATCTTTATTTACTGTTACTAGTTGCTTCAACAAAATGTATTGTATTCAGCTGTTGCACAATATTCTTATAATTATTTCTTCTAAGCCATAAGCAGTTGTCAGAGCTACTCTTCAGTCACTACAGTATGTTTTAGGAATGTATACTCAAATAAGTAGCTGCTGTGCTGCATAATAGATGTCATGGTGAGACACACAATTTTAGACTAAATTAAGCTTTCTAAACCTTAAGTATGTGCCTTAAATTTACTTCCCTCCAAAACGGTGAATTTTATAAGCTTAGAGGTTGGCAGCTCCTTTAATGCCAAATTCGTGATGTTAAACCAGCAGTTCTCAACTCCTGGCATGGAGGTTTTTTTCCTGAGATAATAAAAAGCTTTAACGGATCATTTCTTCATAAGCATCCGTTTGTTAAATAATTTACAGAATTAGCGATTCTGAGACTTTATAGTACTTTATGTACTATATTGATATTGATAGCTGTTTGCTTAAGTGTGAACTATGAATTCACTTGGATCAGTTTAAAATGCTTAAAATGTAAATATGTTTTTTATTATCATGTTGCTTTAGATACCGGAAGCAAAAGAGGGGAAAACTGAGACGCAAAGAGCAAATGAACTACCAGCAACTATAAAAGAGCAAGTTAATAGTAGGTGTGTTCCTGTCTGAAGACTATTTTGTGGACTGAATAGTGTCTTCCCCCCACCCCTCGAATAAGGAATGCAGTAGAAATTTACTGTGGGAAGAAACACTTTCCTCTAGGCTACTGAAGAGGAACCAGATACGTTTAGCAAACTATTCAGCAAAATGATGTAGCAGCAGCAAACATTGTAGGAGCTACAAATACACTACAACTGTTTCATAAATCCTATTGTGTTTATTTCTTAACTCATAACATAACTGACAGAACAACTAAGACATATATGGTAACCTTTAGCAATGGGGCACTACTCTGTAAATATAGTGGTATTGTTTCTGAGATATTGTCATTCTTTTTTCTTTTTTTTTTGTAAAAGCCTAATATTGTATGAATAATTTAAACCATGTGCAATTTTTTGTAACAGTAAATAATTGAAACAATAAAATAGTACTACTTACAGTGCACAAGTTGCCCAAGGTTGTGATTGAAGACTAGCAGTATTTAGCACAAAGCTGTCCCAGTCTAGGTAATATGTTATGCATTTTCATATTCTGCCATGATTTTATGAAGATACTTGTAAACGTTGTTGCCGCCTTAAAGATTTAAAAAACTATATATATAGTGATTGAATACTTCAGAGAAATTAAATGCTGCTTTTAATCTTGAAATCTCTAATTAGCAGAACAGTAAGTCTGTGAATAACCTTAAAAGGTGAGCTACTCCACTAACTTATCACCCACCATTTAAATTATGTAGTAACTGTTGCAGCTTTTTTAAAAACAAAACAGTTACTCATTCAGTATCCCTTTTCAACTGCAGTTTACTTAATTCATCAACACGGTATTAATGACCACTTGATGCTGTGACTTTACTAAACCCATCATGCGTGGAGCCAGCTAGTAATAGTAATGTTTAGAGCTCCACCAATAGTAGCATGTGTTACAAGTCTTGCTTGCTTATTGGCATATCCTTGCTTTATCAGGGAATTCACTAGACCATGGACTTTGTTAATCTGTGCTATCAGGCTAGTAGTAAATCCTCAACATAAGCAGAAATTACTCTTGCATAAGAATCTTGCACCATTAAGGAAGGATTTTCTGTAGCTTACCTTTATTCTGGTTGATGTCATGTTAGACCTCCAGAAGATGATTCTTCTAGTGATGAAGCATCACAGGAGTTGAAGGAATCCCTGAAAATAGATTCTGTCCCAGTAGAGCATCAAACCCATGGGAACATTACATCTTATAAGAAGTCACTTAGACTGTCTTCGGACCAAATAGTAAGTGGCATGCCTTTCTTGTACGTAGGATGCTTCATAATTCCACTCTGATTCTAAGAGTTGGACTTTTCCCGCTTTCATTCCATGAAGTAAAAATGATTTTCGGGTTATTTTTCTAGCAGTAGAAAAAAAAAGAATGGGGAAATTGAAAATTTAAAAAGAAATTTTAAGTATTTTCCTGTGCTAGTGTGGGCAGCTGTAGGTAATTTTTTACTATTTTTTTTTCTCTTGTGTTTTTAAGAATGTGTGTTTGGATTAAAAAAATAATAATTTCTTACAAAGTTCTGTAATCAAACTTATATATTAAGATGTTGCCAAAAAAGTGGCGTTGTTGGCTTCTGCCATTTGGACAGCCTAGGATCTGAACAGTCTAATAATGTACATTTAAATTGGTATGCAGTTTATTCATTGCAGTCTAACTTACAAGTTAGTTCTGCTACTGTCTAAATGTATGATCTTCATCAGGGAAGAATTTTGAGGAAAGCACCCACTAAGAAGGAAATATTGTTTCTCACTATAGCAGACTAGGAGTTCCATTTGATAGTACTGTAAGTCTACTGTAATAGCAAGAATTAAAGTAGCAGAGAGTCCGATATCTGCTGCTGTAAGCAGATATGGGAGCTATGGACAAATACATGTACCCAGACTACAACAGAGACTTTGCCAGCAAAACTGTACCAGTGTTAAACCATGGTTCACTTTTTGATGAGTTAATCAAAATAGATAAGGGAGAGTGTATGAGCCATTTTCTCATTTCATCATCATCATTTATGATTCTAAAAACTTTATAGTGAGGGCAACTTATATTTTCCATTCTAAAGGCAAAGCTGAAGCTCAGAGATGGCCCTAATGATGTTGTATTTAGTATTACAACCCAGTATCAAGGGACTTGCCGTTGTGAAGGAACTATATATCTCTGGAACTGGAATGATAAAATCATCATATCGGACATTGATGGAACAATAACCAAGTAAGTATCATTGGGTTTTTCTCTTTTCTTTGATTTTTTTTTTTTTTTTTAAATCTTGCTTTAAATCCTACTTTTCAAAATAAGATAAAGAAACTTGGTTCAAGAAGCCTATTAAAGAATGTTCATTAACACTCATGAAAAAAATTGTTGCTTTGATTTTAATTTGTACTTGCATTTACAGCAAGCTAGAAAATGTCTTTTAAAAGAATAATACAAAGGTGGTAATGTTTAGCATGTGACTATTGCCCTTTCAGTTACACTTCTCCAGGTTTAGCAGCCATATGTTAACCTGGAAACTGACGTGTGCTGTATGGCCCCATTAATTGCTCTGTCTGGAGTAGTTACTAGTTCTCTTTTGAAATGGTTACGACCTTCTGCAGAGATATTTCTTTTGTAAATATTAATTATAAATTGTATATTCATTAGTGGTTGTCTTTAACAAAACTCACGTACTTAGTATCAGCTCTCTCTGATTTTGGTTTTAGGTCTGATGCTTTAGGACATATCCTCCCTCAGTTTGGCAAGGACTGGACTCATCAGGGCATTGCAAAACTTTATCATTCCATAAACGAGTGAGTATGTAATCTATTAAGCAGTTAGAGTTTTCTTGAATTTGTGACTTAATGGGCAGGTAATTGGATTGTTGTTAATAATCACGCAATTTATGACAATTTGTTGGTCTAAGTGTTGGGAGGTGAGCTACTTCTGTCATTCACAAACAAAACTAAGTTCTTTTGGTTTTACAGGAATGGAAGCCACCATTTTTACTAGTTCTCAAACGTTCAATTCTGCATTTTAGTTCTTAAAAATTGTGTGTAATATTGTTGTGACTACAAAAGAGAACCATAATAGCAATAATTTCTCAAATAGTCATGCATACGTCTGTTTCCACTATCTCGGGTTGCTCGCAAAGCCCATTACAAATTTGGTACAGTGTAAATTCAAACCTAAATTACGTCCTTCCAATGCATGAGTATTTTGTGTTTTAATGTTTGCTGCCAAACTTCCGTCACTTTGTGTTTCTGATATAAGCCAATGCAGTTCAGTGAAACAGTAGAAAATTAATTCAGCGTAACGGCAATTTCCCCGTCCCCTCTCTGGGTTAGTCAACTGAATGTGCTCACCTTGTGATCTGCAAGAACCTGCAGAGGCAGCCCATTTGCCTTCTTCCTTGCAGCAATAGTGAGGTGTTCGCTTAGTTCAAAAGCGATACCAGAAATAATACTTGCTACTGAAGAGGATCACAGGATGATCAACTGTTAAACGCTTCATGATCCACTTAAAATATTCAACTTTTATCTTTATTTTTAAGTTTAGTAGTCTTTCTTTCCACAGAAATATTTGGGTCTTAGAATCTATTGTTGGCTTTCGTTCTGTGGCTAAATTTCATCTGTGGCCCCTTGCAGTCCGTGGGAGATAACCTGAACTTGATTTTGTATTCAGTACATAAATAGAAGACTAGTTTGGGAACTATTTGCCAAATTGAATCAAGTCTTTGAAAATGCACATAAACACTCAGGCCTTTTGTGCATGCAGTAACTGTGTACAAATCTGTACAACCAGATGAACCCACAAAGTCTACAGGAAAAATTTAGGGACTTGACGAATACTTCTTGTTATCTGTCTTCCGCTCTGTGCTGCGAATTCCAACAACCACCTGAAAAAGTCCAACAACCAAGACAGGAGATCTGGCATCCAATATTATGTGATGCAGATAATTTAAATGGTTGCTATCATTCTACAGCTGCGCTGAAAGAAGCTGGATAAAACCAATGTGGCACTTAGTAAACACAATCTAGTCCATCTAATTGTGTCATCTTCATATTACCATCCCTATTCTTTTTGCACTTCCTGTTTCTCGGTTTTGGTTGAGTCATGTATTATATGCTATTATATGCCTTGCAGATTTTTTACCAGGGGAACTGTCTTTTCTTATGTGTTTGTGCAGTGCACTGACACGAGTCAATACCTAAACTGGTGCCTTTGTGCATTGCTATAACTGTATACTTACGTTGGCAAAGAAAGTCTTCAGCCCAGAATATGAACTAAGTTGATAATTCTTTTCTAGAAATGGCTACAAGTTTCTGTACTGTTCTGCCCGTGCCATTGGGATGGCAGATATAACCAGAGGGTACCTACACTGGGTGAATGACAAAGGAACAATTCTCCCCAGGGGCCCTCTGATGTTGTCCCCCAGCAGTTTGTTTTCTGCCTTTCATAGGTAAGCACATGGGATTTCATACATCCGTTCCCTCTCCAACTCGAAGAAGCAGATTAAAAAGATTTGGCATGCTAATCATTATAGCTGTAACCAAATGTTCCACTCTATGCTAGATTCGCTACTGAGACTTGATCAGCTCTAGTGATCATTTATAAGCTATTTGTTTTGTCTTTCACTTGCAGTATACTTCTGCTTCTGTGGGCATGTTAGAAGTGGCCACAAAACACAAAATATCGGTCACAGAGCAGCTCATTTTCCCTTTTCTTCAGTCCTCTAGTCCATGACTGATTACTATTAGGTTCTGTTTATATCAGTACAATTTTGTCTTTTCAAGTATAGCTGCAAGGATTGTAGCGCGGTGCTACTCCACAAGATAGAGGGAAAAGAAAAAAGCTGGGGAATATAGACTATCATACTAAATGATCTTGTGATATTGGGAGTGCTCTGTAAATGACTACTTAACAAGCAGTGTCGAGTTAAGCTGTGGTTAACTCAGTTGAACTTTTGAACCAGCCATAACCTGCCTGTTCTTGATGGGAAGAGCTAATAGTGGAAAAATCTCTTTGGTTTTGCTTATTTTTTAGTAAAAACAACTGATTCATGGCTAGCAATGATGGCAACTTCCATTAAGATCACACTAATAGGCCTTCTGCACTCTTCTGTCAGAGGCAGGAGTTCTAACAAGCTTATGTGTACTTGGACTTCTGATACAGGTGATCATCCACAATAAAAGCAGTTCACAAACTGCATTCACAAATGGGAATTTCATGCCATTTACTTAGCCTAGGCACAGGTTATTCACCTATTTTTTACTATGGATGTTGGAAAACAGAATGTTTTATTGTTTTATTCTCTCTTGTATCATTCTTGGAAAACTACTGACCAATATTTATATAACTACCAACTCTAGCAACAGGAAGCAATGAGAATATAAATATCAGATAAATAGGGGAAGGAGGTTGCCCTCTATCAAATCATGACTTAGAATTTGACTGTTGAAATTTTATTTTAGGGAAGTAATAGAAAAGAAGCCTGAAAAGTTCAAAATCGAATGTTTGAATGATATCAAGAATTTGTTTGCTCCCAGTAAACAGCCTTTCTATGCTGCTTTTGGAAACAGGCCCAATGTAAGTCTGCCCCTTTTTAATTGAAGGGTTAAAATGCATGAAATACTTGGGAAGCAAAGGAAATAGGCTTTTCTTTTTGTCTGTTTGAATTTGAATAAGGAAAGGGAACACTGGTGCTTTTATGGGTTTTGTCAGGAAAATCCACATGCAGACACCTTAAATAAAAGGTACTAGAACTGCTTATAGAAAAAAGGATAGAAAGATGTGTTAGTATTCTCAGCATTTTTTAAATGTGTTCCACCTTTGCATATTTTTCAGCACTTTCGACAGCGTTATAACCTAAGGGTATTAATTCAGTGCTCCTCAGTCTTGAATACTTTTTCCTATCGTACAGTTCCTTTATTTTCTCTGCAGATCAATGCTATCGTAATTGAGCTAGAAAGAGACAGGGTAGTCTAAGAGGAATATTGTCACAAGAAATGGTATTGTGTGGTATAGATTTTGTGCGTGTCTGTGGTCCCAGGGTTGGGAACAGGAATTCAGGGGTTGGGGGTGGGGGGAATGTTTTGTTATGGTGTGTGTATGGGTTTGGGGAATTTGTTTTGTTTTGTTCTTTGGCTGTTTAGGGGACTTTTTTTTTTAAGGGGCAGTTTTACTGTATACTTTTCAGATCAGCTTTTCTCATTCCTTCAAGAAATTGTTTGTTGTATCCCATTCAATAAGGAAATTTTGAAGCATGTGCTTTTGTTCATGCTTTTTGCAGGATGTATATGCCTACATGCAAGTGGGAGTTCCAGACTGCAGAATATTTACTGTGAATCCAAAGGGTGAACTGATCCAAGAACGGACTAAGGGAAACAAATCCTCGTAAGATCAATTTTGTTATTTCAGCTAAATAAAGTATTTAGGAATGAGATTACAAAATAATTGCAGTTGTGACAATGATTCAATCTCCTATTACATACGACACGAAAATCTTATTTGCCAGAGAGTTACAGCTTTGGATACTTAACTGAAACTTTTCTAAAAGAAAAGTAAACTGTTGAAATAAAATTGAAATTGCTTCTGCAGTAGTGATGCCTTATTTGACTGCAGCTTTCTAGTCTAGACTTCTAAAGCTCCTTTTTGGCTACAGTTGAACAGTGACTAGACTGTAAATAATGGTCTTTCTTCTTTTTTAATATAGGTATTACAGACTAAGTGAGCTTGTGGAACATGTGTTCCCATTGCTTAATAAAGAACAGAGTTCTGCATTTCCGTGCCCAGAATTCAGCTCCTTTTGCTACTGGAGAGAGCCTCTTCCTGACCTTAACATGGATGACCTGGCCTGAAAAATACTTCTCACCTAGAGATGGAATTTCATATTCAGCTACTCAACTTCAGTTTAAATGTGAAGAACTTTCTTAACAAAGATGCTAATTTATGTACTGGTACCATAAGTCTTACTAAAGAAATCACTTTAACTCTGTTGGTTTAAAACAAAGAAAATGCAAAGTTACTGTCTATTTTTTTGTGTGTAGGGTTTGTTTGTTTGTTTGTTTCTTTATTGGTTGTCTTTATATACCTGTTCTAAGGCACTTGAGATTGGCCTGTCATTGATGGTCATGGTACCCAAGTGCTCCAGGGCAACTAAATGCTGAGGTAAACTATGACTTTGCATTTTCGTCAATACAGACCTTATCGTAAACATAGATTTTTTTTTTTGGAGGGGTATGTGGGGGGGTATTAGTCTTAATAGTATATTTTCTAAAATGAAGCCAAAAAGTGGATGGAAACTGCCAAATAGAATGTCAGACCTATTAATAAGAAAGGTGGTCTAATGTTCAGATGGGCAATTAGGCCATTTTTGAAAGGAGCCAGAACCTAAGACCAGTGTGCTCTTTCTCAGCTGAAATACAGAAAATGTGTAGATGTTACTAGCCTGAGGGACTCTGAAGACATAAAATTCTTCTTTAAATGTAAATATGCCTTTTGTCACATGTACAAGACACACTTTAACTCTGCTTATTAGTTTTTTTACATGCAATGCTTAAGCTATTTCATGAGCTTGATAAAATGAAAGTTGTCTTCAGACACTTGTATGGCTTTTGTTGTTTTCAGGCTGCACTATGCCATGTTAAATTTCCATCAAGAAAAATCTTGAACATTTCTGTAAGAGTTAGGGAGCTGGCATTTTTATTTCCTTTTTCAACACAGAGATGATGCATATGTGTGTGTATGCTGTGTAGGCCAGTAAAACGTATGTACAGATTATATTCAGGGAATTGTAATACTAAAAAAAAATTATGTATTTAATTTTTTATTTGTCTACTGCAGGTCTTTCCAGAATTCTGTATTGCAGGTTTTCAGTAGCTGGAAGGAAATGCAGCGCAATAGTGAGATTCCAGGTATGAGAATGGTTAAATGCTGCAGAGCAGAATAAAACCTTTTTTTTTCCTTTTTTTTTCCTTTTCTTTTTTCCTTTCTTTTTTCCTTTTTTCCTTTTTTTTTTTTCCTTTTTTTTTTTTT